>OX457088.1:40697117-40881758 GCA_949752835.1 Empis stercorea
CTGTACATGTATCATTTCTGAACGGTGTTAAGATTTTTACTATATTAGACTTTTTTCATATTCTGATCTAATATATCCAAGTTTTTATCATTATCTAATAAATTTTTCAATTTAATAAAAACATCAGTTTGTATTACAACCATTCGCTGCATATTATTCATTTTGTGTTTGAAAGCTGCTAATTAATTTACCAATAATACCTGATAATACAGTACCTATTAAAACAGGTAAGAAGCCTCCTTTTTCAATAAGTATTTTCCGTTTCACTTTTAAACTCCTTCTGGAGCAAGCTAGATTTCTTAGTGTGTTTTTATGCTTTTTAAACGTGTTAAAACGTGTCTTGATATTTTATTATTACCATTTTAGGTATTAATTATAATTTCGACAATAACTTTTATAGCATCATCGTCACATGTCCTTAGAATACTACTTAGAAGTTTTTTATTAGAAGTTTTTAGCAATCGTAATATACGACAGTTTTTCTTCAATCGTTTCATATTTTTACAAAATGTTTTATTATTTAAATCAAATGGTTAGCAATAACATACACAATAATTTTTTTCAAAAATATTATGACGTACACGATATAATTCATTAACGTTTTGTGTTAAGTTTAACACAATATATTCGTGTGGAATTGATGTAGCCTCATTATATACTCTTACAAAATCTTGAGTTTTCTCAGGAAAAATTTGTCGTGCTAAAGGTAAGATTTGCGATTTATCACGTGGATTTTTAAATAAAACTAAATACTTAGCATTTAAAGAAATATCGCGACAATATTTACCTTGGTGAAAAATATTTTGTATTAATAAAATAATTGATAAATTTTTATGGTGTGAACCCTTCGTAAACAGTTCGCACACCTGTTTATTGTAAGTTTCAAGCATTAAATCATCGAGCACAACTAAAATATTGTCGTCATTTTCATTTTTAATCTGCTCTGGTATATTATTCAAAAATTCAGTATTTGCAAAAGGTAGGTTTTTCGGCACAGCCATTAATTCATGGTTACACCAAATTATTTTAGTTATATTTGGTTTAATTAAGTTTTTATGCTGTTTAATCAAATTGCATACAAAAGTTGTCCCCCGAAGGGCCTGCTATAATCATAAACCCCGAAGGCCTCCTATAATCATAAATGGGTGTCTAAATGGAATCATGTTTGTATTTTTAAATTTTATATTCTTGCTATTAATTTTTCATAAATATTTTTAAAATTCTCTACACATTTTAAAGCGTCTCTGTATTTATATGTAACGGATATACATCCGCAGGTATCGGGGCCACATGTTGCTTTATTATCAGACCAAATACAGCTTTTATAGTGTTCACCAAATTGCGATATTACTGAACCATTTTTATTTAATATAATCAAACGCTCAACAAGATTTTCTAAGTTTTTTAAATTACGGTCATCCAGAAACGGTTTGTAATCTTTTAAGAAATTCGACAGTATTACTATATGATCTTTCGTTAATAACATTATATTAACTAATGAAAACTATGGTATTACATCACATATATAATATTGGTCCTGACCCCATTTTGGATTTTTATAAATATTTTTATTTTCCTCTTCCTTTTGTATTTCCATTCTTGTACGAAGCTTTTTCCTTTGCTTATTATTATAAATTCCATCAAATCCACGATGGCTGAAAAGTATTTTTGAACTCCTCCTTTAAAAAATCCACACAAATTTGCGCTTATATTGTTTTTATATTATTTTGTATAATAGTATGTGCTTATTTATTTTATATTGATCAATGTATGATATATGTATATATATATAAACAAATTTCCAAGCGCGACCGACTATCTTTGATAGCCGAAATGGTAGCGCGTCAGCATACAAATCGAAGCTTGATGGTTCAAATCCACTTCAAAGCAACAATTTTTTTTTAAATTCTGATGGATTTACGACATAGCTGTGTAAGTGTTTTAGCCTTCTCTGATAGAGAGCCATACAAGTACATAGCAGGTGTTCTGCTGTCTCGTCTTCCTCTTGGCAGAATCTGCACACTCGATTGTGTGATAGTCCCATATTATGTAGGTGTTTCCTCAGCCTTGCATGACCTGTGAGGAAGCCAGTGATTGTTCTGGCCTTTTTCCTGCTGCACTGCAGTAGCTCCTTCGATATCTTCTTTGATGGTCCTTTGATGAAAAGTTTCGAGTGCCTCATACCTTCTTTTCCGTTCCATGCAGCTATTTGGGATGATATTGTTTTATTTTTGATTTTTTCCTTTAGGAAGCATTTTGATACGCCCAAAACTGGTTCTGGGCCCTGGAATGTTGAACTGGCTCCCCTCTTTGCTAGTTCATCTGCTTCCTCATTACCTTCATGACCAACATGTGCCGGGATCCAAGAAATTGTGAGTCTGTTGTAACAATCTAATACCGCTCTTGATTTGATTTGGGATGAGTCAAGTGCCTTTAGAGTCTGAGTAGATTGTAATTGTTTTGTTTGTGTATTTCCTGAGAATGTTTTCATTTGCACACATCTGGATGGCGTGCACCTCTGCCTGAAATACCGTGGCTATGGCGCCTAAGCTTTGTGCTTTCTTGAACTTGGGCCTTTTACCGTATACGCCGGATCCAACTCCTTCATCTGTTTTTGATCCGTCTGTGTACCATTCTAGCTCTGATTCAGCTGGTTTGCTGATTTCCCAATTGTTCCTTTCCGGGATGACCACTTTGAATGGTTTTTTGAATTTGTAGATGATTACACCATCATCTCTTGGCATGTCGAGATACGGTTCATTTTCCGTGGCTAGTAATATAGACGGATGGTATTTTAATTTATCCAGTCCAGAGCCTTGGAAGCCCTGGATTCTTATTCCTAGGAATTTAACTTCTTTCGAGAAGTCTAGCTCCGTTCCAAACATCGTTGGTTTTCTCAGTTGTTCTATTTTGTGTTTCTTGCTGAACGGAATTATAATGGTTTTAGCTGGATTGACACGAAGTTCTTCTGTTATGCACCAGTTCTCCACTATGTTGCACGCCCTTTGAAGTAATTCACATTGTGTATTTATAAATTTACCTTTCATGATAATTGCAAGGTCGTCCGCATATCCTTGGCAGTCAAAGCCCTTTCTTTGCAGTTCAACTAATAGTTTGTCGACCACAAGTGACCACATGAGTGGTGATAATACACCACCCTGTGGGCAGCCTCTATTAGTCTTTGCTTTAACTTGTATGCCACCAATGGATATTTCGATGATTCTGCTGGTCAGCATGGATTTGGTCCATCTGGATATCGATCCATTGATGCCCTTTTCGATCATCGCCCTAATCATGGATTCATGTGTGGTGTTATTAAATGCTCCTTCAATGTCCATGAATGCTACTAACGCTACTTCCTTGTGAGACATGGATTTCTCAATTTCTCCTGTGAGATTTAGCAGCGCCATTTCAGTTGATTTACCTGCTTGATATGCATATTGGTGTCGATTTAGCGGGTTCACCGTGAGAGTTGTGTCTCTGATGAACCGTTCTATGACTTTTTCCAGCGTCTTGAGTATAAACGATGATAGGCTGATTGGTCGCAGATTCTTGGGGTTACCATCGTTTTTCGAATAAATACTACCTTGACTTCTGTCCATGCCTTCGGTATGTGTCCCCATGCAAGACTGGCCTTCAATAGCCGCGTTATTATGGGGATGATTATTTCGCGTCCTTCTTGTAGGAGAGCCGGAAATATTCCATCCGGACCTGGTGATTTGTATGGTTTGAACATGCTGATAGACCCGGCCCACCCGCTCCGGATTAATGATACTGCTTACTTGTTTCCACTCTTCTTTTGTTTTTCTTCTTTGATTGCCATCATAGTTTGGATTGTTGCCGCAGTCGATGCCTTCCAACTTATCGGCTCCCGGAAAATGTGCCTTTAGTAGAGCCTCGATTGTTTCCGTTTTGGATTCTGTGTAGCTTCCATCTTCTTTCCTGAGAAGTCCAATGGAGCCTGGGGATTCGTTTGCCATGACCTTATGTGTACGTGCTGATACTGGTAATTCTTCAATCTTTTCGCAGAACGTTTGAAAGCAGAACTCTTTGTTGTATTCTGTTAGAGCTGTTGTGTACAGTTCCCAGTCATGTTGATTCCTGTTCTTCGCTCTGTTGAATAACCTGCGAACCTTCTTCCTTAGCTCTGCAAGTTTGTTGTTCCACCACTGCACGTGTCTGTTGCTTTTGTTTGTGCGTGTTGGACAGCTGTTTTCAAAAGATTCGGTTATAGCCTTACTGGTTGTCCAGGCAGCCTCTTCCAGATCATTTATGTTCCTAATCCTTGTGGGAGTAAATTTTAATTTATCTATTAGATTTTCTTTAAAGGAAGTCCAGTCAGTGTACCGCTTAGGGCGATATTCTGAAATTTCGGGACGAAGGTCCTCGATATCAAACCTTATGTGTCTATGGTCTGAGCAAGATGGTTCATTAGAAACATGCCATTGTTTTATGAAACATGCCATTGTTTTATGTTATTTGTCAGAAATTAGGTTGTGATTGTGAGATCAAGAACCTCATTTCTGATTCTGTTAGTAAATGTGGGTTCATTACCTGAATTTGCTACAAATAGGTTATTTTCGGTGATGAATTCGAGTAATGATTCTCCTCTGTTGTTGATATTAGAATTGCCCCAGTTGGTTTGATGTGCATTTGCATCGCAACTAATCACAATCTGCAAACCCTTCCTTCTTGCGAATGTAGATACGCCGAGCATACTATAATATCGGCTTTACCACCTCTTTATGATACAATTGCTGCTACTACGTCCCTTTGACAATATTCTGTAATTGGAACGTAATTAATATTTTGATTAAATAAAATACAGGCCCTAGGTCTAGAGTCCATGTAGTTATAAAGAAGCTTACCTTTAGAGTCGCCTAACCCACAAATTTTACCTTTTGCTAGCCAGGGTTCTTGTATGAAGGCAAAGCTTATTTGTTCCTTTGCAAACCTGTTACTCAAGACCGCTGATGCGGCCTTGGCATGTTGTAGGTTTGCCTGCACTACCTTCCATACATCCATTACGATTATCTCCTAACGGAAGTTGGGCCACGAGCCTCTACGCTTTTCCTTCTAGAAGGAGGGCCTCTTGCCCCCCGACTTCTTCTCCTAGAAGGACTTCTTGCCTCTCTTCTTCTTCTTTCCCGGTCCCTATCGACTGGACTACGGGAGACCTCCCTTCTGCGGTCTTTCTTGGAGATCCTTGCTGGCCTTCCGTGCTCTACTCTATTCTAGCCTTTTCTATCTTCCCTCGATTTAGATCTTCTTCTGGGAGGTGGTGATCTTGTCTCTCTCCTTGAGGATCTACGTGGGGATTTTGATTTTTCCCTCCTGCTGTATTTTACCACTCTTTCCCCTTCTATTCTACTTTTGTGGAGTGGTGGTCTAAATTCCACTGATTTCAAACCAGCAGCCATTTTAGAGTAGCCACTGGTGGATGGTTGTGGCTCCGATGCTCTTTTGACTACCTCGGATAGAGTCAAGTTGGTTTGTTTATCTGCCATTGAGCCTTCTGAAATTGTCGCCATTGCCGATTCCATTATGGTTGTAGGTGGTGGAGTTACCTTTATTGTTGCTGGATCTGTTTCCATTGGGTCAGTGGATTGATCCATTGGTCTTGCCTTTGTAGTAGCCTCATGGATATTTTTTCTGCTGCCCGCATTTGCTCTCTCTTCTTCTTGTATATTATGACGTAGCCTCAGGCGTAGACTTATTCTATCAAGGCCGAACCACGGCCTGCAGTCCAAGGATTGAAGGGTTTTGGCAGAAGCGTCATCTATCGAGAGGACCACGTGATGGCCTTTTCCCGACGACACTTTTTTCACCACCTGCCAATCCTCAGTATGCAGCCCATTGTTCTGCCTCCCCAACCTGTTCAGGATTCTTTCCTCATGAAGGTTGTCATCATCAGGAAAGAATCCCGAACAGGTCGCGTACTTAGGTAAGTCTTTGCCCTCAACCATGATGAGTTTTGCATCCGGATATGGCTTCATATCCTTGACGAAGTTACCTAGCCATGTTTTGCTTGTTATATCGTTGCAATCTATTAAAAAGTTCAAAACTACTTTAACTACGATTTTTATTACAGATTATTTTAATCACATGCTTTTGTGCAATTAGAAGTGGTTGAATTTTATTAAAATAAAAATAAGCACCACCACCCCAACAAACTATACCATATTGCAATTTAGATTGAAATAGACTGTAATATATCATTTTCATAATTTTTTCTGAACAGTATTTACGTAAATGATAAAAATTTCTAACTGTTGTTAAAAAATATGAAATTCCGGCTTCTCGCGATAAATATTATTCAGGTGAGGTTAACAAGAATAAGGGTAATCTTAGAGGTGAATGGAAGACTATTAATAGCATATTAAACAGAGCCCAAGATAAATCTAACTTTTTTGAATTAGAGGTAGAAAATAGTAATATCACTGAAACTGATGATGTTGCCAATCTATTCAATAATCATTTTGTTTCTGTTTCTAATAATTTAAGTAATTGTTCTGACTGCAATTCTTGTAATGTCGGTTTAGTTGAAGATGGGTTTTAATGTGATAGTTTTGTATTTGACGAAATATCACCGTTTGAATTGTACAGAATAATTATGTCTCTAAAAAACTCTAATTCATGTACAGAAGATGGTATCACAATTCCAATCATTAAAAAAATCTCATTTAATATTGTTGATATCCTTTCTTTTATTTTTAATAAAAGCATAAATGCAGGTATTTTCCCAACTGCGCTCAAATCAGCTGAAGTTATTCCTTTGTTTAAAAAAGGTGATAGGAAAAACATTAATAACTACAGACCCATTTCAATTTTACCATCTATTTCAAAAATATTTGAAAAAGCAGTCAAAAAACGATTACTTAAATAAAATTAATTTTTTTAGTAAAAAATAATTTGGATTTCGCGAAGGTATGTCGCAGTCTCTAACATGAATTGTGCACCAGCTCTAAAAATATACAGCCATAGCCAACATAATGAGTACACCTATAATTTGTTAGTTCTATAATGATAGCTTTGTTAGCTGACCCCAAAAAAATATTATTACTAAATACCACAGTCAGCCTTTAATTTTAGGTACTATGTACTTCCCCCGGCCCCTAATTAGATCTTGGAATTGAAAATCTAATTTTTGTAGATATTTGTAGCACAAAGAGTTCTTTTAGGGACTCAAGGACTAAGCCAACGAGACAACGAAAAAAATGGAATGTTCAAAGTGGGTTGTTCAACGAGCAATTAAAAATTACGAGGAGACTGTGTCACATAAAAGTAAAACAAAAACTGGTCCACAAAGAAAAACGACAACCCGCGAGGATCGTGGATAATTATGTAGAGTAAGCTACAACAACAACCATACAGATACTCTACTCTTATAGTGCACAGTAGGATTAAAAAAACGCAGCTAGTATATACACATTTGTCTTTAAATATACACACACCGCAATATAATTATTATCTATGGTGAGCATCAAGACAAAAAATAACATTAATAAATAAAATTTTCGGGGATATATTATAAAATTAAAAAAATGATTTATAAACTTAAAATTATAGTAATTTATATTAATTAATTTCATTGAATTAATTATATATATTAGTTTTTATATTAATATAATTAATATATATTATATTAATAATTAAAACATTACTTAATTTATATTAATATTAATTAAATTCATTATATTTGAATATAATGAAAATCTTGAAAGAAAATACAATATGGTAAACTCCTTCGTGGTTCATGTATAAATAAAATTGTTTTGACAATAATTTTGAAATTTGTGAAAAATGTTTTCGTTAAAAAAATCCTAGTGTAAAAATAAAAATCTGGCAAGTATCACTTGTCATTGTTGTCTCTCTCTCTTTCACTTGAATTAAAAATAGATGCAGAAATGTCAAAATCACGTACGTCAAATTTGCATTCGTGAAAAAAGTCCTTTGTAAAATCAGTCTTAGATTTTGGATTGTATCAGTTTTTTTTTTGTTTTTGTTTTGCGAAGAAGGTGAAAATCTCATCGACACTAACACCGCGCCCTTGTGTCAGTAGTGTGTGTGGGACTTTAACTCACTAAAAACACCTACTTAACACGCTACATTAAAACTAGTCACTGGGACTAACCATTTATTTTTAGCTCACTTTGGGTTTTAAGAAGTTACCGTCTTGTAGATGTGTCTGTTGCTAATTCAAACGGCTTCGTTCTGCTCAAGCGCCTTGTTAAATTAGTATTATCCACCAGCTTTAGTGCTTCACTGTTAACGTGGTTTTCTAGACGAATCTGATGCTTCACTGCGAAACGTTTTACCTCATCCAATACGTACGGGATCTTTAGATCTCTATGGATATCGCTATTACGAACATACCAAGGTACGTTGACTATGTTTCGCAGGACCTTATTTTGGAATGTTTGAATTTTGTTTATATGTGTCTTTTTGGCACAACCCCATTATTGAATTCCATTTCCATATAACCACATAGGTTTCAGCATCTGATTATTGGGCTTATTCTGACAGTCGTATTTTCTCTCGAACGACACGCCTTAGAGAAAATGGTATTACGAGAGTCGTATTTAACGAAAGATGGCGTTAAATACGACATATGAAAAGATGGCGTTAAATACGACATATTTCGTATTTAACGAAAGATGGCGTTAAATACGACATATGAAAAAAAGTATGTAGTATTCTCTGAGTCGTTACAAAACGCTTTGAAATGTCAAAAAAGTAAAACATTTGTCGTAGGCAATTTTGCTTACGAAATTAGAAAATCGTAAAGTAAAATGTATTTTTTGTACCATAATACAATAAATATTTCCACAATTATTATAAGAATAATTGCGGAAATATATTAGTATTATATTATTGTGGAAATCAAGATTGGAATGATCCAAAATGATAAATAAAACCCTATTTATTATAGTTTATAAATGTATATATTATTTTTGTTCCAATATGAGAGTTAAAAACATGAATGGAATTGTAAGTTATTTTTTATCTGAAAAAACATCTGGAATGATGAAAAAATAGAACTCTTATGAGACAACAACTTTTCCCGTTTTTTCAACAATTGCTTCAACCGCATATTTTTTTTATTTCTCATCTTTTTTGGCGATTTGTTAAAATAAAGTTCTCTATCAAAACTGGTACAACTTCGTCTGGGGCAGATGCTAATTTTATTTTGGCAACCAATTCACTTTTAATTTACCCTAATCTATTAATTATATTTTAAGTAAACGTATTTATGCATAATTCACTGTTTAGTAAATGTATATAATAAAACTAATTAATATTGCATAAAAAATCCCGTGCAATTGAATTCTTTTATAACTCAATATTTAGCCGATAAACAATTGTAAATATTGCATTTTGATTGTCAAAATAACTGGTGGTACCAATATAAAAACGACTTTTTTCCGCAAAGCCATCTATTGGGAATTTTATTTTTCTGTTTTCACGTTGGCAATAAATTTGTCGTTTCGTACGTCTCTGGGAATACCAGAGTCAAATTATTAGTTGACTCTCTTATGTCCTTACCTAGAGAAATTAGTGCTGTGTCGTCCGCAAACGTTACCACTGTAACATTTTCAAAATTCGGGAGATCGCTGGTGTACAGTAAATACAGTATTGGGCCAAGGATACTCCCCTGAGGCACTCCGGCGTTAATTTCTCTCAGTGAGGAATATTCGTCCTCCTGTTTGACTCTAAAATACCTATCATCTAGGTATGCTGTTATGAGCTGAACATATTTTTTTGGTAACATGCGGTTTATTTTGTTGATGAGCCCCTCATGCCAGACTTTATCAAACGCTTGCGCTACATCTAGGAAGACTGTAGAGCAAATTTGTTTTTCTTCTAGCGCTTTTTCGATAATTGTTGTAATTCTATGTACTTGCTCGATGATTGAATGTTTTTCTCTAAAGCCAAATTGGAATTTTGGTATTATTCATTTTCATTCAACGATAGGCTTTAGTCTTATCAACAATAGTTTTTCGAAAACCTTTGATATTGTCGGTAGAAGCGAGATTGGTCTGTAAGACTTTGTTTCTGTTGAGTCTTTACCTTGTTTTTTTAAGCATGATGAATTCAGCGACTTTCCATATTCTAGGTACACACCTTAGTTTAAATACTGCATTGATGATCTGAGTGAGCTTGCTAAGCCCTACTCGACCTAGGTGCTGAAGGATTTCACCTGTTATTATTTCAAATCCTGGAGCTTTCTTTGCTTTAATGGCTGTTTTAATTATCTGTTCTGTTTCGTCTGCAGTTATTGTCGGAATATCTTCTAGTTCTACGCTTATGTAATTTTCGAGTTGGTCCACTGATTTGATGTCGTTTGGTTTGAAAATCTCCTGTAAGTGGTCCGCAAAAGGTTTCTGTTTTTTCTTTATTGCTTCTAGCCCATGTTCCATTTTGCTTTTTAATTGGTCCAATGTGTGTAGTTTGTCTTCTTATTTTTTTTAGTTGCTTTCTATAGTGAGTAATTGGTTTCCTTAGTAGCCGTCAAATTACTCACGTATTTGTTGATAGTCTTCTTTAAATTTTTGTATAGCTCTTTTTAATTGTTGAGTTCTGCTATTCAGTATAGTCTTGTCCGTTGGGTCTCTTGTTATTAGCCATCTTCTTCTGTCCTCCTTTCTTTTTTGTTTAACTATACTTACTATTTCCTCAGGATATGTTATGCTTTTGTTTTGTTTGTCCATTATAGTTGTGTTGTTCCAAGCAGCTTCTTGTATTATTTTATTGAATTTTTCAGTTTCTTCTTCATTACTTTTTATAGTCTCTAAGTCGACTTTGTTTTGTATTTCGATACTAAATGAATTCCAGTCCGTAGTACTATTAACTAGTTTTGGTTGGTTCTGTTTCTTGACTATTTTCTCGTATAGTTTTAGAATTACTGGTGAGTGGTCTCCTTCCATGTCATAGTTATTTTCTATTGTTATGTAGTTGTCCGGATTGTATCAGTGAATAAATAAATAAATGTGACGTATAGAACAAAAGCGGTCAGACGACCCATTGTCAAATGGACACAGAAAAGGGGAAGGGAAATACAAAATAGAAACTTCTTGGCACGGAGAAATGTATACGGTAAAATATTGTAGTTGAAGACTACAATTGTCGGTAGAAGCGAGATTGGTCGGAGTAGTATAAATATAAGCATTCTAGACCAAATGGTCTAGAATGCTTATATTTTTCCTCATACATAAATATTTTAAGTTTTTGATATGAAAAGCGTGGTCTAGAATGCTTATATTTTTCCCCATACATATGTTTCCATACAAAACTAAAAAAGCATAATCAGTTTTTTGTCGTTGTTTGTCAATTATCTTATTCGCATTTTATATGGTCATGGATGTAAAACTTTTTTTGACCAAATGGTCTAGAATGCTTATATTTTTCCTCATACATAAATACTTTAAGTTTTTTATATGAAAAGCGTGGTCTAGAATGCTTATATTTTTCCCCATACATATGTTTCCATACAAAACTAAAAAAGCATAATCAGTTTTTTTGTCGTTGTTTGTCAATTATCTTATTCGCATTTTATATGGTCGTGGATGTAAAACTTTTTTTGACCGAATGGTCTAGAATGCTTATATTTTTCCTCATATATAAATATTTTAAGTTTTTTATATGAAAAGCGTGGTCTAGAATGCTTATATTTTTCCCCATACATAATGTTTCCATATAAAACTAAAAAAGCATAATCAGGTTTTTTGTCGTTGTTTCTCAATTATCTTATTCGCATTTTATATGGTCGTGATCGCGCATATTGTTATTGTATTTTCAAAGTCGCGAACTTAACACAAATTATTTCTTATTAAAAATCAAATTAAATGATGTAGAAAATTTAACCAACACGCATATTTTTTTGACGAAATTATCTAAGTTTAAAAAACTATAACAATGCAAATTTCATAATAATTTTATTTAGCGAATACATTTATATAAAAGGAAGTTAAATTTAAGATAATAAAATTCGGTTTACATTGAAACGTTCAACAATAAAAAATTAAAAGAAACGCGCATCATTCATTTATATCTTAAAAATTGTGGAATATATTTAAATGTTTAACTACTAATAATATTATTATTTATAATGACTATAAATCAAAAATTGAAATTATTAGTAATTTTTTAAATGAATATAGTGACTACATAGATTACGATAATTTTAAGAAAATTAAAACACTTTTAGAGGAGTTAAATAATTCCAAAGACAACGGGACTAAAAAATCTAAATATGGTAACCACTTTACTAATTGTATTTGGTCACAAGGACAAGATGAAACTACATCAGGACCAGACACTTGTTAATGTGTTACATTAAGCTTTAAATTTAGGGCCGCAGAGAAGATTATGGAAAACTTCAAAAATAAATTTGATACTTTAATAAGCAGAATCAAAAATTTAAAAATCTGAGAAATGTTGCCGTTTTCACGCCCATTTACTATGATTATTGCAGGTCCGTCGGGATGCGGGAAAACAACATTTAAATGTAATTTGATAAAGCAAAATAAGAACTTAATAAAACCGAATATATCAAAAATAATTGGGTGTAATCCGGAATTAACTGCTGTGCCCAAAAATATAAATTTTGGAAATATTGAAATTTTTAACAATTTACCAGAGAAAATAAACACCGAGGATAACGATAATATTTTAATAATTTTAGATGATTTAATGGTTGATACATATAATAAACAAGTGTGTGAGTTATTTACGAAAGGTTCACATCATAAGAATTTATCAATAATTTTATTGATCAGAATGTATTTCACCAGGGTAAATTTTGTCGTGATATATCATTGAATGTAAAATATTTAGTGCTTTTTAAAAACCCTCGTGACAAATCTCAGATTATGCCTTTAGCACGTCAAATTTATCCTGACAATGTTCGGGAGTTTCAAAAGGTATGTAATGAGATCACTTCGTTGCCATACGGTTACATTGTGTTGGACAACACAAAACGGTAACGACTTATTCCGTATTCGTACTAATATTTTTGGAAAAAACTTATTGCGTATGTTATTGCAATACTAATGATTTAAATAATAAAATATATTGTGAAAAATATGAAACTATTGAAGAAAAACCAACATATATTACGACTACTGAAAAATTCTAAAAAGAAAATTCGAAATAGTATTTTAAAAAGTTGTGATGACGATGTAATAAAAGCGTTAATTGAAATTGTGATAAATACTTTAAACGGAAATAATAAACTTTCGAAGAAACATTTTTCAATTATAAAAACAAAGAAAAAGTTATTAAGATATTTAGCTTGCCCAAAAAATAGTTTAAAATCAAAACGTAAAATCCTTATACAGAAAGGTTTTTTGCCTGTTTTAATAGGAACTGTATTATCTGGTAATATTGGCACACTAATAAGTGATTATCAAACATAAAATGAATAATATGCAATGTATGGTAGTTATACCTACAGAAGTTTTTACTAAATTGAAGAAATTAATAGACGATGATAAAAATTTAAATATTTTGGATCAGAACATGAAAAATGTGTTATATAATAAAAATCTTAATACTATTCAAAAATGGTATTTATATAGACAAAATTTAATGAAATATGGTAATCAAAAAAGAAGAGTATCTATACTACCTACTGAGTATATAAAAAAGAAAGAAACAGGAACTGTTTCAAAAGATGCTGATACTCAAACAAAATTTAATGTTTTAAAAAATAAAGGAACGCAATACGACTCCCTACCCCTAGTACAAAAACCTTCAATCAAATTTGATAGTATAGATGATGAGGTTTTTAATTTTGATCCAATTAAGGAGCAACAACAACAACAACAGTATCAATTTAAGCAACAAATAGACGATAATGATATGAACGTTGAGGATTTTGAAACGCATGAAGAGGAAGCTGCTCAAAAACTTGCTTTAGAGGAGACAATTGTATATGAATGGTTCAAGTACCAAATTCGCCGATTGAAACAAATTTTTCTGAAAGCGGTGGTAATGCTAGAGCATATTTAACTTTATTCAGGGGTACAGGAATGCACCATTTTGATAAAGGCCATCAAATTACAAGAGAGCTTTTTGCAGAAGGCTTCACAATTTTAGCTTTTGAATCGCAATATTTACACACAAGTATAAATACCAGCTAGCGTAGTAATGAGTATTAGTCTGAGTTTAAATGTACTATTGAAAAGATGTATTCAATTAATAAACCTTCATCATATGCTTTAGTTGATATATCTTTTGCATGTGACAAATTAATTTATTTTGCTCGAAAAGTGAATGTTGTTGGAATAGAAGAATCCTGCAAAACTATACGATATGATTATAAATACTTATATCCAACAACTAAAATAATTTTCGAGAAACAGAACTGCTCGATTAATGGTAATTCGCACAACGAAGATATTACACATAGCCTAAAAGGTGTTTTGAACAAATTCGATTTAGTGTTGGTGAATGGTAAAACAAAGAAAGAATTTTTGGAACAATATGTGAAATGTACTTCAACAATTTTAGATATTTCAAACATGAAAAACAATGAACACACTGGAGATCCAGAATCTTCTTCAGAGGAATAAATTTAGGCTTTTAAAGGAGTTTATGCTTTTAATCGTATACCAAAACACACCTAAAGCAAACAGTCTTTTATTATTGTTAACACAGATCCAGACACCCATCCTGGATAGCATGGGTTCGTCTTATATTTTCCGAAATTTGGCTGTGTAGAGTACTTTGATTCCTATGGAAATGAAACAATAACAACACATATTATTGGAAAAATAAATAAAAACTCAGTACACAGATGTTTTTTGTGTAACTCAAAGCATTTACAGGCACATTCTCCGATGTTTGCGGACACTATTGCTGTGTTTATGTATATTTTCGCTCTAGAGGACTTTCAATGCAAAAATTTTTACGCATATTTAATTCAAGAAAACTTTTAAATAATGATAAGTTAGTATTAAGTTTATTTAATAAAATTTTTCAACATTAAATTTTTAGAATTTAAGAACAAATTGTATTTTAAATTTTTTTTTTTGTTATATGTTTAAATAAAAATAATAATTTATTATTTTATTTTTTTTCTCTAAAAATCAATTTTATTGCATTTTAATAAAAACATATAAATATTGAAACAGTTGACTGCACATCTGGTTTTTATATCTTTGTGGTCCTCATGAATTTCGCAATTATATTTGTAATTATACAGATCCTCCAACTTGGGAATATCAAATAGATCTATTACAATTGGTCCTGTAGATTTCAATGGTAAATACTTCAAAATAATGTACTTCTTTTGTTGCCCTTTTATTATGGTAGATATATGTTTCTTATTATGGTAGATATATAATTATAGTCGAAAATGCCGGAGTCCCATTCAAGGTGATTGATATTAGCAGCATTATAACAATTTTGTCTTTCAGCTTCTCGATTCAATTTTTTTTTTGGGTAGGGAGATTTGAAGTAATACGTTTTTGGAGTTAATGAACCCTGTTCTAGAACTGCCATTTCTTCCACAAAGTATTGTTTTTCATTTCCAATTACGAATTGTAAGTCTACAAATGCAATTTTATTCATACTTATTCTTTATTTCCGTTTCATCAAAGAGTCAAACAATCACTGTTCTATTGAGAGATGGCAAAACAAGTTTACTCTTATTAAATAAGAATGTTGGAGGGGATACTTTTAAGCCCTTATACGGCAATACGCGCGGGTCCCAAGAAAACATCATCTTAGCAGTTACTTGAAGGTGAACTAACTGTAAGACGATGACCTATGAACAATTATATAAAACCTGAAATTTGAAATGAACCTTTTGGAAATAAAACAATTAATTTTAATACATTGACAATATTTATTTACTATTATTATTATTATTAGGTATATTATTTTTACAAAATAATGGAATTTCAGCAAATAGCTTGGAAAAGTTAAATAATGCAGTGTAACTAGGTAAAAAAAACAAATCAGAGCTTAATTTATTATAATTTAATTGATTACATTTATTAAAATATTCGCATACATAAGCTTTTATGTACGGTTCACTAATATAATTCGAATAGGCATACGAACTTATAAAATCTTTTATTTCATACAATTTTTTCCACTCATCATTACTTAACAATTTTGTGCGAAAAAATTCCAGAAATTGTACGTAAACAGCATTGGTGCTCTTTCAGCTTTGTCTATAATGATGGTTGACTGAAATGTAGGCGGATTGATTCCTGTTGATATATTTGCTGTGTGTTCATCATTTTAAAAAAATGATAAGCCAATAGTAAATTTACTCGTTTGTTATTGTTCTTGTTAACTGTATCCATTTCAAAAACAAAAAAATAACTAAATTAGTTTTAAAAAAAGTTAAAGCATTTATTTTATAATACCTTATTTCGATAATAGTTCACTCTTTTTTATCCGGGAATTGTGACTCTCATCAAAACCAAGCCATTTCACATAGACCATATCCCCTCTTATGCGGATTACTTTTTCAACCAAATAAATATCATTGTGTGTAACCTTCTGCAATTCAAATTCATAGAACCCTCCTCTTATTATATGCTTTTGATAATCTTCCAACATGTATGTTACAGGATGGGTTAGTTGAATCTTATAAATGGTAAAAATTTTAGTTGACCAATTTGGTAAATATCCTTTATCAAATGTACTTTTGTGTTTTGATATTCTAACGTAATCACCAACTTTAAATTTCCCCTTTTTAAAAACCTTTGGCCTGCTATAAACAGTTTTCAATAATAGTTTCTCTTTTCTATGTCCAACTTGTGATGGTTTCATTTTAATTGTACGATGGTATGTGTTATTATACTGCGATACGATTTTGCTCAAAAAATCAATCCAATTATAATTACCATTTAAGCTAAATATTTTATATAGTTTGTTTTTTAAAGTACGTATTGCACGTTCAGCGATTCCTGCTTTTATTATTGTAAAACTTGTGTAATGATTAATATTATGTTTTTTCATTAGATTCTTAAAATTTCTATTGAAAAATTCTGTTCCAGCGTCTGAATGTATATTGTGAGGCGATACTTTATTTTCATCAATAATATCGGCTAAAGCCTGAGTTACTTCTAAACCAGTTTTAGTTTTTAATAGTTTTGAGTACATAAATTTAGAAAAAATATCAACTACAACTAAAATAAACTTAAAATTATTATTATATTGCTTAATTGCTGACATATCAGCTAAATCAATTTTCCAAACATCATTTAGGCCTTTTTGTATGTATCGTCGACGCACAAATTTTCTTCTTACATTTCTATGTAATTCATTGACGATAATCTCTTTTTGAAACATTATTATAATGAAATATATATTTTTTTAAAATAAACATAAATTTTTGCTTATATACTATTTTTTATTTTTACTATAACTAAAATTCTTCATCTGAATTTAATATATCTGCTAAACCTATTTTATAATGTCCCCAAGCCAAAGTGTTAATATTATCTTTTAAAATGTATCGTTTAGTATCATTTGAACTTAAAACTAATTTATTTAATTTTTGTGTATATATGTTATGCAATTTTGATCTTATAACATTCATATTTCTATAATATAATTTTTTGTATAGTAGACAATTTTTGAAATTATTTAATGATATATTTTTAATAGCGCTTTTTGTTATACCTTTAGCTTTTTTTATAAGATCTTTGTCAATTACATCAATCATGTACACTTTAGAACGTAAAATTCTCTCATCATTTTACCTTCATTTTCGTCTTTAAAAAAACCTACTTTTTTTTATTCACAAACGGGAAGTTATAAGGATTGTCTTTTTTATAATTTGACGTATCAAATTTATCCAATAAATCATTTTTAATGTCACTGTAAAAATCTTCAGTTCTAATAGTGTACACGAAACTATCTGTATCCATATAGTTAATAGTAGCTTTAGCCCCATATTTGACCTTTGTATAGCCGTAATGAAAATCATACATAAGTAATTTGGCTACATCGAAGACTGTAAAGTCTAAGTCTAAGACTGTAAAGTCTAAGGTTTTTTAAGCGATAAAATATCTTTATTTAGTTATCTTTAATTGTAAACCATTTCTTAAACATTGTTTCAAATTTCTATAGTGTATAATATAGTTTTTCTTTTTATGTAAGTCCAATATTAATTTTTTATTTGTACAATTTGGGGTTAATTTATTTTCAGTACAAAAAGGTAAGTCGTTATGTTCGTCATGTAACTCATATGGATAATCCAAATCAACCTCAAGAATATAACCTATTTCAGCATCATCGTTAATGTTTTCAATTGTACTTTTAATACTGTCAGGATTTTCCATCCATTTAAAATCTTTGTAAGGTAAACGTCCTTTTAACGCATATGCGTACAAATTATTACAGTCGTAATACATTAAAAAGGTGCTTGTCTCTTTGAATTTATATTGATCTCCCATATATTTATTATTAGCAACTGTATTTCGTAAAGAACATTGACTAATACCGCCTCCAATACCACTTGTAATAAAATTATACATATCTGAATCTGTTAGTAATTCTAACTCAATTTTAGTAAATTTGAGCATAGCCTTCCAAGCTAGTCCAGGAGTCGTATAAAGTTGAGCACTATCTAAATCATATATTTGTTGCAAGTTTTTCTAAAGTTTTCATAAACGTCTGTCAATATTTCAAAACGCCAATTTTTAAATATAAATTTAAATAATCTTCTAAATTATTGCAATTAAATGTTCGCCAAACACATAAAGCATGCTCATAGTCGCTGTCTGTACAAGCGACATTTTTTAAATTGTTAAAAAAAACATTTTGTGGTGGTAAACGAGTTTCTCTAAATTTTGCCCAACTGTCCAAATAATTATAAGGAAAAATTCCTTTTCGTCTTGCTAATTCAAATTGAATATTGGTTTAAAAGTTTTCTTTAGTATTTATAAAACTATCAGAATTTAAGTTTTCAGTTAATTGTTCTAAACTTGTCGTCATAAAACGATAAGAATCTAAAAATCTAATGTTAAAATAAATCCCTTCACCTACATAAATTCGTTTGTTCAGAGATATATATATTTCTTTGTTAATTGGTATAACATTAATTGGTCCGGATATTTCATTTAATTCTTTAAAGAAAAGGTGACAATCATATTTTGAAAAATTATGAAAAAAAATTGGAAAAAAATTACAATCCCTATAATTCAAATTACAACTTGAATGCGTCGGACCACGATATTTTCCGGTAAAATGACAGTGATCTCGCACTCTATCATATAAAAAGTCTAATTGTTTTTTGCAAATGTGACAATTGCGACTAGTTATATGCCTTATATTTTCGTCATTTGTTAAAGGATTCATTGGTTTAGGTTTTAAAAAATATTGCAAATATAATTCCTTACATTCATTTACTAAAGATATACAAAAATTCTTAGCACAATTTTCCCCAGTAAACGCAAAATATTTATTTATGCTAGTATCAAATGAACAATTTATATAATAGGCAAATGCAACCGGTATATGTTTTTGAATATTAGTAGTGGACGATTGTTTTGGACTTCGAATGCAAGTGTCATAAGACTGCAACATTGATTCCGAATCTGCATATATAACAAATGGGACAGTTGCTTGGTAAACTAGTATTTTTAAACTTTAGATATTTATCCTCATTATCGGGCATTTTAACAACTATTTTATTACAGTAAGGAACATGTTCCTTTAGTTTCTCGTCAGAATAAAAATGTTGCAAACAAACTGAGCACATATGTATTTTACCATGGCATTTAATAATCTGCGAAATAATCATTAGCCTCGATATATTTTTTATTAATACATAGTGATAAATTTCGTTTTCTTGTAATAAAAGTAAATTAACGTGATATTTTCTGTTTTGATGCTTAGAATGATAGAAAGGTCCGACAATTTGCAATCGTTGTTCAATAATTTCAAAACCATAAACATTACAACTTATTTCAGGATTTAAAACTTCAAATTCATCAATATCTTTAAGTTTAAGTGGAAATTGCAAACCTGAAAATTTAACAACTATATTTCCTAAATTAATTTCAAGAGCTTCTATGTTATTCAACTGATAGGAATTTGTTCTATCAACATGAATCGTTTGTCGCTGTAAAGCCGCGACTATGCACCATTTAAAACAGTAAATATCATCATTTTTAATATTTACATACGCTCTCTTTAATTCGATTATTTTTGGTAACTTTATATAAGTTGAAGCTCGAATTGGACAATATTCATTAATATTAATTTCAAGATGATCAATTAGTATTAATGACCATCCAGAATCTTTTTCTTGAAATTCATCTGCTTTAGATGCGATAAGATTATACATAGCATCTAATGAGTCTATTATATTTTGCACATTTTCTACTAGCATCATTTGTGATTTAAAAGATTTTATATCTAAATCTAACTCATCTTCTTTCATTAGGCTTTGAGGTTTTACATATTCAGCATATAAATCTAAATTAAATTTAAAAGCTTTGTGCTGATTTAAACAATTTTTTAATAATTCTAAGATCGTATTATTAATTATTTTAAAAAAGTTACTTATATCTAAATTTTCTTCATGTTCATTTTCTATAGAATATGTAATAATTCTATTTTTGAAACAAGATTTTATATATTTTACAACACCTTTTAATATTACCATAGTATTTTTTTTGTGCAAATTTGTTTTAAGATGTGAAGTCCATCGCGATTCATTTACATTTTGATTCCAGCTTTTATTATTGTAAAACTTGTGTAATGATTAATATTATGTTTTTTCATTAGATTCTTAAAATTGCTAATAAAAAATTCTGTTCCAGCGTCTGAATGTATATTGTGAGGCGATACTTTATTTTCATCAATAATATCGGCTAAAGCCTGAGTTACTTCTACACCAGTTTTAGTTTTTAATGGTTTTGAGTATATAAATCTAGAAAAAATATCAACTACAACTAAAATAAACTTAAAATTATTATTATATTGCTTAATTGCTGACATATCAGCTAAATCAATTTGCCAAACATCATTTAGGCCTTTTTGTATGTATCGTCGACGCACAAATTTTCTTCTTACATTTCTATGTAATTCATTGACGATAATCTCTTTTTGAAACATTATTATAATTAAATATATATTTTGTTAAAATAAAATAAAACTGCTGCAACAACATCCGTCGATAAAGTCAGCAGCCGCCAACAAAACATATCTAGATATGCCAAGAGATGACTGCATGATAAAATATGAATTTAACAGACCATTCAAGGTGGTAATTCCAGACAGGTATTACTGGGATCACACGAAACCAAAGGAGACCGAGCTCGAATGGTACACAGATGGATCCAAGACAGAAGATGGGGTAGGATCTGGAGTCTATGGCAACAGACCCAGGTTCAAAAAATCACAAAATTTAGGATCACTAACAACTGTATTTCAAGCAGAAGTATACGCAATTCAAATGTGTGCGCAAGAAAACTTACGCAGGAAATACGTCAATAAAACCATAACAATCTACTCGGATAGTCAGGCTGCCCTTGTTTTGGACTCGACTTTCCTTAATTTGAAATTATTAATTTTAATAATAAAAAAAAATGCTTTACTACAATGAACAAGTTTTATAAGGTTTTGAAATGAAATAAAAAGAAACTGAATATTTTTTAAAAAAGCGTTTCAAGTTTATTTTCCAATACTGTGTTTATTAAACCATATGATGGTTGCGAGAGTTCACAAAAGAATAATTAAAAATTTTATATAATAAGAATATTTAACAATTTTAAGTTGAACGACCCTTTCTTATTTTAATATATAACAAACTATATAATATAATATATAAGCAAATATAAAAAAGCTTTAATACGCATCTACTCTAAACACTCTACGATATAAAAAATATAAAAAATTCATCGACAACACTATTACATCGAACATCTGATATGTATCGACAACACTATACATCGAACATCTGATATGTCAAATTACTTTCAGTTCAAGATGGTTGCGCTTTATTCGGTTGTGCGCGATGTAAACATGCTCCGGGACCTTGCACAATCAATATATTTGTCCAAAATATAACTTCATCGGTTCGGTGTAGATGTAAATCCATCGGTGATATGTGATAATTTTTAAAGAGAGAATTATCAATAAATTTTTAAATAAATATAATAAATAAATCTTAGTGTTATATTATGATGATGGATGATCATGTTGATTTTTATGTTTCGGTGATGTAATTTTTCTCTCGTATTGTGGTTACATGAAAGTGCAAAATAAAAATTTATTAAAAAATGTTTATATCTAGTATATGCGCAATAATAATTTTGTGAAATGTGATTAATAAATTAAAAATTTAAATTAAAAATTAAAAGTTCATGTTTGTTATTGTTTTTTTTTTACTATACAACAACAACATACAAGAAATAGTAATGTTTTTATTTTTTAAAGTTCATTCACTAAAGTTATTAAATCGATAATTATCACTGATTAAGCAGTACGTTATCATAATATTATTATTTGTTTTTTTTTGTGTTTTTTTTTCTTTTAAATTAATACTGACTAATAATATTTTTTTTTTTATCACATATGAGTTCATTATTATTATTATTATTATTTTTGCAGTATATAATATATTTATAAATATTGAATTTTGAGATAAATGTTGATTTATTATTATTAAAAATTTAATGTGTTTATGTGTTTGTTGTTTATTACTATTGTGATTGTTCTTCATAATTGTCTTTTATTGGCAATAAGCATATTTTTTTTATTGATCTTTTAAACGTACTTTTCGCGGTTTGTACCGTCACGACACGGGTTAAATCATCCTTACCGGGATGAACGTCGATTACACGTGCGAGTGGCCAATGTGTCGGTGGCATCCTCTTGTCCTTAAGGATCACCAGATCACCAATTTTAATGCTGTTATGTTGAGCGTTCCATTTTGGCCGTTTTTGCATTCTGGATTCCCCACTCCATTGCTCCCGAAATGATTGATACAATTTTTGTAAGTATTTCCAGCGATCTAAAGAATTTAATTTTATAATATGTAAATCTTTTTCAGGTGGAGTGTGCAACGATCGCAGATTTAAAAAATGATTTGGAGTTATGGCTGATAGATCATCAAGATCTGGTGATTTAGGACAGAGAGGACGCGAATTTAAACACGCTTCGATTTGCGATAGGAGTGTCGCGTATTCGTCAAATGTTAATTTTTCATTAATTATTATGCGTTTGAGATGAAATTTAATAGATTTAACCCAGCTTCCCATAAACCACCAAAATGTGGTGAAGCTGGAGGATTAAAGTGCCATTGGGTACCTAAAGAAGTGAGTTGGTTTGCAACTTCATCACACCATTGCCGTTGGATTGTTTTCATTTAGCATATAAAAATTGTAACATATCCTTTATACGTTTTGTTGCAACGGCCCTTCCAGGCTTTTATTTTAATTGGACCTGCATAGTCAACCCCTGTGTTCTGAAATGGATGTGCAATTTGTACACGAGATGCAGGTAAATTTCCCATTATTTGATTAGTGGTTTGATTTTGCAATTTAAAACAAATTATACATTTTTTTATAATTTGTTTGATATTTTGTTTCATGTTTAATACCCAGTATTTATTTTGTAATTGTTCGGTCATTAATATTTGTCCACCGTGCGCTGTTCTTATATGCGTATCACGCAATAATAATGTAGTTAAATAACTATTTCGTGGAATTATTATTGGATGTTTTCTATCATATTCAAGATTTGAGTTTTGTAATCGACCTCCAACACGAAGAATTTTATTATTATCTAGAAATGGATTTAAATTAAAAATTTTACTGGACTTAGATAATTTTGATTTTGATGTGAGTGCTAAATTTCATCTTTAAATTCTATGTTTTGAAAATAATGTATTACAAAAAACATAGCCTTTTCAATTTCATAAGTAGTCAATGGAGTATAATTTCAAATTTTTGGATTTTTGAAGTTAAAAATCGCTATAAAACAATATGCAATAACTCTAATTAAAGTGGTAAGTTTTGAGTATTTTTCAAATATATTTTTAATTTATCATCATGTTTAATGAAATAATTTTTAATCTTTTTTATTTCTAGGCCCGTATCAAGAGTTATAGGTTCTTTGATCCGTGATTGCGCGACTTTGGTTTTTGCTGTTAACAGGTGAGTTTTAACAGTTTCACCATCTGCTATACGTAAATATACGACCGCTGCATATGCCTTTTCGGATGCATCACTGAAACCATATATCTGAATATTTTTAGATTCTGACGTAATTTGGACCCACCGAGGAATTTCAATTTGTTCTAGAAGTATTAGTTCGTTGCGATATTTCAGCCATCGAAATTTAAAATTTTCAGAAACTGGATCATCCCAGCCAGCTTGTTGGAGCCATAATTCTTGAAGCATTAATTTAGCGTATATAATGCATGTAGATATCCATCCATGTGGATCAAACAATCTTGAGACGTCCGATAATATACTGCGTTTCGAAATTTTGGGGATTTCCGGTAAGTGTACCTTGAATTTAAAAATTAAGGTAGTATTCATACCGAAGGCGAACAAGAAAGCGGATGGAGATCCCAAAAACCTGCGTCCCATCAGCCTATCGTCGTTCATATTGAAAACGCTGGAGAAGGTAATCGAGAGACACATAAGGGATAAGACCCTCACAAACAATCTCGAATGGTACACAGATGGATCCAAGACAGAAGATGGGGTAGGATCTGGAGTCTATGCCAACAGACCCAGGTTCAAAAAATCACAAAATTTAGGATCACTAACAACTGTATTTCAAGCAGAAGTATACGCAATTCAAATGTGTGCGCAAGAAAACTTACGCAGGAAATACGTCAATAAAACCATAACAATCTACTCGGATAGTCAGGCTGCCCTTGTTTTGGACTCGACTTTCCTTAATTTAAAATATTAATTTTAATAATAAAAAAAAATGCTTTACTACAATGAACAAGTTTTATAAGGTTTTGAAATGAAATAAAAAGAAACTGAATATTTTTTAAAAAAGCGTTTCAAGTTTATTTTCCAATACTGTGTTTATTAAACCATATGATGGTTGCGAGAGTTCACAAAAGAATAATTAAAAATTATATATAATAAGAATATTTAACAATTTTAAGTTGAACGACCCTTTCTTATTTTAATATATAACAAACTATATAATATAATATATAAGCAAATATAAAAAAGCTTTAATATGCATCTACTCTAAACTACTCTACGATATAAAAAATATAAAAAATGCATCGACAACACTATTACATCGAACATCTGATATGTATCGACAACACTATACATCGAACATCTGATATGTATCGACAACACTATACATCGAACATCTGATATGTCAAATTACTTTCAGTTCAAGATGGTTGCGCTTTATTCGGTTGTGCGCGATGTAAACATGCTCCGGGACCTTGCACAATCAATATATTTGTCCAAAATATAACTTCATCGGTTCGGTGTAGATGTAAATCCATCGGTGATATGTGATAATTTCTAAAGAGAGAATTATCAATAAATTGTTAAATAATTATAATAAATAAATCTTAGTGTTATATTATGATGATGGATGATCATGTTGATTTTTAAGTTTCGGTGATGTAATTATTCTCTCGTTTGTGGTTTTTTTAATTTTTAATTTAATTTTTAATTTAAATTTTTAATTTATTAATCACATTTCACAAAATTATTATTGCGCATATACTAGATATAAACATTTTTTAATAAATTTTTATTTTGCACTTTCATGTAACCACACGAAAGTGCAAAATTTCATGTGGTTACATGAAAGTGCAAAATAAAAATTTATTAAAAAATGTTTATATCTAGTATATGCGCAATAATAATTTTGTGAAATGTGATTAATAAATTAAAAATTTAAATTAAAAATTAAAAGTTCATGTTTGTTATTGTTTTTTTTTTTACTATACAACAACAACATACAAAAAATAGTAATGTTTTTATTTTTTAAAGTTCATTCGCTAAAGTTATTAAATCGACAATTATCACTGATTAAGGAGTACGTTATCATAATATTATTATTTGTTTTTTTTTTGTTTTTTTTTCTTTTAAATTAATACTGACGAATAATATTATTTTTTTTTATCACATATGAGTTCATTATTATTATTATTATTATTTTTGCAGTATATAATAGATTTATAAATATTGAATTTTGAGATAAATGTTGATTTATTATTATTAAAAATTTAATGTGTTTATGTGTTTGTTGTTTATTACTATTGTGATTGTTCTTCATAATTGTCTTTTATTGGCAATAAGCATATTTTTTTTATTGATCTTTTAAACGTACTTTTCGCGGTTTGTACCGTCACGACACGGGTTAAATCATCCTTACCGGGATGAACGTCGATTACACGTGCGAGTGGCCAATGTGTCGGTGGCATCCTCTCGTCCTTAAGGATCACCAGATCACCAATTTTAATACTGTTATGTTGAGCGTTCCATTTTGGCCGTTTTTGCATTCTGGATAATTATTCCCCACTCCATTGCTCCCAAAATAATTGATACAATTTTTGTAAGTATTTCCAGCGATCTAAAGAATTTAATTTTATAATATGTAAATCTTTTTCAGGTGGAGTGTGCAACGATCGCAGATTTAAAAAATGATTTGGAGTTATGGCTGATAGATCATCAAGATCTGGTGATTTAGGACAGAGAGGACGCGAATTTAAACACGCTTCGATTTGCGATAGGAGTGTCGCGTATTCGTCAAATGTTAATTTTTCATTAATTATTATGCGTTTGAGATGAAATTTAATAGATTTAACCCAGCTTCCCATAAACCACCAAAATGTGATGAAGCTGGAGGATTAAAGTGCCATTGGGTACCTAAAGAAGTGAGTTGGTTTGCAACTTCATCACACCATTGCCGTTGGATTGTTTTCATTTAGCATATAAAAATTGTAACATATCCTTTATACGTTTTGTTGCAACGGCCCTTCCAGGCTTTTATTTCAATTGGACCTGCATAGTCAACCCCTGTGTTCTGAAATGGATGTGCAATTTGTACACGAGATGCAGGTAAATTTCCCATTATTTGATTAGTGGTTTGATTTTGCAATTTAAAACAAATTATACATTTTTTTATAATTTGTTTGATATTTTGTTTCATGTTTAATACCCAGTATTTATTTTGTAAATGTTCGGTCATTAATATTTGTCCACCGTGCGCTGTTCTTATATGCGTATCACGCAATAATAATGTAGTTAAATAACTATTTCGTGGAATTATTATCGGATGTTTTCTATCATATTCAAGATTTGAGTTTTGTAATCGACCTCCAACACGAAGAATTTTATTATTATCTAGAAATGGATTTAAATTAAAAATTTTACTGGACTTAGATAATTTTGATTTTGATGTGAGTGCTAAAATTTCATCTCTAAATTCTATGTTTTGAAAATAATTTATTACAAAAAACATAGCCTTTTCAATTTCATAAGTAGTCAATGGAGTATAATTTCGAATTTTTGGATTTTTGAAGTTAAAAATCGCTATAAAACAATATGCAATAACTCTAATTAAAGTGGTAAGTTTTGAGTATTTTTCAAATATATTTTTTAATTTATCATCATGTTTAATGAAATAATTTTTAATCTTTTTTATTTCTAGGTCCGTATCAAGAGTTATAGGTTCTTTGATCCGTGATTGCGCGACTTTGGTTTTTGCTGTTAACAGGTGAGTTTTAACAGTTTCACCATCTGCTATACGTAAATATACGACCGCTGCATATGCCTTTTCGGATGCATCACTGAAACCATGTATCTGAATATTTTTAGATTCTGACGTAACTTGGACCCACCGAGGAATTTCAATTTGTTCTAGAAGTATTAGTTCGTTGCGATATTTCAGCCATCGAAATTTAAAATTTTCAGAAACTGGATCATCCCAGCCAGCTTGTTGGAGCCATAATTCTTGAAGCATTAATTTAGCGTATATAATGCATGGAGATATCCATCCATGTGGATCAAACAATCTTGAGACGTCCGATAATATACTGCGTTTCGAAATTTTGGGGATTTCCGGTAAGTGTACCTTGAATTTAAAAATGTCTTTGGCAGGATGCCATTGAATTCCCAAGGCTTTTATCCATTCAGTTTTTTTAAAGTTAATGGTATATTAATTTCTCTATCACTTTCAGGTACTGTTCGTAAAATTGCTTCATCATTACTTCTCAGTGGAAAACCAGCAGAATTGGTAATGCCGATTAATTGTCGCTGTGATTCTAAAACATCTTCAACAGAATCGGCTCCGTACATTACATCATCAACGTAAAAATTATTTTTTAAAATATCGGATGCGATTGGGAAATTGTTTTGTTCGTCAATTGCAACTTGGTGTAATGTACGAATAGCAAGGTATGGTGCTGATGCAGTACCGAAAGTGACCGTCTTCAGCGCATATGTTTTTATGTTAGTATTAGGATTATCACGCCAGCATATTAATTGGTAAGTCGAATCACGTGGATCAATCCAAATTTGTCTGTTTTAGTAATGTCAGCTGTGTATGCAATTTTGAATTTTCGCCATTTCGTAATAATGCTGTTTAACTCATTTTGTAGTTTTGGTCCAGTTAATAAACAATCATTAAGTGAAGTTTTATTTGCAGCTTTGCAGGAGGCATCGAAGACTATTCGAAGTTTTGTAGTGCTGGACTCCTTGAAAACTGCATGATGTGGCAAATAATATACACATCCATTATCTGCCGGATGTACCTCTCGCATGTGTTGTAGCTGTAAATAATCGGTAATGCAATCTTTATACATAATTTCCAAAGTTGGATTTATTTTAAATTTTTTTTCTAATTGTAGAAATCTTGATGGCTGAATGTTGGACGAATATTTTTAAATGGCAAACTGACCTCGTAACGTCCATTTGAGTTTCTTTTGTGAGTTTGTAAGAAATGTATTTCACAAAGTTCATCTTCCTTGGTAAAACTCTTTCCTTTATGTATTTCCTCGATCTCCCAGAAACTTTTCAATTGTTCATCCAAATTAGTCAAATGATGATGAACCGAGATTGATGATTCATTTGAACTTTTCGTGTTTCCAGATATGATCCATCCAAGTTCTGAGCACTGAGCAATTAGAGACTCTGGAGGACCTTTTTTCAATCCTGATAAAATAATTGACGCGTACGCATCAGCTCCTAGAAGTATGTCAATTTTACCTGGTACGTTGAAATGTGGATCAGCTACATTTATATTTTTTAAATAATCATAATTATTAATTTCAAATTTCTCAGATGGAAGAATGTTAGTTAATTTAGAAAATACCAGAGCATCTAAACATAAATTAAAATTACTATTATAAAGTTGCACTTGACTTTTTACTGTGCCTGATTCAGTTTGGCCTAAACCGGTGATATTAATTGAAATATTTTTCTTTTTTAGCCTTAAAATTTGAACTGCTGATTCGGTACTGAAAGTGGCTTCAGAACCAGGATCTATCAGTGCTCGGAAAGTCATATGTTCTCCGTTGGAAGATCGACAATTTACGAGGGCAGTAGCTAATAGGACCTTAGTGTTAAATTTAAACAGGTAAACAGGTAAAATTAAATTTTGTCCTTGTTGGTTAATAGTATTCGACATTAATTTACTTTGTACTGGGTTTTGTATATGTGTCTCGTATTGAGATATTGTGTTTTGTGTATGTATATCGTATTGACCCTGATTTATTAAATTGTGTTGGACCGTTCAATTTAAGTTTTTGTTATTTGTGTTTTGAATAGTGTTAAAATGTAACAAACTGTGATGTCTTTTATTACAATGAGTACAATTCTTTGTACTGGGACATTGTGCTTTAATATGACTATATGCTAAACAATTAGTGCAAGCTGAAATTTTTCTAACTGTTTCTAATCTAACTTTTGTTTCCATTTTTAGGAATTTTTCGCATTTTCGAATGGCATGGAGTCCACCACATATACGACAAGCTGCCGTATTTGAGACAAAATTTTGTGAACCGGAAAAACCCGTATGAAAAGATGTTGAAAATTTGAAATCTGAATTATTAGACTGTGTCGATCTGACAAACCTTTTGATTTCTGGTTTCGACTGCTCAATTGATTCTAATGTTCGGAAACGGGTTTCTAAAAATTTGGTAAACGTTGTTAATTCAATTAAATTTTTTGCACCTTGTAAACTTTCTTCCCACAACTCTTGTGTATTAGCAGGTAGTTTGGAGCATAATATGTATACTAAAATTACATCCCACGTATCAATCGGAACACCAAGATTTTTCAATGAATGAAGACATTCATTTGTAATATCCAAAAAATGTTTAATATTTGACGCAGTTTTACTGGTAATTTTCTGATTTAATAAATTTTTTAAATGGGTGTTAACCAAAATTCGTTTGTTTTCATACCTTTCAATTAAAATAGACCAAGCTGATACATAATTTTTTCCTTCAAGGGAGATGTGTTGCAACAACCGAGCTGCTTCACCTTTAAGTGGGGATTTTAAATAATGGAATTTTTGAATATCCGATATTGATGCGTTTGAGTGTACTAAGGTGACAAAAAGATCGTGGAATGGTTTCCAGTGTTCATATCCACCAGAGAAATAAGGTAATTCTATAGCTTTTAATTTAATCTCACATGCCGTGGTTTTTTGTGTAACACTGGTATTAACTTTTGTATGTTCTTTTAGTCAAACTTCTTGGAGTTCACCGCTATATTTGAAATAAATATTCTTAAGCTGAAGGAAAATTTCCTTATTAAGATATGTTTCTTTAAGCTGCCCTTCGTCCTTGTTTGAGATTATTTTATAATGTAAACTTCTAGCTTCCACGAACACGCGTTCCAGTTCTTTTAATCTACCAAGGATATATGATTCGCGACGTTTACTTGTTGGTGATTTCGAAAAAGTCACGGCATCAGATTGTATCTGCGCTAACATGTTTTCGATCAAATCGATAGCATTTGGCAGTGTTTTTGCAGACATGATTTTAGAAAAAATATTTAATAAAAATAAAAACTCACAGAATAAATCAATTTATCTTTATATTTGAGTTGTAATAATTATATATATATTTATTAATTATTAATTAAAACAAATTGTTTATAATTTATGTTTTTATTTGATATTAAAAAAAATATTTTTATATCTTAGTTTTTAATTTAATTTTCCTTGTATTTATTTAAATATTTAAATGTTTAATATAATTTTTTTTGTAATTTTATAAATTTCTCCAATTCAATATTAAATTCATAAATATATATCAATTGATTATTATTATTATTACTTAATTGTTGTTTATCATGAATTTTAGTATAAATTAAAAATATTCTATTATTCAATTTATATAACTTAAATAAATTTTTATAATTAATCACAGTATGATTTTTTTTTTAATTCCCAATTATATATATTTTGTAAATGTATTAATTGGCTGATAGATCATCAAGATCTGGTGATTTAGGACAGAGAGGACGCGAATTTAAACACGCTTCGATTTGCGATAGGAGTGTCGCGTATTCGTCAAATGTTAATTTTTCATTAATTATTATGCGTTTGAGATGAAATTTAATAGATTTAACCCAGCTTCCCATAAACCACCAAAATGTGGTGAAGCTGGAGGATTAAAGTGCCATTGGGTACCTAAAGAAGTGAGTTGGTTTGCAACTTCATCACACCATTGCCGTTGGATTGTTTTCATTTAGCATATAAAAATTATAACATATCCTTTATACGTTTTGTTGCAACGGCCCTTCCAGGCTTTTATTTCAATTGGACCTGCATAGTCAACCCCTGTGTTCTGAAATGGATGTGCAATTTGTACACGAGATGCAGGTAAATTTCCCATTATTTGATTAGTGGTTTGATTTTGCAATTTAAAACAAATTATACATTTTTTTATAATTTGTTTGATATTTTGTTTCATGTTTAATACCCAGTATTTATTTTGTAAATGTTCGGTCATTAATATTTGTCCACCGTGCGCTGTTCTTATATGCGTATCACGCAATAATAATGTAGTTAAATAACTATTTCGTGGAATTATTATCGGATGTTTTCTATCATATTCAAGATTTGAGTTTTGTAATCGACCTCCAACACGAAGAATTTTATTATTATCTAGAAATGGATTTAAATTAAAAATTTTACTGGGCTTAGATAATTTTGATTTTGATGTGAGTGCTAAAATTTCATCTCTAAATTCTATGTTTTGAAAATAATTTATTACAAAAAACATAGCCTTTTCAATTTCATAAGTAGTCAATGGAGTATAATTTCGAATTTTTGGATTTTTGAAGTTAAAAATCGCTATAAAACAATATGCAATAACTCTAATTAAAGTGGTAAGTTTTGAGTATTTTTCAAATATATTTTTAATTTATCATCATGTTTAATGAAATAATTTTTAATCTTTTTTATTTCTAGGCCCGTATCAAGAGTTATAGGTTCTTTGATCCGTGATTGCGCGACTTTGGTTTTTGCTGTTAACAGGTGAGTTTTAACAGTTTCACCATCTGCTATACGTAAATATACGACCGCTGCATATGCCTTTTCGGATGCATCACTGAAACCATGTATCTGAATATTTTTAGATTCTGACGTAATTTGGACCCACCGAGGAATTTCAATTTGTTCTAGAAGTATTAGTTCGTTGCGATATTTCAGCCATCGAAATTTAAAATTTTCAGAAACTGGATCATCCCAGCCAGCTTGTTGGAGCCATAATTCTTGAAGCATTAATTTAGCGTATATAATGCATGTAGATATCCATCCATGTGGATCAAACAATCTTGAGACGTCCGATAATATACTGCGTTTCGAAATTTTGGGGATTTCCGGTAAGTGTACCTTGAATTTAAAAATTAAGGTAGTATTCATACCGAAGGCGAACAAGAAAGCGGATGGAGATCCCAAAAACCTGCGTCCCATCAGCCTATCGTCGTTCATATTGAAAACGCTGGAGAAGGTAATCGAGAGACACATAAGGGATAAGACCCTCACAAACAATCTCGAATGGTACACAGATGGATCCAAGACAGAAGATGGGGTAGGATCTGGAGTCTATGCCAACAGACCCAGGTTCAAAAAATCACAAAATTTAGGATCACTAACAACTGTATTTCAAGCAGAAGTATACGCAATTCAAATGTGTGCGCAAGAAAACTTACGCAGGAAATACGTCAATAAAACCATAACAATCTACTCGGATAGTCAGGCTGCCCTTGTTTTGGACTCGACTTTCCTTAATTTAAAATATTAATTTTAATAATAAAAAAAAATGCTTTACTACAATGAACAAGTTTTATAAGGTTTTGAAATGAAATAAAAAGAAACTGAATATTTTTTAAAAAAGCGTTTCAAGTTTATTTTCCAATACTGTGTTTATTAAACCATATGATCGTTGCGAGAGTTCACAAAAGAATAATTAAAAATTATATATAATAAGAATATTTAACAATTTTAAGTTGAACGACCCTTTCTTATTTTAATATATAACAAACTATATAATATAATATATAAGCAAATATAAAAAAGCTTTAATATGCATCTACTCTAAACTACTATAAAAAATACGATATAAAAAATATGCATCGACAACACTATTACATCGAACATCTGATATGTATCGACACCACTATACATCGAACATCTGATATGTATCGACAACACTATACATCGAACATCTGATATGTCAAATTACTTTCAGTTCAAGATGGTTGCGCTTTATTCGGTTGTGCGCGATGTAAACATGCTCCGGGACCTTGCACAATCAATATATTTGTCCAAAATATAACTTCATCGGTTCGGTGTAGATGTAAATCCATCGGTGATATGTGATAATTTCTAAAGAGAGAATTATCAATAAATTGTTAAATAATTGTAATAAATAAATCTTAGTGTTATATTATGATGATGGATGATCATGTTGATTTTTATGTTTCGGTGATGTAATTATTCTCTCGTATTGTGGTTACATGAAAGTGCAAAATAAAAATTTATTAAAAAATGTTTATATCTAGTATATGCGCAATAATAATTTTGTGAAATGTGATTAATAAATTAAAAATTTAAATTAAAAATTAAAAGTTCATGTTTGTTATTGTTTTTTTTTTTACTATACAACAACAACATACAAAAAATAGTAATGTTTTTATTTTTTAAAGTTCATTCGCTAAAGTTATTAAATCGACAATTATCACTGATTAAGGAGTACGTTATCATAATATTATTATTTGTTTTTTTTTTTTGTTTTTTTTTCTTTTAAATTAATACTGACGAATAATATTATTTTTTTTTATCACATATGAGTTCATTATTATTATTATTATTATTTTTGCAGTATATAATAGATTTATAAATATTGAATTTTGAGATAAATGTTGATTTATTATTATTAAAAATTTAATGTGTTTATGTGTTTGTTGTTTATTACTATTGTGATTGTTCTTCATAATTGTCTTTTATTGGCAATAAGCATATTTTTTTTATTGATCTTTTAAACGTACTTTTCGCGGTTTGTACCGTCACGACACGGGTTAAATCATCCTTACCGGGATGAACGTCGATTACACGTGCGAGTGGCCAATGTGTCGGTGGCATCCTCTCGTCCTTAAGGATCACCAGATCACCAATTTTAATGCTGTTATGTTGAGCGTTCCATTTTGGCCGTTTTTGCATTCTGGATAATTATTCCCCACTCCATTGCTCCCAAAATGATTGATACAATTTTTGTAAGTATTTCCAGCGATCTAAAGAATTTAATTTTATAATATGTAAATCTTTTTCAGGTGGAGTGTGCAACGATCGCAGATTTAAAAAATGATTTGGAGTTATGGCTGATAGATCATCAAGATCTGGTGATTTAGGACAGAGAGGACGCGAATTTAAACACGCTTCGATTTGCGATAGGAGTGTCGCGTATTCGTCAAATGTTAATTTTTCATTAATTATTATGCGTTTGAGATGAAATTTAATAGATTTAACCCAGCTTCCCATAAACCACCAAAATGTGGTGAAGCTGGAGGATTAAAGTGCCATTGGGTACCTAAAGAAGTGAGTTGGTTTGCAACTTCATCACACCATTGCCGTTGGATTGTTTTCATTTAGCATATAAAAATTGTAACATATCCTTTATACGTTTTGTTGCAACGGCCCTTCCAGGCTTTTATTTCAATTGGACCTGCATAGTCAACCCCTGTGTTCTGAAATGGATGTGCAATTTGTACACGAGATGCAGGTAAATTTCCCATTATTTGATTAGTGGTTTGATTTTGCAATTTAAAACAAATTATACATTTTTTTATAATTTGTTTGATATTTTGTTTCATGTTTAATACCCAGTATTTATTTTGTAAATGTTCGGTCATTAATATTTGTCCACCGTGCGCTGTTCTTATATGCGTATCACGCAATAATAATGTAGTTAAATAACTATTTCGTGGAATTATTATCGGATGTTTTCTATCATATTCAAGATTTGAGTTTTGTAATCGACCTCCAACACGAAGAATTTTATTATTATCTAGAAATGGATTTAAATTAAAAATTTTACTGGACTTAGATAATTTTGATTTTGATGTGAGTGCTAAAATTTCATCTCTAAATTCTATGTTTTGAAAATAATTTATTACAAAAAACATAGCCTTTTCAATTTCATAAGTAGTCAATGGAGTATAATTTCGAATTTTTGGATTTTTGAAGTTTAAAATCGCTATAAAACAATATGCAATAACTCTAATTAAAGTGGTAAGTTTTGAGTATTTTTCAAATATATTTTTTAATTTATCATCATGTTTAATGAAATAATTTTTAATCTTTTTTATTTCTAGGTCCGTATCAAGAGTTATAGGTTCTTTGATCCGTGATTGCGCGACTTTGGTTTTTGCTGTTAACAGGTGAGTTTTAACAGTTTCACCATCTGCTATACGTAAATATACGACCGCTGCATATGCCTTTTCGGATGCATCACTGAAACCATGTATCTGAATATTTTTAGATTCTGACGTAACTTGGACCCACCGAGGAATTTCAATTTGTTCTAGAAGTATTAGTTCGTTGCGATATTTCAGCCATCGAAATTTAAAATTTTCAGAAACTGGATCATCCCAGCCAGCTTGTTGGAGCCATAATTCTTGAAGCATTAATTTAGCGTATATAATGCATGGAGATATCCATCCATGTGGATCAAACAATCTTGAGACGTCCGATAATATACTGCGTTTCGAAATTTTGGGGATTTCCGGTAAGTGTACCTTGAATTTAAAAATGTCTTTGGCAGGATGCCATTGAATTCCCAAGGCTTTTATCCATTCAGTTTTTTTAAAGTTAATGGTATATTAATTTCTCTATCACTTTCAGGTACTGTTCGTAAAATTGCTTCATCATTACTGGCCCATTTTCTCAGTGGAAAACCAGCAGAATTGGTAATGCCGATTAATTGTCGCTGTGATTCTAAAACATCTTCAACAGAATCGGCTCCGTACATTACATCATCAACGTAAAAATTATTTTTTAAAATATCGGATGCGATTGGGAAATTGTTTTGTTCGTCAATTGCAACTTGGTGTAATGTACGAATAGCAAGGTATGGTGCTGATGCAGTACCGAAAGTGACCGTCTTCAGCGCATATGTTTTTATGTTAGTATTAGGATTATCACGCCAGCATATTAATTGGTAAGTCGAATCACGTGGATCAATCCAAATTTGTCTGTACATTTTAGTAATGTCAGCTGTGTATGCAATTTTGAATTTTCGCCATTTCGTAATAATGCTGTTTAACTCATTTTGTAGTTTTGGTCCAGTTAATAAACAATCATTAAGTGAAGTTTTATTTGCAGCTTTGCAGGAGGCATCGAAGACTATTCGAAGTTTTGTAGTGCTGGACTCCTTGAAAACTGCATGATGTGGCAAATAATATACACATCCATTATCTGCCGGATGTACCTCTCGCATGTGTTGTAGCTGTAAATAATCGGTAATGCAATCTTTATACATAATTTCCAAAGTTGGATTTATTTTAAATTTTTTTTCTAATTGTAGAAATCTTGATGGCTGAATGTTGGACGAATATTTTTAAATGGCAAACTGACCTCGTAACGTCCATTTGAGTTTCTTTTGTGAGTTTGTAAGAAATGTATTTCACAAAGTTCATCTTCCTTGGTAAAACTCTTTCCTTTATCTATTTCCTCGATCTCCCAGAAACTTTTCAATTGTTCATCCAAATTAGTCAAATGATGATGAACCGAGATTGATGATTCATTTGAACTTTTCTTGTTTCCAGATATGATCCATCCAAGTTCTGAGCACTGAGCAATTAGAGACTCTGGAGGACCTTTTTTCAATCCTGATAAAATAATTGACGCGTACGCATCAGCTCCTAGAAGTATGTCAATTTTACCTGGTACGTTGAAATGTGGATCAGCTACATTTATATTTTTTAAATAATCATAATTATTAATTTCAAATTTCTCAGATGGAAGAATGTTAGTTAATTTAGAAAATACCAGAGCATCTAAACATAAATTAAAATTACTATTATAAAGTTGCACTTGACTTTTTACTGTGCCTGATTCAGTTTGGCCTAAACCGGTGATATTAATTGAAATATTTTTCTTTTTTAGCCTTAAAATTTGAACTGCTGATTCGGTACTGAAAGTGGCTTCAGAACCAGGATCTATCAGTGCTCGGAAAGTCATATATTCTCCGTTGGAAGATCGACAATTTACGAGGGCAGTAGCTAATAGGACCTTAGTGTTAAATTTAAACAGGTAAACAGGTAAAATTAAATTTTGTCCTTGTTGGTTAATAGTATTCGACATTAATTTACTTTGTACTGGGTTTTGTATATGTGTATCGTATTGAGATATTGTGTTTTGTGTATGTATATCGTATTGACCCTGATTTATTAAATTGTGTTGGACCGTTCGATTTAAGTTTTTGTTATTTGTGTTTTGAATAGTGTTAAAATGTAACAAACTGTGATGTCTTTTATTACAATGAGTACAATTCTTTGTACTGGGACATTGTGCTTTAATATGACTATATGCTAAACAATTAGTGCAAGCTGAAATTTTTCTAACTGTTTCTAATCTAACTTTTGTTTCCATTTTTAGGAATTTTTCGCATTTTCGAATGGCATGGAGTCCACCACATATACGACAAGCTGCCGTATTTGAGACAAAATTTTGTGAACCGGAAAAACCCGTATGAAAAGATGTTGAAAATTTGAAATCTGAATTATTAGACTGTGTCGATCTGACAAACCTTTTGATTTCTGGTTTCGACTGCTCAATTGATTCTAATGTTCGGAAACGGGTTTCTAAAAATTTGGTAAACGTTGTTAATTCAATTAAATTTTTTGCACCTTGTAAACTTTCTTCCCACAACTCTTGTGTATTAGCAGGTAGTTTGGAGCAAAATATGTATACTAAAATTACATCCCACGTATCAATCGGAACACCGAGATTTTTCAATGAATGAAGACATTCATTTGTAATATCCAAAAAATGTTTAATATTTGACGCAGTTTCACTGGTAAAAATTTTCTGATTTAATAAAGTTTTTAAATGGGTGTTAACCAAAATTCGTTTGTTTTCATACCTTTCAATTAAAATAGACCAAGCTGATACATAATTTTTTCCTTCAAGGGAGATGTGTTGCAACAACCGAGCTGCTTCACCTTTAAGTGAGGATTTTAAATAATGGAGTTTTTGAATATCCGATATTGATGCGTTTGAGTGTACTAAGGTGACAAAAAGATCGTGGAATGGTTTCCAGTGTTCATATCCACCAGAGAAATAAGGTAATTCTATAGCTTTTAATTTAATCTCACATGCCGTGGTTTTTTGTGTAACACTGGTATTAACTTTTGTATGTTCTTTTAGTCAAACTTCTTGGAGTTCACCGCTATATTTGAAATAAATATTCTTAAGCTGAAGGAAAATTTCCTTATTAAGATATGTTTCTTTAAGCTGCCCTTCGTCCTTGTTTGAGATTATTTTATAATGTAAACTTCTAGCTTCCACGAACACGCGTTCCAGTTCTTTTAATCTACCAAGGATATATGATTCGCGACGTTTACTTGTTGGTGATTTCGAAAAAGTCACGGCATCAGATTGTATCTGCGCTAACATGTTTTCGATCAAATCGATAGCATTTGGCAGTGTTTTTGCAGACATGATTTTAGAAAAAAAATTTAATAAAAATAAAAACTCACAGAATAAATCAATTTATCTTTATATTTGAGTTGTAATAATTATATATATATTTATTAATTATTAATTAAAACAGATTGTTTATAATTTATGTTTTTATTTGATATTAAAAAAAATATTTTTATATCTTAGTTTTTAATTTAATTTTCCTTGTATTTATTTAAATATTTAAATGTTTAATATAATTTTTTTTGTAATTTTATAAATTTCTCCAATTCAATATTAAATTCATAAATATATATCAATTGATTATTATTATTATTACTTAATTGTTGTTTATCATGAATTTTAGTATAAATTAAAAATATTCTATTATTCAATTTATATAACTTAAATAAATTTTTATAATTAATCACAGTATGATTTTTTTTTTAATTCCCAATTATATATATTTTGTAAATGTATTAATTGATTATCAATTAGATCAATTTTAATTAATATGGATGTATAATATAAATTTAATAATATTATTGAAATTATAATTAATATTAATAAATTCTACAATAATATATTTATTTAAATTTATTGTAGTATTAAATATATAAGTTTCTTTAATTAATTTATTAAGTTTTTTTTTTTATTTAAATATTTAAATGTTTATTAATTTAAAAAAAATAAAAAACGTTTTAATTTATTTTTATTTATTGAAGTATATTTAATGTTTATTAATTTAAAAAGAATGTTTTAATTTATTTCGAAATTTAATTTTATATATATATATACGAAATTCCCTTATATATATATTATGTATACACTACACTCCCTTATATATACACTAATAAAAACGCGCGAAATTCAATTTAAAATTTTTTTATATATACGAAAAATTTTTGTATACGAAATTGTTTTATATATAATATATATTCTGTATATGTATATGCACTAAAATGCGCGCAATTCAATTTAAAAAAATTTTTATATATACGAAAAAATTTTTGTATACGAAAGTGTATTATATATATATATATATATTATGTATATATAATGTTCACTAATAAAACGCGCGAAATTTAATTTTATATTTTTTTTATATATACGAAAAAAAAAATTTTTTTGTATACGAAATTGTTTTATATATAATGTATATTATGTATATGTATATGCACTAATAAATAAAAAAAATTCACGAAATTCAATTTGAAAATTTTTTAACTTTTTGTATACGAAATTGTATTATATATGTATATATATATTATATATATATAATGTTCACTAATAAAAACGCGCGAAATTCAATTTAAAAATTTTTTATATATACGAAAAAATTTTTGTATACGAAATTGTTTTATATATAATATATATTCTGTATATGCACTAAAATGCGCGAAATTCAATTTAAAAATTTTTATATATACGAAAAAATTATTTGTATACGAAATTGTATTATATATTAATTTTATATTTTTTTTATATATACGAAAAAAAAAATTTTTTTCTATACGAAATTGTTTTATATATAATGTATATTATGTATATGTATATATGTATATATATATTATGTATATATAATGTTCACTAACAAAAACGCGCGAAATTTAATTTTATATTTTTTTTATATATACGAAAAAAAAAATTTTTTTGTATACGAAATTGTTTATATATAATGTATATTATGTATATGTATATGCACTAATAAATAAAAAAAAATTCACGAAATTCAATTTGAAAATTTTTTAAATTTTTGTATACGAAATTGTTTTATATATAATATATATTATGTATATATAATGTTCACTAATAAAAACGAGCGAAATTCAATTTAAAAATTTTTTATATATACGAAAAAAATTTTGTATACGAAATTGTTTTATATATAATATATATTCTGTATATGTATATGCACTAAAATGCGAATTATATTTTTTGTAACACCGAATTTATTTAAAATAAATTCTTGTATTAAAGATTAAATAAAAAACTCTTAGAATTGTTTAAAAAAATGCTTTATTAAAAATATTAATTTTAAAAAAAAGAACGAAGTGAAATCTTGTAAAAGTAAATCAGAACTCTCCTTCACAATCCTCAGTTCCTTAAATATATTTCTTAAATTCTAAGTTATTGCTAATTTTATACCTGACTTCCGACAATGTAATATAAAATCTTAAGGATACTTTCTTTATTATAGTATAATAAAATAATAGGGTTTTTTAATATTCAGGTAATACTTACTTTCTATTTTATTATATAAATTACATGTTATTTATTTCGGATGCATATTTACATTTATTGCATCTAATATATCGGCAATTTTGGGTTGCTCATTACGTATAGACAATATTGCTGGTCTATACATAACTTCTCCCTCCTTTATTTTAAAATTCTCCTGAATTTTCTTAATAATACAACATTTTACTGTACAAATTATAATGGGTATAATTATTAAAATGATACAAATTATTAAAATATTAAATCCAAATGACAAACTTTTATGAAACTTTATTTTTTGTATTTCGTTATTATTATTTTCATACTTTAAAACTATTTCCTCAAAAGTAATTTTATCTGTAAAATTATGGTTTTGTTTTAAGTTAGGATAATAAAATTTTTCTTTTACTATTTTCTTAGTATTAGAGAATTTATGATTTAAAAATTTTAATGTGCAATTGATGTAATTAATTAAAAAATTTCCAAAAATATTTATATTTCTACCATCGCAAGATTGATTTAATATTAAATTGTAAGCATTTTTTATTATAATGGTTTCTTCATCTAATAACATGATTTCGGTTACATTTTTGTTTATTAATTTACAATTTTCTTTATAAATACAATGTTTACTTAATCGTAATTCATTCAATGTTTTAAATTCTTCATATTTATAAACTGTATTATTAATTTCAATTATACTTTCTTGTGGATAATCTATTTCTTTATTATTCTTATTAGGTATAGGTATAATAGTTTTTAAATGAATATCTATATAAGTTTTAGGTACTTTAATCGCTAATAATATTAAATTATCTTCAAATGTACTTACTCCTAATCTAATGTATTGTAATTTCTTATAATCTATTTGATATTCCTCTATTTCTTGGTTAGTTAGTATATTCGGGTGCAATATGCCGTATTTAGCTGAAACTATATTTTCTTGGATACTGTCTATCTTTCCTTTTAATATTTGGATTTATACTAATTGGTCATAAAATGTGTGTTGTTGCATTTCTGTTTTCATTCTACCTAATTGTGTTGTTACTAAATTTCTGTCGTTTGATATTATGTCTTTCGATTGTGTGATACTTTTGTTTAAATTATCGTTTATTTTAATTTGTGAGTTTACATTTTTAATTAATTTGTCATCGGTAAATTCTAATTGATTTAGATGTTTTTCAATAATTTCCCTATCTTCGTTATCCATTGTGCCGAACATCCATTTGGATGCACTTCCTATAATGTTTATAAGTCCTCTTTTACTTCTATTTTTTCTAGATAATGGTAATATTGTTTTTACTTTATCATCTAATTCTTTCAATTGAATTTGAAGTAATTCCTTATTATTTATATCTAATTTTTCTATGTTTGTATATTATTTTATTATGTTACTTATTTCTATAGGATTTATTATATGTAAGATAATGTTTGTTTGATCAACTAACTCTATTTTATCTAGCTGTATTATAGTAAAACCTGCCTGATCCTTTATTTCTTGAATTTCTAATCGTCCATTAATTGGTATTATCAATATCCAAAGTATCCATATTAGTATCCATATCTGAAAATTTTGTTGGTCTTTTAATATTGCATATATGAATATTTTTTAATTTAGTTTTTCTATATTTAGGTACATGTTTATGTCTAACTGCCTTATAATTTTTTATAAATCCTTCCGATCTTTTTTCTTCATAATCTTCCCTATTTATATTGGCTTTCTTTATATTAATTTCTTTAATTTTCTTTAAATTTTCTTTTATCTTTGCTAAGTTAACTAATAAATTTTGCACGTCTTGTGGAGTTGCTTTGATCGCCGAATGAAATCTACCATTATAACTTCTAACTGATTTCTGTATTAATCTTTTTATAGATATTATTTTTTTTACTAATCTGAGTATCCTAAATTTTTCTGCAATTGTATTATGGAATCTTTCTATATCAGAATTGCCTGTGTGACTATTTGGTTTTGTAAAATGAAACGATATTCCTTCTTCTTCTAAGAATTCTTTTATTTGAACTGAATTAAATTCATTATCAGCAATAATTTTATTAGGCTTCCCTAACTTAGTAAAATGTTCTTCTAGTTGTTTTATTATAGTTATATGATTTCTATCTGTTAAATAATATGCAGAACCAAATTTCGAAAATCTATCTATTATTGTTAGAAAACAGTTTTTCATTATTACATAAGTATCTATATGAATTATTTCATTTTTTGTTGATGGTATTTCTGTAAAATGGAATTTGGGTTTAATTGGATTTCTATCATATTTGACTTGTTTGCACACATCGCACTGATTTATGACTATTTGAATTAATTCTAATAGTTTAGGATAATATATTTTAAATTTTACTTGATTATAAGTTTCCTGTATACCTGAATGTAAGCTTTCTCTTACATGATAAAAAGATATTTGCTTTACTGCTTCTGTTTCAGTTTCAATTTCTTGTGCACGAAAAGAACATTTAATAAATTTAATTCGATTATCGTTTGAGTACATTTCCCTTAATTTTTGCTGTACAATATTATATTGATTATCTAAAATTTCTGAAAATATTCCTATTTTTCCATTCTTTAAAAATCTTCTAAATATATCTTCTAATCTAACAAAATCGTATTCCGCTATATATATTATTCTTCTACCTGTAATTACTTCCATTTCTTTCGTTTTATTATTTGTTAAAATTAATTGAGTTTTGTATTTATTGACAATTTCCTCTTTAATAACTATATGATCTAATATTTCTTCCTCTGCCGAATGTATTGTTGCCATCGTTACATCTTCATCTTCTATATTAAATAAAATACCTAAATCTGAAGCTTCTTCTTCTTTATTTGTTAAAAAACCTATTTTATCTTGGTCTACTTTATCTATCTCTTCATCTACCATATCCAATTCTTCATTCCTAATTCTGCTTAAAAAATCTGCCACTTTATTTTCTTTCCCTTTTAAATAGTCAATCTCAAATTTATATTCTCCCAATTTTAGTAACCATCTTTGATGTCGCGGTGATAAGTCTTTACCTTTATATTTTGCATGTAAATATTTTATAGGTTGATGATCCGTTAATATTTTAAATTTATTGCCATAAAGGTATGGTCTGAAATAATTAACTGACCACATTATTGCCAAGAATTCTTTATCTGTGGCTGAATAATTCCTTTCATGGTTATTTAAAGTTCTAGATGCAAAACATACTGGATGCCCTTCTTGTGACAATACTGCTCCTACAGCAAAGTTTGAAGCATCTGTTGTCAAAGTAAATATTTTTTCATAATTTGGAAATCTTAATATAGGGTGACTAGTAATTAGGGCTTTTAATTTTTCAAATGCTTCAATATAATTTGGGTCTTTTATATTAATTTTCATACCTTTTTTCAAATATTTCGTTATTGGCTGTGCTACTTTTGCATAGTCTTTAACGAATTTCCTATAATATCCAGTTATACCTAAAAAACTTTTTATTTGTTTATGTGTTTTTGGAATATTTAGTTTTTCTATTACTTTTATTTTATCTGGATTTGGTTTTAACCCTTCTTTTGTTAAAATATGTCCTAAGAATTCTGTCTCTTTTTTCATAAAATTACATTTATCTATTTGGATTTTTAACCTTTTTGATTCCAGAATCTTAAAAATATCTTTAATTGCTATCATATGTTCTTCTAAAGTCGTACTAAATATTAAGATATCATCTAAATATACTACACAGTTTTTATTTATGTGGTCCCTCAAAATTTCATTAATTAGTCTCTGAAAAGTTGCCGGAGCATTTTTGAGACCAAATGGCATTCTATTAAATTCATATAGGCCATGAGGTGTCACAAACGCTGTTTTCTTTCTGTCCTCTTCTTTAATTAATATTTGGTGGTATCCTTTTGCTAAATCTATTGTAGTAAAATACTGAGCTCGCCCTAGCTTATCTAATAGTGAATCAATATTTGGTAATGGAAATTTGTCGTCTATAGTTATTTCATTTAATCTTCTATAATCTATAACTATTCTAAATTTCTTTTTCTTAGAATTATCACTTTTTTTCGGTACTACTATTAAAGGACTTGAATATTTAGAATTACTTTTTCTAATAATACCTTGTTCTTCCATTTCTCTTATTTGTTTCCTAACCTCTTCTTCATGTTGAGGTGGATATCTATATAATTTGGCATTTATTTGTGCATCTGTAGTTGTTACAATCTCATGTTTTATTTCTGAAGTACTAGTTAATTTATCCCCTTCTTTAAAAAATAGACTATTAAATCGTTTTACTATGTTTTCTACTTCTCTATATTCTTCTTTATTGAGGTGATCTAACTTTAACTGATTCATAATATCATTATTGACTGTTTCGAGAGTACAAATTTCATGAGCTAAGTATGGATTATTTAATAATTTTATTTTATTTTGGTTAAATGTTATTGTTCCTTCTTCTAAATTAATTACACTTTCTAATTTAGTTAATAAATCATTGCCTATTATAAATTGATATTTTCTGTTAGGTAAATTTTTTACTTTCCATCGTACTAAAGCACCTTTAGGTGCATTCATTTGTTCTGGTGCTGGAGTATGTATTTCAAATTTTACAGAATCTTTACCATTTATGGTTGAAAAATATATTGGTGGTATTTCTATTTTCTTGAATACTATTATCCTATCATCTACTATACTCATTGTTGATCCTGTATCTATTAATGCTAAAAATTTTCTATTATTTATAACTAATTGTATTATAGGTAATTCTTCCGAGGCTAGTTCATAAAAAACTCAACATTATTAGACTCGTTATTGTCATTACTTTTCTCTACATTATCTACCTCCATAGGCTCTATCTGTCTTTGGTTATTATTATTATTATTATAATTCTGATGGCGATATTTCTATAATTTCCTGACATTGGTTTTCTAAAATTATTATTATTACCTGAGTAATAATTATTTGAATAATTATTATTAAAACTTTGTTGACGATTATTAAAACTTTGTCCTGAATTTTTTTTAAAATTCTCTGACTCTTGATTTTGTCTTCGTAAATTCCCTGAATTATTATTAATATTATTAGAAAGATTCTGTTGTTGGCGATATTGGCCCGAATTAATTCTATTAAAATTCCTATTTTTCTTAAACTCATGTCTAATACATGTATCTTCAAACCTTCTTCCAGTCATTATCGATAAAATTCTACCTAAATTCCTTTCTTCATATATTTTATCTAATAATACACCTTGTGTTATTTCTTTTATTGTATTTACTAGTAAACTATCCACATTACTTAAATCTATACAAGTATCATTTTGATAATATACACTAATTTCATCGGACTTATATTTTATATTTTGTATATCTATTGCTAATTCACTTACTGTGTTTGCTTTCAAATTGCTGATCATTCTGAAAATTTCCGTTGGTTCCGTATCTGGTCTGTATCTTAATTTTAAGACTGCTTTTATAGTTTCCCAATCATCTGGTTTTGGAATGTTGATCACGGTGTTCTTCGCTTCTCCTTGTATTTTCTCAAAGAAAATAGCTCTCACCATTGTTTTTCTTAGGGTTTCATCACTAACCGTTGATAAATAGTATTCAACACTACTTATAAAAGCGTTGATTGTAATTTCAGATGTGCCGGTAAATGTAGACATATATATTACTTCTCGTAGAACTTTTTCACGATGTTCGATGGTTTGCTCCTTTTGTTGCATATTTTGCACAGCTGCTGTCAACTGCTGGAGTTGCTGATTTTTCACCTTTAATTCTTCTACTAAGTCTTTATTAACCATTAGTTGGTCTTTATCAATATTTTTATTAAACATTGTTATTTTAGTGTTATTGATAGAATAAGCTTCGTTTCTTCAGGCTTAAAATATATCCCTTTGTTTCCACTTTTATTAAATTACAATCACTTTTTTTTCACTAATAGTTCGTTTCACTGGACTATCTCTATTTGAGAAATAATCCTACCGACTGCGCCAATTATATTTTTTGTAACACCGAATTTATTTAAAATAAATTCTTGTATTAAAGATTAAATAAAAAACTCTTAGAATTGTTTAAAAAAATGCTTTATTAAAAATATTAATTTTAAAAAAAAGAACGAAGTGAAATCTTGTAAAAGTAAATCAGAACTCTCCTTCACAATCCTCAGTTCCTTAAATATATTTCTTAAATTCTAAGTTATTGCTAATTTTATACCTGACTTCCGACAATGTAATATAAAATCTTAAAGATACTTTCTTTATTATAGTATAATAAAATAATAGGGTTTTTTAATATTCAGGTAATAGTTACTTTCTATTTTATTATATAAATTACATGTTATTTATTTCGGATGCATATTTATATTTATTGCATCTAATATATCGGCAATTTTGGGTTGCTCATTACGTATAGACAATATTGCTGGTCTATACATAACTTGCGCGCAATTCAATTTAAAAAAATTTTTATATATACGAAAAAATTTTTGTATACGAAATTGTATTATATATATATATATATTATGTATATATAATGTTCACTAATAAAACGCGCGAAATTTAATTTTATATTTTTTTTATATATACGAAAAAAAAAATTTTTTTGTATACGAAATTGTTTTATATATAATGTATATTATGTATATGTATATGCACTAATAAATAAAAAAAATTCACGTAATTCAATTTGAAAATTTTTTAAATTTTTGTATACGAAATTGTATTATATATGTATATATATATTATATATATATATATAATGTTCACTAATAAAAACGCGCGAAATTCAATTTAAACTTTTTTTAATATTTGCGAAAAAATTTTTGTATACGAAATTGTTTTATATATAATATATATTTTGTATATGTATATGCACTAATATGCGCGAAATTCAATTTAAAAATTTTTATATATACGAAAAAATTATTTGTATACGAAATTGTATTATATATGTATATATATATTATGTATATATAATGTTCACTAACAAAAACGCGCGAAATTCAATTTAAAAATTTTTATATAGACGAAAAAATTATTTGTATACGAAATTGTATTATATATGTATATATATATTATGTATATATTATGTTCACTAACAAAAACGCGCGAAATTCAATTTAAAACATTTTTATTTATACGAAAAATTTTTTGTATACGAAATTGTTTTATATATAATATATATTCTGTATATGTATATGTACTAAAATGCACGAAATTCAATTTAAAAATTTTTTATATATACGAAAAAATTATTTGTATACGAAATTGTTTTATATATAATATATATTATGTATATATAATGTTCACTAATAAAAACGAGCGAAATTCAATTTAAAAATTTTTTATATATACGAAAAAAATTTTATTTATACGAAAAATTTTTTGTATACGAAATTGTTTTATATATAATATATATTCTGTATATGTATATGCACTAATAAAAAAAAATTCTATTTAAAAATTTTTTATATACAGGAAAAATTTTTTATAAATTTTATTCTAAAGTTATAACTTTTATTTTGTTTAAAAATAGTAAATATAAAAAAAATAATACTGACTTTTGAAATATGCTCCGTTTGTAGGACTTTTTATTTTATTTGCCGTTTTCAGGACTTCTGATTATGCTCCGTTTGCAGGACTTCTATTGCCGTTTTCAGGACTTTTTAATATGCTCCGTTTGCAGGACTTCTATTGCCGTTTTCAGGACTTTTCACTTTGTTAATTTTTGTTTTATATAATTTTATACACTATTTTACTCTTGTTTTCTCTTATATAATTTTAAACACTATTTTACTCTTGTTACTCTTTTTTTGTTCGAAGGACCATGTTTTGGACTCGACTTTCCTTAATTTGAAATTATTAATATTAATAATAACAAAAAAATATTTTACTACAATGAACAAGTTTTATAAGGTTTTGAAATGAAATAAAAAAAAACTGAATATTTTTTAAAAAAGCGTTATAAGTTTATTTTACAATACTGTGTTTATTAAACCATATGATCGTTGCGAGAGTTCACAAAAGAATAATTAAAAATTATATATAATAAGAATATTTAACAATTTTAAGTTGAACGACCCTTTCTTATTTTAATATATAACAAATTATATAATATAATATATAAGCAAATATAAAAAAGCTTTAATTTGCATCTACTCTAAACTACTCTACGATATAAAAAATATAAAAAATGCATCGACAACACTATTACATGATTACATCGAACATCTGATATGTATCGACAACACTATACATCGAACATCTGATATGTATCGACAACACTATACATCGAACATCTGATAAGTCAAATTACTTTCAGTTCAAGATGGTTGCGCTTTATTCGGTTGTGCGCGATGTAAACAGCCCTTAAGGCACTTGACTCTCAGAAAATGAAATCAAACACAGTGATAGATTTTTTCAACACCCTGATTAAATTAGGAGAAAAGAACAGGGTCACTTTATCATGGATTCCCGCGCATGCGGGATATGAAGGAAACGAGATGGCAGATGAACTGGCAAAGGAAGGTGCGGGCTCAAGATTTGAGGGTCCAGAACCATTCTACGGGGTGCCAAAGTGTCATCTTAAAGGAAAAATAAAGGAAGAAACCAGATGCGCTCAAATTTCATCATGGAACAGCAAAAGCGGCATGAAACACTCCAAGCTCTTCATGAACGAGCCATCGAGGAAAAGGACTAACGAGCTGCTGCAGTGTAGCAGGAAAAAGGTCAAGATATTAACTTTATAATTTTATATGTTTTATTTACTTCAAGTTGAGTTGTTTTTAATACTTTATTTTCAAAAATATTGTTACAAGAATTTAACTTTGATACTAAATTTTTATCCATTTTTATTTTTGATTTTAAAAGAATGTTTTATAGAATAGTTTTGAATTTTAACTGTGAACAATACAAATAATCTGCGACTATTTATACAAAAAATTTCTGAAATATATGGCATAAGTTTAGCCTTTCACTTTTGGTTTCATTCTATAAATTATTTTTTAATTCAATTTCAATATATTTTATTATCGTTGTGTTATGTGTAAAAATATACACATAACTAAAATTAAGAAAAATGTTGAATAAAATATATACAAAATTATATTAACAATATCGGTCAAATATTTATTTAAATAAAAAATGTTTAAAATTGTATAATTTCAGTAATAAATAATTATTACACAATAATTGTTTATTATACAATATTTAGAATATCGGTCAAAGTAAAATTAAATCAAAATTAAATTAAATTAATTATGTCGGTCAAAAATAAAAAACGCTTGGTCAACATTTTGTTCGAATAAGCTAAATTAAATTTAAATGAAAATATTCGATGACGAAATTATTTAGTATAATTAATAATATATCGTATTTGTAATTTACGCAAATTTGTTTGTTTACAAACAAATTTGTGTATAAAAGTCATGGATTTTAATTGGAAAACAGTCATTATTATTCTGACTATTGCATTGAATAATTAAGCCATTCCTTTGAACAAGTGCTTATTTTCAATAATAATAGTAATAAAGAATAAAGTACTAAGTTTTAAATTGTAAAAATTAAAATTGGAATTAAGAAATAAACAGATTTTGGAAATAAAAACTGAAGGATTTTAATTTGAAAGGACTCAACTTGGGAAACTACAGTTTAAAAGGTAATTTCATCGAAAATTATGTTAGAATATAACATATGGCGCAGCCGGTAGGATGCTGCAAATATAAATATTATATATAAAGTAATATATAACATATGGCGCAGCCGGTAAACAAGAAAGTACGATTTTCTTGTAAAAAGAATCCACGCCAGTTGATTCAAAAAAAAAATATATAATAGATTACCATTTATAAACACTCTGAGTAGCTTTTCAAGCAAAAAGGGTTAAGCAAAGATCATTTTAATAATGCACCGCTTTTGTTTTATAGATGAAAAAAGAAATTAGGGAAAATAAAAAAGCAGGACCTAAACCAATAACAATATAAGAATATCGTAGAAGGCAAAAGTTCGAGACACCAACCAAAAGTTAGAGACACCAACTAAAATCCAACAACAATTTAAAGTATGCTTCAAAACAACGGCAGAAAACTAATAAGAGAAGGGTTTGCATTATTGACTCTAATAATAATAGAAAAAACAATAATAATAATGGAAGGATGGAAAATAGCTGTATTACGTTGCTACGAGGACTAATTAATAAATAAATATGTAAAATAAATTTATAATAATAAAAGTAATAATAAAATTTTTTTAAATTAATTAAAATTATAATACGAGGATTAATAAATAAAAAGAATTTATAATAGAAAAAGTAATAATAAGAAAATTAAAATTGTAATGATATTTTTTTTTTTTTTAATTTTTTTTTAAATATGTATATATGTATATGACAGATAGCAAAAATTTTTTAAATTAAATTATGATATATTTTCATTTCACTTGCAATTCTTCAATTTCTGAGGCTCCGCTAAATTTTGACAAATTATTTGGGATTTTCCATGTTGTTTGAAAAAAAATGTTTTTATAAACATTAGTATATTTATTTATTTTTTTTTGGGAAAGGTTCTATTCAGGATTGTTTAATTTAATTATTCGTTAGCATTTATGACGAATGAAAATAATAAACAAAGTAGGTTTAATAGATTTGTAGATTCCATATCGTTTATAAATAGTAGTTTAGAGGAGAGCAGGATTGTCGAAATTAATAATCCCATTGCCTCCACCCCACAAATACCAGAAAAAGTACCGGGTACTAGTGTAAATAAAAAGAAAGTAACTTTTAGTGAGGTAGGAACACCATCTAGGAAGGTGTGCGACAAAATAAAAAGGGATTAAATTTATAGGTATAATACAAGGAGTAGAGCTAATTTATTGAATAATCCGTTAGAAAGGATTAGTTTTAGAAAACGTATGGAAAATATAGAAGAAAACGGACAGGGGGATAACGAACAAATTATGGAAAACGAAATACGACCAAACAAACCTATAACAACTGAGACAAATCAAGGAATATTACCAAGGACGATACAAAGTAATTTTTGTAACATTGAAAATACATATGATTTCAGAAATAATATGACTTTACCATTGAGCACAATATATCCCACATATTTAGCGGTGCCATTATATTCAGCTGAGGGCGACAAGAGGATTTTAGAGTTACAAAGCTTCTTAGAATTAGCACAAGAAGCATACTACAGGACGGATGACATAGACAAAGGTACAGTATTGAGACAACTAATTCGTGGAAAATTAAGAGGAAGAGCAGCGGAATTATTTCAGGACAGGGCAGTAACACTGTTCGAGGAATTTAAAGAAATTTTAGAAGAAAATTTCATACCAAGGAAAAACATAGCTCAATTAAAAACAGAATTGGAAAGTTGTTTCCAAACAATAGACGAGCCGATCAATACTTTTGGCGACCGTCTAAAAAGGAAATATCATTGCTTAAAATTAGGGATTCAAAGGCAATATTTAACAGAACCAGGATCAATGTTGCAGGATGCAGAAGAAACTGCACAACGAATATTTATAAGAGGGCTGCGGTCGGAATCTATTAAGCAATACGTATTGGGACAAAATTATAGGAGACTGGAGGATTTACTTCGAGGAGCCAGGTTATTTGCGGAACAATTAGAGCAAGTTACACCCATAAGGACACAAAATAATAATATGGACAGTACAATGTTCCAACAAATGTTTAACAAATATATGGCGATGTGCCTAAACGAAAATAGAGCAGGATCAGGATTCAATAACCGTCCTCAATTTTATAATAATAACAATAATTATAATAATAACAGAAATAATAATAACAACAACAATAATAATAATGATTATTATAATAGGAATACCTATAATAATAATATCAGGAATAATCAGCAAAATATTAATAATAATAATAACAGAAATAATTTTGGAAATAATAACAGAAATAATAACAGAAATAATAACTTTAACAATAACCTTAATAATTATAATGGAAATAATAATAGCAGTTTTGGTAACAGAAATGGTTATAATAATAATAATAACCATAATAACAACAATAGTAAATATAATATGAATAATAATAGTAATAATAATTATAACAATACTAATGCAAGGCCAAGGAATAATGGAGAAATAACTTGCTATAAATGTGGTCAACCAGGTCACATTAGCAGGGAATGTGGTATACAGAACAACATTAAATTGTAATGCGCAAATATTACCAACCACAATGCTTTATACAATAAGAGAAGTTAAATGCGAATGGTGTGGAAGCCCAGCTCATACAGAAATTAATTGTGAAAAGAAACAATTGTATCAAGTACAACAACAATTTAAGTCGGGAAACGAAGGAGGAATGACACAAAATTCCTCCAGACATTCCTAATTAATACAAGAGGTAGGCTCGGAAATATTGAAACCCAAGCCTGACGTAATCGAGAGGTTACCATTAGAAATAAATAATAAAAATGAAGTAATAGAAAGTATAAAAAACGAGTTTTTAAATAAAATAGATTTTGAGAAAAGTAGAGTAGAAATTACTGAAAAGTTGAAGGAAGAGTTGAAAAAAGTTGAAGAAGAAACAGTTATAGAGGACAATAAAGAAATTGCAAAAATTTAATGCAAATTAAAACAAAGGAAGTGATAGAAAATTTAAAAAACGAGTTTTTAAATAGAATAGATTTTGAGAAAATTAGAAAAGAAGTTACAAAGAAAGTTTATGAAGGAACAATTATTAAAGAAAATGAAGAAATTAAAAAGGAAATTATGCGAAAAACAAAGCAAGAAGAAATTACAATACAAGACCGTTCAAATCATGGTATTTTAGAACCAAAACAGAAGTTAGATGTTCCAACTACATTATAGAAAATACAAATGAAGCTGATATACCTTTTACAAATAACCTTTTACAAAGAATGAAAATAATAAACAAAGTAGGTTTAATAGATTTGTAGATTCCATATCGTTTATAAATAGTAGTTTAGAGGAGAGCAGGATTGTCGAAATTAATAATCCCATTGCCTCCACCCCACAAATACCAGAAAAAGTACCGGGTACTAGTGTAAATAAAAAGAAAGTAACTTTTAGTGAGGTAGGAACACCATCTAGGAAGGTGTGCGACAAAATAAAAAGGGATTAAATTTATAGGTATAATACAAGGAGTAGAGCTAATTTATTGAATAATCCGTTAGAAAGGATTAGTTTTAGAAAACGTATGGAAAATATAGAAGAAAACGGACAGGGGGATAACGAACAAATTATGGAAAACGAAATACGACCAAACAAACCTATAACAACTGAGACAAATCAAGGAATATTACCAAGGACGATACAAAGTAATTTTTGTAACATTGAAAATACATATGATTTCAGAAATAATATGACTTTACCATTGAGCACAATATATCCCACATATTTAGCGGTGCCATTATATTCAGCTGAGGGCGACAAGAGGATTTTAGAGTTACAAAGCTTCTTAGAATTAGCACAAGAAGCATACTACAGGACGGATGACATAGACAAAGGTACAGTATTGAGACAACTAATTCGTGGAAAATTAAGAGGAAGAGCAGCGGAATTATTTCAGGACAGGGCAGTAACACTGTTCGAGGAATTTAAAGAAATTTTAGAAGAAAATTTCATACCAAGGAAAAACATAGCTCAATTAAAAACAGAATTGGAAAGTTGTTTCCAAACAATAGACGAGCCGATCAATACTTTTGGCGACCGTCTAAAAAGGAAATATCATTGCTTAAAATTAGGGATTCAAAGGCAATATTTAACAGAACCAGGATCAATGTTGCAGGATGCAGAAGAAACTGCACAACGAATATTTATAAGAGGGCTGCGGTCGGAATCTATTAAGCAATACGTATTGGGACAAAATTATAGGAGACTGGAGGATTTACTTCGAGGAGCCAGGTTATTTGCGGAACAATTAGAGCAAGTTACACCCATAAGGACACAAAATAATAATATGGACAGTACAATGTTCCAACAAATGTTTAACAAATATATGGCGATGTGCCTAAACGAAAATAGAGCAGGATCAGGATTCAATAACCGTCCTCAATTTTATAATAATAACAATAATTATAATAATAACAGAAATAATAATAACAACAACAATAATAATAATGATTATTATAATAGGAATACCTATAATAATAATATCAGGAATAATCAGCAAAATATTAATAATAATAATAACAGAAATAATTTTGGAAATAATAACAGAAATAATAACAGAAATAATAACTTTAACAATAACCTTAATAATTATAATGGAAATAATAATAGCAGTTTTGGTAACAGAAATGGTTATAATAATAATAATAACCATAATAACAACAATAGTAAATATAATATGAATAATAATAGTAATAATAATTATAACAATACTAATGCAAGGCCAAGGAATAATGGAGAAATAACTTGCTATAAATGTGGTCAACCAGGTCACATTAGCAGGGAATGTGGTATACAGAACAACATTAAATTGTAATGCGCAAATATTACCAACCACAATGCTTTATACAATAAGAGAAGTTAAATGCGAATGGTGTGGAAGCCCAGCTCATACAGAAATTAATTGTGAAAAGAAACAATTGTATCAAGTACAACAACAATTTAAGTCGGGAAACGAAGGAGGAATGACACAAAATTCCTCCAGACATTCCTAATTAATACAAGAGGTAGGCTCGGAAATATTGAAACCCAAGCCTGACGTAATCGAGAGGTTACCATTAGAAATAAATAATAAAAATGAAGTAATAGAAAGTATAAAAAACGAGTTTTTAAATAAAATAGATTTTGAGAAAAGTAGAGTAGAAATTACTGAAAAGTTGAAGGAAGAGTTGAAAAAAGTTGAAGAAGAAACAGTTATAGAGGACAATAAAGAAATTGCAAAAATTTAATGCAAATTAAAACAAAGGAAGTGATAGAAAATTTAAAAAACGAGTTTTTAAATAGAATAGATTTTGAGAAAATTAGAAAAGAAGTTACAAAGAAAGTTTATGAAGGAACAATTATTAAAGAAAATGAAGAAATTAAAAAGGAAATTATGCGAAAAACAAAGCAAGAAGAAATTACAATACAAGACCGTTCAAATCATGGTATTTTAGAACCAAAACAGAAGTTAGATGTTCCAACTACATTATAGAAAATACAAATGAAGCTGATATACCTTTTACAAATAATGGAAAAAATATTACTGATGATAAGTTAGGATAAATGAAATTAAAAATTAACAATTGTTTTAAAGAAGAAAAAAAATTAATGAAGTTTAAAGTATATAATAATATTGAAGAAAATGAATAAATGAGAAATGAAATTCGTAGTGATGAAGTTGAAGAATTTAATAATAATTATGATAATGAAATAAACAAAGTTATTGAAAAGAATTTAATGAAACGGAATTTATTGAAAATCAGTAGTTGTAAACCAATAAACACTAAAGAAGGTTTTGAAAAAAGTAATAACGAACACAAAATACCACGTCACGTATACGCAAACGTAGTGATTGTAAATAGAGTAGAGATTCCGCAAGTAAAAACCAAAACATTAATTCCTAGTTTTGGAAAAACAGTGTTAGAAAATACAGAAACAATGCGAAATAACATAACAAATATATTAACAACGCAATTAAAAGACTTTAATCCACGTACGTTCCCTAGCATAATACAACGGAACTACAAATACTTTCGTAAACATGCCTAAATTCAGACGTTATAAACGCAGGATACATAGTAACAAAAAAATGGCATCAAATCAAATCAACGGACTTATTCATTCAGAGTTTAATCTTAAATTAGGATAATTTTGGGGTAAATTTAGGTTCATATGAAAAATATAATAACTTAGTAATAATGGGATATAGATTAATTTTAAAAAATTGCATATTTTTAGATGGAAAACAACATTTTTATTTAGGAAAAATGTAACATGGAAATTTCAATTACCACTAATTTTGTCTGTTAATTTGAGGAAATGAAGGAAGGATTTATTTTTAAAGAAAATGTATTTTGTTGTATACATATACATATATATATAAAAAATAATAATTATAAAAAAAACTAAATAAATCAAATAAAAAAAAGGGGATAGAAGGGGAAGGAATTGGAAGAATAGTAAATTAAAAATGATTAAAACTAGTTTGATTTAAATAAATGGAAAAATGTTTTGTAAATTATATTAAAGTAATGAAAATTAAGAGAAATATGTATGTAATATTGTTTAAGAATAAAAATGAAGAATTAGTTAATGAAAATGAAGAAATATTTAAAGTAAAATTGTTTAAAAAATGAGAATGAAGAATTATTATTTAATGATAACAACTGAGTTTAAAGAATTATTTAATATTGTAAAGGAAGAAATATGTAAAGTTGTTTAAAATGAAAATGAAGAATTATTTAATATTGTTTAAAATAAAAATGAAGAAATATGAATATTGTTGAAATGAAAAAATGAATGAGAATTAAAATGAAGAATTGCTTAAACTTTAAAGTTTTATATTTAAAAATTGAAGATGAAAAATGTAAATTGTATATTAATGTTTGTATTATGTTGTAAAGGAAAATATTGTTTAATATTAATAAGAACTTATATAAAGAATTGTTTGAAAATAGAGACAATGAATTGTAAAACGATTAAAAATTAAAATTGAAATGAAGAATTGAGATATAAAATTATTAAATGTAAAATTGTTATGAAAAGAATTGAAAAGTTATTGAAAAGAATTATAGAAATTAAATTAAAAATTTATTGAAACAAATTGTTAAAATGTATAAATTTAATACATAAATATAAAAAAAAATGTTTTAGGGAAACGACCGAGCCTAATCTCTTAAAGATAGGTGAAATTTCTTAACCTATTGAGTGTATTAAGAATATTATATTTTTTAGTATTTAAGTTAAGTCAGAACAATAATGATAATGTAGAATGAACAATATGACAACCAAATAAAGCAAATTTTTTTTCTTGAAGGTGATGTTCTCTTCAAGAACAACCCCTTCAAGTTTCTTAAAAGGAGAGGAATGTTATGTGTAAAAATATAATAAAATATATACAAAATTATATTAACAATTATATATCGGTCAAATATTTATTTAAATAAAAAATGTTTGAAATTGTTTAATTTCAGTAATAAATAATTATTACACAATAATTGTTTATTATACAATATTTAGAATATCGGTCAAAGTAAAATTAAATTAAAATTAAATTAAATTAATTATGTCGGTCAAAAATAAAAAACGGTTGGTCGACATTTTTGTCGAATAAGCTAAATTAAATTTAAATTAAAAAAATTATTTAGTATAATTAATAATATATCGTATTTGTAATTTACGCAAATTTGTTTGTTTACAAACAAATTTGTGTATAAAAGTCATGGATTTTAATTGGAAAACAGTCATTATTATTCTGACTATTGCATTGAATAATTAAGCCATTCCTTTGAACAAGTGCTTATTTTCAATAATAATAGTAAAAAAGAATAAAGTTGTAATGATTAATTAATAGTAAAGTAAATGTAATAACTTAAAGGGAAAAATAAATACAGTAATTAAGATACTAGTAAAATTGAATTACATTCTTTTTGGAGCAATATTTAGATAAAAAAAAGGTAAATATTAAAAGGATTTATGTTAGAACATAACAGTTGAATAATTAACCCATTAATTTATAACTAAGTACAAATGGTTAATTTAAACTTAACTTTTCACTTGTTGCTTCATAGTTAAAAATATTTTGCATAAGAATAATTTATGTATAAATATAATTAAGATTCTATAAATAAAGAAAACTTGAATTTCAATATCTTTATTTACTATTAATACCAGGCCTATAAATTTATAAGTAAGTAACAATACTCTTATAATTAAATATAGGATGCCTTGATATTTAAATTGCATTTTTTGTAAAATCTCAAATAATTACTATAATTTAAAATCAATAATTTATTATATACCTACATTCACTTTTACAATTACGCATATCACATAAACATGTAAAATATACTATCAATTCTTAACAAAAAAATTATATATACATTTTTACTAACAAGTTGTTTATTATATTGCAACTAGTAATTAGTGAATCAAAGAAATTATCCAACATCATTTAGCAAAATAATTTATCGTTTTATTAATTTTTTATTACAATAAAATATTTTTTTCGCAAGAAAAAATTTTTAGTAAATATAGTTCATTTTTTTGCAACATTGTATTACGAATAAAAATCCACTTATAATTAAAAATATGATGCCTTGATATTTAGATTATTATTTTTTAAATCTCAAATTATTGTTAATAATATAAAATCAATAATTTATTATCTACATTCACTTTTTAGCAAAATTAATAAAAGATTTACTAATCAATTAAAAGTAAATTGATTATAATCAATTAAAAGTAATATTTTCAACTTTTCTTTAGTCTTTAATTAATATATATAATCGTATAAAAATATATAGCATTTAGCTGCAATATTTGGCGACAAAAAATTTAATTATAAAAATATTTGGGTAAGGGTTTAATATGTCAATTGCTTTCATTTTTACAAAATAGTACTTTTCAAAAATAAATAAATTGTATAAAAACATATGAAAATTCCAATTTTTAATCATTCAACATGGATTTAATCTTTGATTTAACTGGAGAGACGATCCAAATAATTGACATAACTGATGAAGATGAAATTATCGATCTAACTGATGACGATGAAAACGAAAACATAGAAACCCCTAAAAATTAAGAGAAAACAGTCCCATTAACAGAAGTATCAACATCGCAAGAGAACCATCAAGAATTGAAAGAACAACCGTTGGATCTTTCGTTAAAACCAAATTCTGAAGCAAATGAGGAATTCAAAATAGCAATAGTAAAACCAAATTCATTTTAAATTAAAAAAATTATTTTATAATTTTTTTATTTTGAAGAATAAATTTTATATAAATTATGTAAAAAATTTATATTTGTTTTCTGAAAATGAAAGAAATGATAATAATTATGACAACACACATTAAAAAATTGATAATGACAACACAATATTAATTTTTTAAAATTGAATTGCAATTATGAGAACAATATTAGTTTTTTTTTTAATTTATAACTATAAAAAATATTATATAAAAATATAAATTAATATATGTACACAAATTAAAAATAACTTTTCTGTTAAATTTTTTGTTGTTGAATGATTCTTACTCCCTATTTTCAGATCTGGCTCAGTTTGTGTCGGTTTATTTTCTAAAAGCGTAAAAATGTATAAATAAAAAAATTTATTTGCTAATTTCTAAAAAGCATATTTATTAAAACGTAAAATAAAAAATATTACTTTGTGAGAAAATATAAAATTATAAACTGCCTGCTAAAACGAAAATTGCATAGAAACAAAAACTTCGATCTAATTTAATATCATTACACTGTTTTTACTTGAACTTTTTTTATAACAAACAATAACTTAATATTTTTGATATTTGATATTATTGTTAATTTTAGAGAAAAACACATTTAATCTAACTTTGAATCAAAACAAATTTATTATGACATTTTTTAAATTGGGTTAGCTATGTTTTCCTTTACAATAAATAAACATAATATTAAGGGCACTATATACGCGAAACAAAAATTATGCAAAAAACCGGATTTTGCTTTTTTAGTTTATTTATGTATGAGGAAAAATATAAGCATTATAAGCCTTTTGGTCAAAAAAATTTTTACATCCATGACCATATAAAATGCGAATAAGATAATTGACAAACAACGACAAAAAAACCTGATTATGCTTTTTTAGTTTTGTATGGAAACATATGTATGGGGAAAAATATAAGCATTCTAGACCACGCTTTTCATATAAAAAACTTAAAATATTTATGTATGAGGAAAAATATAAGCATTCTAGACCATTTGGTCAAAAAATGTTTTACATCCACGACCATATAAAATGCGAATAAGATAATTGACCAACAACGACAAAAAACCTGATTATGCTTTTTTAGTTTTGTATGGAAACATATGTATGGCGAAAAATATAAGTATTCTAGACCACGCTTTTCATATAAAAAACTTAAAATATTTATGTATGAGGAAAAATATAAGCATTCTAGGCCATTTGGTCAAAAAAAGTTTTACATTCACGACCATATAAAATGCGAATAAGATAATTGACAAACAACGACAAAAAACCTGATTATGCTGTTTTAGTTTTGTATGGAAACATATGTATGGGGAAAAATATAAGCATTCTAGACCACGCTTTTCATATAAAAAACTTAAAATATTTATGTATGAGGAAAAATATAAGCATTCTAGACCATTTGGTAGAAGCTGCTTGGAACAACACAACTATACTACTGGTCTGTATATTTATACTACTGGTCTGTATATTGTCAATAGAAGCGAGATTGGTCTGTAAGACTTTGTTTCTGTTGAGTCTTTACCTTGTTTTTTTAAGCATGATGATTTCAGCGACTTTCCATATTCTAGGTACACACCTTAGTTTAAATACTGCATTGATGATCTGAGTGAGCTTGCTAAGTCCTACTCGACCTAGGTGCTGAAGGATTTCACCTGTTATTAGGTCAAATCCTGGAGCTTTCTTTGCTTTAATTGCTGTTTTAATTATCTGTTCTGTTTCGTCTGCAGTTATTGTCGGAATATCTTCTAGTTCTACGCTTATGTAATTTTCGAGTTGGTCCACTGATTCGATGTCGTTTGGTTTGAAAATCTCCTGTAAGTGGTCCGCAAAAGGCTTCTGTTTTTTCTTTATTGTTTCTAGCCCATGTTCCATTTTGCTTTTTAATTGGTCTAATGTTTGTAGTTTGTCTTCTTATTTAATTTTAGTTGCTTTCCATAGTGAGTAATTGGTTTCCTTAGCCGTCAAATTACTCACGTATTTGTTGATAGTCTTCTTTAAATTTTTGTATGGCTCTTTTTAATTGTTGAGTTCTGCTATTCAGTATAGTCTTGTCCGTTGGGTCTCTTGTTATTAGCCATCTTCTTCTGTCCTCCTTTCTTTTTTGTTTAACTATACTTACTATTTCCTCAGGATATGTTATGCTTTTGTTTTGTTTGTCCATTATAGTTGTGTTGTTCCAAGCAGCTTCTTGTATTATTTTATTGAATTTTTCAGTTTCTTCTTCATTACTTTTTATAGTCTCTAAGTCGACTTTGTTTTGTATTTCGATACTAAATGAATTCCAGTCCGAAGTACTATTAACTAGTTTTGGTTGGTTCTGTTTCTTGACTATTTTCTCGTATAGTTTTAGAATTACTGGTGAGTAGTCTCCTTCCATGTCATAGTTATTTTCTATTGTCATGTAGTTGTCCGGATTGTATCAGTGAATAAATAAATAAATGTGACGTATAGAACAAAAGCGGTCAGACGACGCATTGTCAAATGGACACAGAAAAGGGGAAGGGAAATAAAAAATAGAAACTTCTTGGCTCGGAGAAATGTATACGGTAAAATATTGTAGTTGAAGACTACTTATTTATTGTTTACGGACACATATATCTTAGGACTTTAAAGTTCGCAAAAAAAAACATCAGTTATTTAGTTCTTAGAAACAGTCCTAATAAATAACACTTTTCTTTTCCCTATATTTTGCAAAATATTCAAATATGAATATATTATACTCTCATTCCAATAAAACTAACAATATTTAAAGACATTTTTTTATAATGATTTTATAATTATCTTAAAAGCTTTTAATGTGTTACGGCCGTGTTCATATTTTAAAGTAAAAAAATAACATTTCTAAAATAACTTTTTTTATAATTTACATAACGGACTCAATTTGTTTAATTTCTGTTGCACTATTTTTGCTGTTCACTTTGGAGTTATTAGGATCTGATTCATTTTTAATGTAAAAATTTCCAGATCTTTCAGATATTGAGCACTGAGGAACATCACCATGAGAACTTGGTAGAGTTTGAACAATTTTTGGCACCATTGTTATTGGTTCATCATCTAAGTCTTCAGCCGGTTCCTCATCAATTGGAGTAAGTTCTTCGATATTAATGGCAACGTCTTTTGACTTAACAAATCTATAATAAATAAATTTGATAAAATATCTAAATTATAGAATTATTGTTATTACCTTTTTAAACATGGTGCCATAAAACTTGTGAAAGTAGATACTGCAAAAAACGCAGCCGCCATATAAAAAGGAATTGCATATGATTTAGTGGAGTCATATACTGCTCCAGCTAATGGAGATCCAATAATTGCGGCAAAACCTCGAAATAGAATTAGCAAACCAAATGCATTTGTTAATTTATCCAAACCAAGCAGATCAACCAATATTATTGATGTTAAAGAAATATATCCAGCTGGAACACAAATTAAAAAAATTGCTATTAAATATTGAGCTATGTGACTCTTTTAACATTTCAATATCGAAATAAATGTGTTTACGAACATAACATAAGAAAACAAATATTTATGATAAAAAAATTAAATAGTATAAGAGATTGTACGTAATACAGTGGATATAATTTATGATCTTATTAAAAATAAATGTATTTCTTATCTGAGTAGCGATTTTAATATTAACAATTAACAATTTTTCAATAAGTTATCGCATTAAATTAATTTAATTGTAAGAAAAGTTTTCTCGCAAATTTCGAATACTGCCAACTTGGAGCCACTGAAGGTATCCTTCCGAAAATTGTGCTACTCAACGCATTGTTTTAAAAATTATATTTGTTTTGATGTAGTTCATTTTTCAAAAACATAATTATACCATAAAATAATAGAGATAAATAACAGCTATCCAAGAGTCTCTGGATGATCTAGGTGTAGACACAGCACTTAGCCAGTGTATAGTTAAAATTCTTAAAACGCGTGAGATCCATGCGGATCTAGGCCACATAAGCATTACTAGATATGTCAGTAGGGGTACACCACAGGGGGGTGTGTTGTCATCTCTGCTATGGCTTCTAGTAATGAACAAAATCTTGGTAAAACTCCAAGAGGAGGAAATCATAGCCGTAGCATATGCGGATGATTTAGTAGTCTTAGTCTCTGGTAGGTTTCTTCATATAATCAAAGAGATTATGGAACGTGCCCTATGCATGGTTAGCAATTGGGCCAAGAGTTGTGGCCTAAATGCTAACCCCTATAAAACGGAATTAATGCTGTTTACCACAAAAACTAAAATCCCTGTGTTTACCCGCCCAAGATTGGACGGTGTAACACTAAATTTATCCTCTAAGGTCAAATACGTGGGTGTAATTTGCCAATGTCAAATAAAAAAGATATGATTGTCAATTTATTTTTGAAAATTGCTTTCGATTAATGACAGTTATTTTAAAAAATAAATCAATTACAAGAATAAATTAATTCAAAATTATTTAATTTATCTATATTTAAGTTTTATTTAATTACAAAAATTATAAATAATAAGTTTTTGTAGGTTACGTAATGTTTTCCGGTCAAAAATTTTACCATAAAATTTATATAAAATTTTTTTCATCATTTTGTGTTGTCTTTTTTTGGCAAACACATATTTCTTATATTTATCTCGTTTTATTTTTTCGTGCAGATACAAAAATCATGGTAATGAAAATCAAAATGCAGTGCGATGAAAATCAAACTTTATATTTATATATTTCTGATAAATTCCAAGAAATTGTGAAAGAAAAAAACTTCCAGAAAATATTTAATATTTTTTTAGAGCAACTGAGAGAAAGAAAAGTTATACATTGTAATTATACAGTGTAACATACATTTCTTATTACCTGTGCTTTGATGGATTGTTTTTCAGTTTTTCTTTTGTTTTTCATTTGATTTTCATTTATTGGGATATCGTGGAGTTTGTGGCGGCAACACAAATAGAGAAAGAGAGAAACGATATGTAGTGTTTTACATATCCCAGCAAGAAATTTTCCATTGATTCTATTCTTTGAGAAATCAATCAATAGTACTTTTGATCATTTATTGGCACGTGCTATCGAAATGTAAAAAATTGATTACTATAGTTAAGTGACAATCAATTATTGAACAGTTAATAATTGATTCTAGTAATCATTTTCTGATTGGCTTATTTATTTTTAATCATATGTTGATGTTAAGTAATTAAGTGTCAATATAACGCATACATTTTAGAAAAAATATATTAGGAATATTAAAGGCAAACAGCCAATTAAAAAATATTTGAATAAAATTATGACCCATGATATTGCCAAAGACATCAATTTCGCTGGGAAAAAAGGGAAATTATCGTTAAAAAAATGGGACAAATTTTGCAAATGCTTTTTCAGATAGCCAGCAATGAAGCTTTCAGAGCTGCAAAATTAAACATCAATAAATTGAACTGGTCCTAAAGGCAAAAAGAAAAGCAATAGATATTTATAAATTTTAAGTTTTTTTAAAGTCAATGAAAAAAGACTATTGATTCTTACTTTTCTTAAAGACTTTTTTATTTATTGTGTTTTGTTAAAGATGCGAAATCTTAAATATTATTATTAATAAAAAAAAGTAGTATTTTTTTACATTTAAAATTAATTTATAAAGACTGAATTCATAATTTTATATTTTTTATTTAAAATTTGTTATATATGAGATTATGATTTTAAAATTGTACGATTTTATATTGTATTTATGATCTTTATGAGCTGGATAATTTATTAAAATGTAAAAGCAAGAAACGGAAACATAAAATTGTACAATTTGAGAATCATAATCTCATATATAACTAATGTAGATGTAGTAGTTTATTTATAGAATTAGTTCCTAATTAATTTTAGGAATCAACAAAGGAATCACAGTTTTATCAATTATTTTTTAATTTTCAATTTTTATATTAAATATATATAAATTTTTAATTGATTAGTAGAAGCAATTTATTATAGGTCGGGATCTAGTCCAATCAGAAGCTTTAAAAAATCGGACATCATCTATATAAAATAAATGGTTATTAATTGATTATTAATCAAAATTATAATCTATTATTTGATTCCAGAATCAATTTACTATCAATTTGGTTTCAATTCATGTCTTGCTGGGATAGTAAGGTTCGGTTTTATTGTAATATGTAGTTATATAGTAGTTTGTAGTAGAACAGAACACACACACATACAATATGTATATATGTATATAGTGTAGTTAATGAAATAAACTGTAATGAAATAAATATATAAACAGTTGGATAAATATAGTTGAAGCGTTAACACACATTTATTATTTTGTACAAAGGTGTTGTATTCTAGAAAGAAACCCAAAAGTTCAAAGGAAGTTTTTGGATTATTTTGTATTGCATTTTTGATCATTTTTTTTTGGATTATTATTATTATTACTACTTATTATTACTAGTTTTCAAATTATTGATTAATTACTATTATTATTATTCTTATATTACTATTTTTCTTATATTGATTTTATTGATTAATTACTATTATTATTATTACTATTATTATTATTCTTATGCTACTATTTTTCTTATTATTGATTAATTACTATTATTATTATTAATATTAATAGTATTAGTATTAGTTTTGCTATTATTCTTATTTTTGGATTATTTTATTTTGGTACATCATATAGTAGACATGGAAGAAACTACGATATTATAGGTGCTCATTGAATTTTTGTGAATCATATTCAAAAATTCATAGCCATATGAAATTTATTCAATTTCCCAAATTTGGGACAGATCGATACAATTTTTGGTGTGAATTAACCTATTTAAATGTAGATGAGTTTAAAAAATATGTGATTTGTGACAAACATTTTAAAAAGGAAGATTTCAAAAATTGTAGACTTAAAAAACTGCTGACCCAACCTTATATTTAAATAATAATGATGGTTATGTTCGTGTTGATCCTTTAGCTAATATTATAGATGGTTTTTCGGACAAAGAATGTGAGATGTATCTATTAATCGGGCTCAATCTAATGGACCAAAAACATAATCAAAAATCATCATTTTCTAATGAAAATTGTTACATCCCAAAAACCCCAGAAAACACAGGGTAGGGACAACTAATGACATGAATTCCCCTACAAAAACTGTTTGTTCATTTTGCCTCAAACATGAAAAAAACGCAATTTACTGGATGATACGATATCATAATATTAACAGAAAACAAAACAAAAGAAACTATAAGCTCTTAAAAATGAAGTACGATCATCTCAAGAAACGATTTAAAAATCTTAATTTTTCATTAAGTCAAAGAATAGATATCTTAAATCACGTAGAAACAGCTCCAAAAACTTTTTGTAAAATGCTCCTCGTAAAAAAGGGTTTGACCTCACCGTGGCCATTAGATCAACGTAATTTAGCTTATTCAATATACTTGAAATCTGCCAATATGTACGCATATTGTCGAGATCTAAAGTTTAATTTACCTGCACCTTTAACATTATACAATAATCTGTAACTCCTGGTATATACAAAAATTATTTAAATATACTGAAGCCAACCTTTGAAAAAGTTCCAATTTTATCTCGTAAGGCAGTTTTAATATTTATTTAAGAACATCACTAGATTATAATATTTCAAAAGATTTAATTGACGGTATATCTGATTATGGATCGATGAGAACAATTGCTTTTGGTAATGAGGTTACAGCATTTCTTATTCGAGGATTATTTGCTCATTTTTATTATTTAGTTGGTCATACTGTTAGTTCAGGACCACTAATTGGCAATTGCCTAAACCCTAAATGATATCGTAATCGTATCCAATATTATAAATGAATGTGAAAAAAATTATATTCAAATAGTGGCCATTGTTTGTGATCAAGGGTCCAACAATAGAAAATTATTTTCTTTACTAGGAGTTGCAATTGATAATCCAGTTTTTTATATAAATTGAAATAAAATTGTAGCCTTATTTGATCTGCCCCATTTAATTAAATCGGTTAGGAACATTTATTCTAATTACAATTTAGATTGTAGAAATGGGGCTATATGTTCCTTTTCAGTAATATATTTGACCTTGATAAGAACAAGTCCACCAAATTTTGTCCAAAGCTGAAAAGGCAACATATTTACCCAACCAACTTCGACAAAATGAAAGTTAAAACTTCGACAAAATGAAAGTTAAAACTGCTGTACAAACTCTAAGCTGGTCCATTACATCTGCAATTAGAATGGTAAGTAAATTGGATAAATTTGACAATTATACTAGCCAATATCAACGATAATTTTGTAGAAAAAATTAACAATTTGTTTGATATTTTAAATGTAAAGAGCATAGGAATACAAGTCCATACAAACAGCCTTTGACAGAAAATAATAAATTTATTTTAACATTTTTAAATGAAATGAAAATATATTTGTCACAAATCAAAATTATACCAAAGAATAAAAAAAATGTAAAACTGCACGCAATTGATAGTTTTGTAATAACAATAAATGGTATTTTAAATCTTTTAGAATTAATACCCAAGTTCATTCTAACTGCAAAACTTCAGCAGGACATATTTGTTTTCCATTTTACGGTCAAAGGGTGGTTATAATAGATATCCATCTGTCGAGAAATTCACACATATTTAAAACACCTGCTGTCGAGAAGAACTATACAACCTGAAATGATTTCATAGTCATCGAATTGCAATTCAGTAAATAATGAAAAACATAATTTTCCTAAAAATTTAATCATCGAAAATTTTAATTAAGAAAAAAAACCTAATGCTGATAGTGATGATGACTATAATAATTCTGATGTTTTTAACGAAGTAGCTCATGTAGAGATTTTTTCATCGGACTTACTTGAAGACAATACAATTAATAATTATACTGGCTATATTGCCCATAAAATGGGTGAAAGGTTGGCTTGTGAAACGTGTACGAATTGTATGACAGACTTTGAAAGAAAAATTCAAATGCCAAGTGATTACCTCATACTTATTCGGAAACATTGTCAGTGGTTAACAGAAACAAAAAAAAATCAATCGTTTCTAGTGATAAAATAAATGTTTTGAAAAGCTGAAAAATTAGTAACTAGCGAGAAAACATAAAATATTATATTTTCAGAATAATAATTTCTTTAAAATACTTTTTCACTATACACAAAATATTTAACAGCAGTCAAAAAATACAATTTAATCTGAAAAATATAATATGGACTGAAATATGAACATTGAACTGAATTTCAAGTTCAACAAACTTTTTCTCACTTTTTATTTACAAAATTTAAACTCTGAAATACCATTAAATTAAGAAATATAAATATTTTTGCTTACTAATAATAAGCAAAGTTGTAGCTTTCATTATCCTGTCGGATTTTTTCGATTATAATATCAAGTATTATATTAAATGAAAATAGTAGTGTTAAATTACTTAATAATAATTTAATTACTAAAAAAAATATAAAATAAATATTTTATATTTCAAAAAAAATAAAATATTATTTTTAAAATATAAAAATAATATTATTAATATATTATTAATAATATTGTTAATATTCCAATATATTATTAATAAAATTATTTTATTAATAATATATTGGAATATTTTGAGGAAAATCCTGAGATGGTGACAGGAAAGAGTGAATAACAGACAAAGTTAGGACGAAATGTGGAAAACATTAAAGAATAAATTAAATGGCGAAAGACCGCCCACAAGAGAAGATGGGTGGAAAAAGTTTAAAAGAAAAAATTTAAATTTATATTGTTATATTTCAAATTTAATTTTTTATTTGCAGGTTTGGGCTGATCTTAAAAAAAAAAATATAGAAAATTCAAAATGGAACGAAGTAAAACTGGATCAACACTGTTACAATGACACCATTTGAGTTACGTGTTGTTGCTATCACTGGAATAGAAATATCAGTAAGCGGGCTGCCAGGCAATTCCTATGGGACAGAAGATGCAATTGCTGCTTCTAATGAAACTCTTCCCATTGAAATTGCTCCCGTTGGAGATGTTTCTGATACTGCTGACATTCCTGGTTCTGCTGGACATGGTTCTGGTTCTTCTTCAGATCCCACAAGTACAAATGTTACTGAAAAAAAGAGGCGGCGTCCAACCACTCAGTCAATGGTTCTGAAAGAACTTTGTGCGCAGAGATTGGAAAATGCAGCTTTTCAGGACACAATTATAAAATTAATGACTCAAGCTAACAATATAAATGAAAAGCGAAAATAGAGGAAGAAATGTAAGAATTAAAAAAAAAGAAGAAACTGTTTTTTTTTTCAATAATTTAAAAAAAAAATATTAATTTTAATTTTAATTTTTTTAATACAATTTAAAAATAAAAATATAATTTTATACAATATTATGAAATCAAAGTTATTATTTTATGTTATGGTGTTCATTAAAATTTGTCGAATTTCTGATGCACTTTTTTCAACACTATAATCATTGGAATCGGAATCGGAATCGTTTTCATCAATGTAAACTTCATCGTCGGTATCATGTTCCACGATCTCTTGTTCAATAATTTCCAAATTATTTTCTATACATATATTAAGCAATGCACAGCAAAGTTTACGCTCGCCAAATAGACATCGAAAAGTTCCTTTCAAGACTCCATTACGTCTTTCAATTGGATTCCTTCCTTGGGCATGAATGAAATTGAATTTTCGGTGATTTTCTGTTGATTGGTTTTTGAAGGGTGTAATTAACCAGTAATCCGAGCGGATAGCCAGAATCTTCTATTAACCATGTGTTTCTTTCACCATTTTCATAATCTCTTTCTAATTTACGCCTTTCGTCCGACATAGCCCATATTCCAGCATCATGTGCTGATCCTGGAAAGCGAGCATTTACTGCCAAGATTTTTAAATTATAGTTACAGATCTAAAATAATAATTGTACATTACAAAATATTTATTTAATAGAACAAATTGCTTACTAGCTGAACATTTAACGAATGTTGACCCCTTCTATCTATATAAAGTTGTTCGTTTTCTGTTGGAGCTATCATATCCATGTGAGTTCCGTCAACACATCAAATAACCCCAGGAATTTTTACTTTTTCGTAAAATAAACGCTTATTTTCCGTTTTTTCATCACCACTAGGAAATTTTATCCATTTAGGGCATAATTTTCTTTCCAACACATTTGTGATAACATTATGGCTCTTGAAATCATAGACTGAACCATTGAATACAGCATTATATCCCCTATAGTTCTTTGGTAAGATCCAGTTGCATAAAAATTTAACACAGCCGCTAATTTTGTTGACAGAGGAATTTTTGTTATCCTAGAACTACCATCATAAACATCAAAATCATTTTTAATTTCATTTAATACTTCCATGAATAATGGTTTCCTTAAACGCAAAGATTCCTAAAACCTAAAATTGTAAAATGTTTGATTTGAGAAAATGTGTTTGCAGTTTATAGAATAAATGTATTACTTTTTATTTGGGATTTCCATAACATTATATCGCTGCCTCAAAAAATCTTCTTTCTCTTCGATAATCTATTATATTTTCATCTTCATTTTCACTGTCCTCCACGAATAAACCATAAGCAATTGAAATATTCATTATTTTAATCAAAATTTATACAATAAATGAAAATAACAACACATAATTTATTTTATATTGTTTTATTATGACAGTTATAGAGTGCATAAAAACCTCGAAATAAATTTCGAAAAAGTATTACCATACGTAAAATCGACTGTCGAACGATAACTCTGCAACATACTGCCAAAGCTTCGATCATCGATATCGATGTGATAGTATAACATCTTGCCACAGAAATGGCATCGATATCGATGTGATAGTATAACATCTTGCCACACACATAACCCTTTAAGACAATAAACGAATTCGCTTTTGGCGAACCCAAAACGTATCGCTTCTGAACCACCTTTTCACTTTTCACAAGAAACCGGTTTAGGTAGAAGAGAAGAGTAGAACAAATTTTTTTTTTGTAAGTAGTCATTTATAAGAAATTAAACATAGGCACAATTTTTATTTTATCCGCACAACTAAACGTGTTTTTATTAATTTACGATAAGTAAAATTAAAAATATTTAATACGCTAAAAATAATTTAATGTGAAAATGAAAAAAATATATATTACGAAGTAGCCATAAAAAATTCATAAATATATTAATAATAAAGTTCTAGAAATAGCTAGAATATTAGGTACAGGTAGAATTTAAATCCTGATTTTTTGTATTAATTATTTTTAAAATACATTTCATTTCAACCAAAAAATTAATACATTTAATATTAATATTAATACATTTAATACATTTAATAAAAAATTAAAAATATTTGTATTTTTATTTTGAATTTACAAAGAATTCGAGTTTTTTTATTTATATGGATAAAATCAGTACATAAACGAACCGTATTGGTGATTCGCTAGAGAACCGCCTGAAATGTATTCTAGGCGGCGTACTAATCCATACGCGCCACTACGTTTTTCTTCTTCTAATTTTCTTATTCTAACATTTACGTTTACGGTCCGCTTACACATAACATAGAAGCGGTTGGCCGGCATAACATAAATTCTGTTCGGTGGCGGAGTCTTCTATGCAGAAATGACTCCGCCAGCGGTTCGCTTAGGGAATATATAGTATTAACCCTTTCGCAGATACTGGGACACATATGTCCCAGCAAAAGTTTAAAAACAGCTGACTTATATTTGATAAAAATAAATGAATTTGTTTAGTTTTTTATTCCGATAATTGATTTTTTTGATAGTTCTTGTTTCAAAATGCTGATGGGACATATACCCATCAAAAAAGACGAATGGGATTTATTTGCCCCACCCCGCCTGGCCCACCCGATATTTTTTTTTAAATAACTTAATTAAATTTCAGACTATAATAAACAATTTAATTAAATTTCAGACTATAATAAACATAATACATTTTTAAAAAATCGTTTAAAACCAAAAACGGAGAGCCGCTGCGAAAGGGTTAAAAACACCAAATATTACTTATTTCCTATCGTAAGAGCATTTAAAAATGTCATATGCAAAATGTCGTATCAGAGAAAAACAATATAACTTATTTAAATCTGTAGATCGACTAGATTTTTTTTTTTTTGTCAGATTTGTCAGATAGTCAGATATGAAATATTTGTAGATCAAACAGTCAGATTTTTTTTAGATAAAAAAATGCTACAATGTTGCCGGGTAAAATGGAAATATTGGTCGGCAAGGCAACTCTGGAATTCTCAAATTTTCGAAATTATTTTTCAATTTAAGGCTGTGTGCCAAAGGGTTTAAATTTGTAGTTTAAAATTAAATTATGACTGATGAAATTAAATTATGACACTAGCGTGGTGAATATAGAAAGTCAAAATTTAACGACCTTCCAGACCTCGTTAAATTTGACACTTCAGATTAAATTTTGATTTATTTAATATTCATATATCAGATTTTTTATTTACGAGCCCTATCTCATATGTATTGATATATTCCAATATTTTATGATTTTTTTAAATGTTTTATACTAGAATTATTAATAAAAGTAAATTTATTTTTTTACAAGAAATTAAAGAAATATTAATAATAATAAAAAAGGATTAAAAAAAATGTTATATCAATTATAAAGTATTGTAATGGATCAATACATATGAGATAGGGCTCGTACATATTTATAATATTATTTTTAAAAAAATTAAAAAAAATTTTTTAATTTTTTTAAAAAAATTAGAGAGCAAAAAAAAAGAAAATTTTCATTTTCTTTTTTTTTGCTCTCTAATTTTTTTAAAAAAATTAAAATTTTTTTTTAAATTTTTTGAAAAATAAAATTATAAATATGTACGAGCCCTATCTCATATGTATTGATCCCTTACAATACTTTATAATTTATATAACATTTTTTTTAATCCTTTTTTATTATTATTAATATTTCTTTAATTTCGTGTAAAAAAATAAATTTATTTTTATTAATAATTCTAGTATAAAACATTGAAAAAAATCATAAAATATTGGAATGTATCAATACATATGAGATAGGGCTCGTAAATAAAAAATCTGATATATGAATATTAAATAAATCAAAATTTAATCTGAAGTGTCAAATTTAACAAAGCTCTTGAAGGTCGTTAAATTTTGACTTTCTATATTCACCACGCTAGTGTCATAATTTAATTTCATCAGTCATAATTTAATTTTAAATTACAAATTTAAACCCTTTGGCACACAGCCTTAATTGTAATAATTATAAATTGTATTTTTAATTGAAAATAACTTTTTCCGTGGAAATGCATATGAATTTCTTTTGGAATTTTATGAAGGAAAAAAATATGTATGTATAGACACCCAAAAAAATGAATTGAAATTCCAATATATCTCAATTGTATTAATTATTTTCAGGAAAACTTTTTAAAATACATGTTCCAACGTAATAAAAACTAGAAAACACTGGACTGGCAAAATGGAAGATGGGCGAGTTCATTGGCAAATTACTTATTTTTTTTATTTATAACAAAAATTAATATAATGAAACTATTTAATTTTAATATGCAACTATTTAAGTTGTAATCAAATTTAAAAAAAAAAATATTAAATGTATACTAATTAATATAACTAACTTTATAATGAATAATTGTGATAAATGTGATGTGATTATTATGTATAGTATAGTATGTGATTATTATGTATAAATAGTAGTTAAATATAAATTTGTATTTATACGAAATAATATATTATAAATTTGAAAAGCCTTAAGCTAAAAAAATCTAAATATTATAATTTTATTATATATCGAATGTAAAAGTATGTGTAAATAAAATAATATTGCAATGTAAATAATAAAAAAAATTAAAAATATTTTCAATTTTTTTATTTTCAATAAAAAAAAGCATATTCCAATATGAACATTCATTGATCCACCTGCCTCAAAGTAGAAAAACGACCAATTCAATTCCCATCGTTTTCATGCACATGGAGTTGAGCTGACAGTTTTGACAAAACTATATGACATTTATAATAAGAACAAAAATGTTTCTGTCCTTCAAAATGTTTCATGTTTATTAAATATATTCATTTTCATCTTCTATATTTTTTTTTATAAATTTACTTCTTCATTACTCAAAATATTCTTGTCGCCGCCATATTTTACGATTTTTAATTTTGCTTTTCAAGGATACACATGGACATAATCTAGCCTATTCTAAACTCCGTCGTAATCGAATTTTTACCTCGGAGTCCAAAAGCTATTCTAGACTCCGTCAGAATTTCGAAATTTATTCCCTCGGAATTTTCTTATTCAGTACTCCGAATGAATAGAAAAATTTCCCCGAAGCAAATATTGTGTAGAATTTTTTTAAATATACAAATGGTATGTTTCTTATTTACGCTCAGACTAGTCTGATCAATCTGATTAATCTGAAACTGTTTCTGATTTCTGCTCAGATCAATCTGATGGCTGTTGTTTCTTATTTCAATTTCAGATTAGCCAGATTGATTTTTTTGATCGGAGAATTTTTTCACATTTATTATTGTTTGTAGTTAACTTTGTGCTTGATTTTGTTGTTATGGCTAAACTATTATCAGATTGTCATATCTCAATAATTTTTTTAACTATTTTTTTTTAATTATTTATATTTTTTGTATATTAATAATAATAAAATACTATAAAAAGTAATATTTAATGAAAAATATTAAAGAAATTGTTATTTAAATTGAAAAATAATTTCGAAAATTTGAAAATTCTAAATATTAAAGAAATTGTTATTTAAATTGAAAAATAATTTCGAAAATTTGAAAAAACTAATATTTTCATGTTACCCGGCAACATTGTAGCAATTTTGATCTGAAAAAATCTGACTGTTTCTTATTTCACTCGACAGATTAATCTGATTTCAGATTTAAAAAAATCTAGTCGATCTACAGATTTAAATAAGAAACACACCAAAAATAATACATGAAACTAAAGTATATTTTAGGGCTTTTTTTTAAAACCAAATCCCTTATGTTAACGCTTTTGTCCGTCTGTCTGTCCGTCCGGTGTAAACAATAAAAATTAGTTATTTCACATAGTTAATGTACACTCAAGCATATGAAATACCCACCGATGGAAAGCTTGATTTATTACGAACCAGGTGTAATTGATAATATTTTTAAATTCGCCTGGTTGGCGGAGCTTTTCATATTTTTCCAAAACATTTTTTTTGGGATTGTTACAAAATCCCGGTCCCAAAATCCCGTGGCCCAAAATCCCGTGAGTTTTTTAAATCCCGTTTTTCAAAATCCCGCGTTTCAAAATCTCGTTTTGTATAATAATCCCGTGATTACAACAAAAAATCCCGTGTTTAAAAAAAACTTGCGAATAAGTCGGATTTTTTAAATTTAATATTTTTTTTTGGGGTTTTTTTTTTAAATTTTATATTTTTTTTGGGTTTTTTTAAAATTTTATATTTTTTTGGGGTTTTTTTTTTAAATTTTATATTTTTTTTGGTTTTTTTTTTTAAATTTTATATTTTTATTCGGTTTTTTTTTAAATTTTATATTTTTTTGGGGTTTTTTTTTAAATTTTATATTTTTTAGGGGTTTTTTTTTAAATTTTATATTTTTTTTGGGTTTTTTTTTAATTTAAAATTTTTGTGGTTTTTTTTTAAATTTTATATTTTTATTCGGTTTTTTTTTTAAATTTTATATTTTTATTCGGTTTTTTTTTAAATTTTATATTTTTTTGGGTTTTTTTTTTAAATTTTATATTTTTTGGGGTTTTTTTTAAATTTTATATTTGTTTTTGGTTTTGTTTTAAATTTTATATTTTTTTGGGTTTTTTTTAAAAATGGTATGAATATCCATCTACAATAAGCATATCCCCGCCCTTATTCGTTTTTTCCAAAACAATCTGCATTTTTTATAATCAGAAGTGTGATTTCATACACAAATAATAATAAAAGAGACTTTATGATGTGGATACATGAAAATACGAAATGAAAATGAAGTCAATAAAGGCCGCAATTGGTATTTAGGAGAAAATTTAGTTTTGGGTACAAATGAAGATCATGACAAAATCTTACATCTTTGTGTCAAATAAACTTTTCAAAACCCCGTTTTTAAGGTAAAATTATTTTTATTACTTCGGGCGCTGAAATTGAAATTACATTAAAATTTAATTTCCATTAAGTTAACGAGAAAGTATATGTAGATATATTGAATTTAAGTAGCTTTTTGGTAGGTGATTTTTTGTAGCTTATACCTACTTTATATATGATATCGTTTTTATTTATATTAATTCACTATATTATATATTGAACTTCTAATTGTATCACTTTATTTATTTAAGATTATGTTACTTAGCGATCATTTTAATTGATTTAGCTTCTTGGAATACATCAGAAAGTAAATTTAGACGTCGAAACAAAACTTATAGGCAAAGCACAATACGCCAAACTGTCAAAGAAAGTTCACCATTTTCAGCCAATTGGCATCACTTCAAAATTTTAAGTGATGCAAATTGATGGAAAAACTTTATTTAAAAACGGGAGCAGAAATCGGAAGCTTTTACCATGTATCTCGGGAGTCGGGAAATAAACTTTCCGAACGGGAAACTCCCGAAGAAATCGGGAGGTCTGGCAACCTGTGTGAAAGGAGTACAAAGGAGTACACAATATTTTCAGGAGTACACAGTTACTGAAAGGAGTACTGTATTCCTCAAAGGAGTAGGAATGGTCACCTTAATAAAATTAATAATCTAACAAATACTAATAGTTTCATATTTTAATTCCCTCACAATTGCTATGTAATCGCTATTACCCGCTAAACATTGCGTAACGGGAACGTAAAGTTTTCCAAGTTGTTCTGCAACTCGGAGAAATAAATGTTCTGCTCTCTTTTTATTCCTTCTAAGTTCTACGATCTTGGAAAACTTTACGCTTTGACCTGACAGAATTTATACGTAACTGTTACATTCCTTATATGAGAAGTGAAACTATTTTTCGTTACGAAAAGTCCCCGCAAAAGCGTAATTCTTTCTGTACAGTTTAGGCAAAGCCGTATATAGTATAAAGATATTCAAAAATTTAAAAAGACTTAAAAAACTGAAAACTTTAGGTCCGAAATTAGGTCGTGGTGAAATTTAATAATATGCGCTCATTTATTTTCTGTATACTATAATAGAAAATGGATAAAGAATTAAAAATAATGTATGAGGTAGAAAGGGTAAGAAAATATATATTTCAGGTTATTTTCTATTTTGATCTATTTTTAAAAAAATTTTGAACTCATATTTGGAATCTTATATTTATTTTCAACTCTGCTTTTGCACAAAAATAATATATATAGAAGCAAAAATTCTAACTGTTTTGGGTTTTTTAAACTTTCATTTATTTCATTTATTTTTCAAATTTCAATTTTGTATTTATACTTATTTTTGGTTAAAGATCAACGAACTTTTGCGATCGTACTAAAATTATGAATGATTTTTTTTAGGAAATATTGACAATTTTACTTTAGGATAATTTTATTATGATTTTGTTAAGTCTTTTTCAATGAATATCTTAATATTATATACGGCTTTGGTTTAGGTGTAATGTTCGCGTACTGTTTAACTGTAATGTTTCTGTACAGTTTAGGTGTAATATCCCTCTAAGAAATAAAAGCGTGCCGTTTTTAGCGGCACGAAAACGTACCACCCGCTGAGTAATTTTACTACATAAACGTATCGCTGTTTCGGCATAAAAGCGTACCGTCTTGACGGGCCGAAAACGAACCGCCTTACAGCCGCTAAGAGCGGCGGGAGTATAATTTATAAAGTGACATATATATGTGCTCCCTCTAAGAAAATTTACGGTCCGCTTTTAGCGGCTCGTAAACACGCCGTCGTTTTTCATATAGGTGGGAGTATAATTTATAAATTGACATATATATGTTTGCTCCCTCTAAGAAAATTTACGGTCCGCTTTTAGCGGCTCGTAAACACGCCGTCTTTTCAGACCTCATTTTCGTGCCGTATTTTCGGCTCTAAAACGTAACGCATAAATCGAATTTTGCGGCTCTAAAACGAAACGCATAAAACGAACGAGAAAAAACCGCATAACAGAAATTTTTTTCTTTGTTAACGTGGAATTTTTTGGTAAATATTAAATATATTAAATAATATTAAATTATATAATAACAAAATGGACAGAAAAGCTTATTACGAAATAAGTAGAGAAATGCAAGTGAGAAATATATATGATAATATAGAAAGTGAAAATGGGCTCCGGGAAAACCAGTCAAAACATTTCAGTAAAAAAAAAGGGAATTTCAGTCAAAAATAAGAAGGCATCTGTGTCAAAATAATTTTTGACTGAATTGCCTTTTTAGAAGGAAATTCAATCAAAAAACTGAAAAGGAATTCCAGTCAAAACCGCAAAACCGTCTGGAAAAGGGAAACTATCTTCATTTGTTTATGATTTTTTATAAAAAAATTGGTTAATAAAGAAAAGGCAACTCAGTCAAACTTTTTTTGACCGGAATGCCTTTTGTTTTTGACTGAATTTCCTTTTTGAAAAACGGGATTATGAAATACGGGATTTTCAAACGCGGGATTTTGAAATACGGGATTTCGAAACGCGGGATTTTGATATACGGGATTTTGAAATACGAAATTTTGAAAACGGGATTATGTAACGCGGGATTTCGTAGTACACCCACTTTTTTTCGAATAAAAATGTAATTTTATATAGTAAATGTGCACTGAAAATGAAGTTTGACCACTCGTTGGAAAGGTATTTAAGAGTAGAATACAATACCAGTAACTTTATATAAATTTTTACCGCTAGAGGCGGTGAATACTAAAATATATAAAATCTTAATTTCTAAAATGTGATGTGAATAAGCCCCAAAAATTAGGTTTATAGACCTATTCACAAATTAACAACGTAACAACTGATTTGACACTTGTTAAAAATTAATAACAAGTGCCATAACAAGTAAGCGTAAAAATGCTATTCACAAAAATGTTGAATATGCACTTGTTAAAAATTATGAGGTGAATTTTGCTTGTTAAAATGTGAATGAAAAATCATCAAATTGTGAATAAATTTTCTAAAAAACCGGTATCTAAAACAGAAATTTTGTAACTTTTTTTTATTTGAATTGAAAAATGTATTTTTGTAGTTGAAAATGTTATGAATTTAGTAGTTGTACATACAATATATATATATTGTATTTATATATTATATATATATATAAATATAAATATAATTATGTACTAACATTTTCACAAAAAAAAAAATTTCCAAAAATTTTTATGATGGAACAAATAAAATATATATATATATATATATAATACATATATTGTATGTAATACTACAATTTAAATTTACTGCCAGTTTTTACAAAAATTCATAAAATTTTCAACTACAAAAATACATGTTTCACCAAATATCAGCCTAATCCATCCAGGGGTGCTAGAGAAAATCCCATATGAAAATATGGCCATTCATCATTTCATCCAGACCACTATAATGAGAGTGTTTATCAAATATCAGCCCAATCCATCCAGGGGTGCTAGAGAAAATCCCAGATGAAAATATGGCCATTCATCATTTCATCCAGACCACTAATTTGAATATGCGAAATTTCAAAATCCCGTATGTGTTTATCAAATATCAGCCCAATCCATCCAGGGGTGTTAGAGAAAATCCCAGATGAAAATATGGCCATTCATCATTTCATCCAGACCACTAATTTGAATATGTTTACCAAATATCAGCCCAATCCATCCAGGGGTTCCAGAGAAAATACCAGATGAAAATTGCCGTTAATTGAAAGCAGTTGTCAAATTAAAACTGCGAAATTGCGTTAGAACTTTAAGCGCAATTGATATTTTCGAACATGCTGCCTTTGCAGTAGCGACTTATCGAACAGACTGCTTTCGCAATTTCGCAGTTCTGAATTATCGAATAACTGCTTACTTAGAACTAAGTTAGAACTGCATTTCCGAAAACGCCCGTAGTTAGATTAGAATACGATGCCGGTAAGTACATTTCCATTTTCTATCGCTAGAGGCGCCGAATACTAAAAAATGTAAAATAATATTCTAAATATTGTAATATATTCTGAATAGTTAATATTCTGAAAATTTGTTTTCCAATTGTCAATAAGCACTAAAAAACAGGTTTAATGTTGCATCGGAAAGGTAGTAAGTTAGTATAAAATAAAACATAGTTATAATTTTAATTTCTGCGATTAGAGGGTGCAAAATATACTCCAAATATGCATTTAGATTAGTTGAATTTAAAAAAAGCCCATAATTATAAAACTACTGATCAGTAGTTCTACTGCGCGGCATTTTTTGCAATTTATTTAATAATAATATAAATTGTAGTTATTATAGAAAACATAAGGAAATAGAAAAAAGTTTACTAAAAAAAATTCAAAAAAGTGATTAACACAAAATATAAGTATTTTTTTTTTATGATTCACAAATAGTCGTGTTTTTTGAAAACGTATTTAAACGGGACTGTGCAGTATATACAGCAAATTTAATTGTTTTCAATGTAAACATTTCTCTCTATTGCCAATAAATTTATATGGCTCTACAAAAAACACGGCTAATGTAAACAAAAAAAAATTAAAACAGCTGTTTATATTTTAAAAAATTGGTTTTGACACTTCTAATTTTTTATTATGGAAACCCTTGAACAAATCCCGTCGTAGTATAGAATAGGTAAAAATTTGTACGTCGGAGAGATTATGTACATATACTTATGTATATTATGAGAGATTATGTATATTATGTATATATCCAAGTCTAGTGTAAACCGTAGGTAACCTACAATCGGTAAAACGTCTCTATTAAGATATTGAAAATACCAAACAAGCCCGCAGGTCACATTTATATATTATTATAAAAACTAAAGTAGTATTTCACTTCATCAACAATAAGTTAAGAATACCACAGGTATTGATTACAACTCCCAGCCTTAGTAAACTTATTGACCATCAAGTTATTTGGGCAATTAATACGATCACACTTTATTGTCAATCAATTCAGTCCTTATATATATATTATAGTGAAAAAATTATATTTTAATTTGTCAAATTTTAGAAGAGGATCTAAAAAAATTATATGCGATTTTTGAAAATTGCAAACAATTACTTATCATAATCATTGTTTGTAATTGAAGTGTAGTATTTTCCGCACGCTATAAATTTTAAAAAACTAATTCACACGATACGACGATGTATGTATATATAACAAATATTATTTTTAAAAAATACAACACTTTCCCAAATACATTTTTTGTTTCAGTGTGGGCATATACTGGTTTTCCCGCCAGATGTATTCAATCTAGTTAACAGTGGTCTTATGAAAGAATAGACTAGACATGAGGTGTTGCGCACAGCACAATTTAGTCATATTCTCAACAAATAACAAACATATATTTAAATATTTGTACATTAAAATCAAAGAATATATAATAATAAAGAAGTTGCATGTGATTTTTGCGACCAATTTTTTTAATTTTTTTTCCATGGCCTGTGCGGGCGGCTATGAAAAGGAAGTAAAAAAAATTCTCAAACTAAAAGAAAAATTCTCTTTTTATTCTCAGTGAAAAAAATTCATTTTTTTCATTTGGGGCCATGAATTGCCGCCACAGCAATTAAAGGCCGGCGCAGAATTGGGGCTTTAATCGATAGCGTTAACTTTAACTTTTATATTTTGTATTTTGCCAAGTTTTTGCCTAAAAAAAAATTGATTTTTCACCAATATTAAAATAGTCTAGGCGTTCATTTTTCAACTTGTTGAAAGCCAGCGCTGGCGTTTTTTTCGCCTAGCGTTAACTGCTGGTGTTGTGTTCGCTTACATTGATTTCCATATGTTGAAACTTTTTTTTAAAATTCAACAATTTCAAAATGTCCGAAACTGAATTTTAGGGAAAAGATCGTACCTGGGGAGTTTATAGAGGAACATTTTGGTATTGAAATATGTTAAGTTTGACATTCGTAAATTGAAAAAAATCATTTTGATTTTGAATGCTAGCGTTGTAACTTGTAACTCTTAATGAGCCACGAAGCGCATAATCGTAGAGTTACAAGTATTAATAAATTTATTAAATTCTACCAAAAGTTTTACTACATATTCGTAAATACAAATATTTAACTAATCATGAATTTGAATTAATTTCATTGTAGAGTCAAGTATAATATTTTACATTTTAATTGAGTTTAGATAATTAATACTATGTATAATAAATATAATATATTTGTTTCTATGTATATTATACATGGTATAAATTATCTAAAATCAATTAAAACGTAAAATATTATACTTGACTACAAGTATAATTTTCAGCTATATGCTTGCCAAATTTGTGGTTCCTCGAATAATGCGATCGACGTATCCATCACTGTTTTCAATATAAAAAAATATTAAATATAATTTAATTTAATATTATTTTAATATTTGTTTTATAAAAACATCACAAAATTCTTAATTCCTCCTCTGTTTCTTAATTCCTCCTCTTTAATTATATATTTCATTAATATTCAGTATTAATATTAATATTAATATTTATCTGCTCTATATTTTTTCCGTGAAACATAGAAAATTTATTATATAAATATTTATATAATATTTTATATACATATTTATTGTCTATATTATTATATGTATAATAATATAGAGACAGATTTAAAAAAATTAAGGACAGAGAGATATATATATTTATCCTGATTTTTTTTATATTCCGAAAATACAAAACCTGAAAATTATTAGTTTTGATTTATCATTACGATTATAAAATCTATGAAATCTATTAGATATGAAATCTATTTTATTTGTTTTTATATAAATATTTCTCTATTTGTATTAAGCAATTATTACATTTTTATTATATTATTCTAATTTTATTTTATAATACATAGTTATAAATTAGTTTTCTATATATGACTCAATTAAAGTTTTGAAATTACGATATAGAAAAATAAGATTATACTCCATAGTTCAACATTTAAAAGAAGGATTAATTCATTTTAAATAAAGTTAGAAAGGTCAATTTTTTTACTATTTTCCATCTTTCTATAATATTTTATTTTCCTTTGTATAACAAAAATGAAAAAGGAAATTAAGGCCAAATAAATAAAGTCCAATAAATATATAGTATTACGATAATAATTTTGAAATCCTTCTTTTATCTTTATATAAATATAAAAATATAATTTTTTTTTAGAAAAAGATATAATAATTATCTGCTTTTAAAATCATTTGTAAAAAAATAATAATTAGAAAATATTTCACTAATAAAAATAATGTTTATATTTTCCACAATTACTAATTTATTTATATTTTCTTCCGGAGATGTTGCTCGTTCGGCAGTTTGAAAATTATGGTCAATTAAAAATATTGTCTTCCGGAGATGTTACTCGTCCGGCAGTTTGAAAATAATAATAAATTTTTGACAAAAAAGGAATTATGGAAACTTGAAACAAATGGAGAGGAACGGGGCAACAGAAAAAATTTCTAAATTTTTTGAACTTTTTTTACCTCTGCCCGCACTTACCTCTCTTCTACGAAAATGGTTGAGGCAGTAACCTGGGCAGTCGCATATAAACAGCCACTTATAACGCTAAAATTACTTATTTCTTATTGTATTTATAATACTCTTTTGTCCATTTAAATTAGGCGACGTATAATAATTCGTGTCGTCAATTACCCTGCGGTGCGTTTATTCTTAATTTTATTTGGAGTAATAATAACAAAGAAACTAATTAACTTCAAACAACAAAATTGTTTAATGCCTGGTTTAGACAATGGCGAAATCTAATGGCGAATTTTTTTAAAGGATGGAGATATATATTTATGTATAAGTGCGGTAGAGACAGCAATATCGTCCAGAAATTTGTTTGGACGCGAATAATCAATTGCAAAACATTGATATTTACTATGATGGAATAGATATAATATCGTTGTGGAAATTAAGTTTTAAATTACGAAAGAAATTTATTGTTGAAAAGGGTCTTCCAGGATATATTAAAAATTATTTTAATTTTCCATCAGAAAATGCAACTTAATTGGTAAAATAAAAAATAAAATAATCTTTAATTATAATTTTTATATATATATTTTTTATATATAATTAAAATTGTTTCAAAAGTAGAAAAAATGAATAAATAAGAGGACAAATAATAAATAAATATAAAATAAAAAAACTTACCAAGTTTTACCAATAAATACTAACTATATAATCTATTTTATCATTTTAAATTTAATTACAGATTATATTCGACTGGTGGAAAAGTATTAATGAATTAACTGGAAATCGAAATAAATTTGACTTTGAAAATTTTCATTACAAAACACAATTTACCGATTTCGGAACGAAAATCATTACTTTTGTTCGAAAGTCATCAAACAAAACATTTAAAAAATTGATCCTACCGTCAATAGAAAAATATCAGGAAAATTTAGGTAAATAAATTACATACTTATTGTTGATTTCTAATTATAATTTTAAAAAAATCTCTTACCATTTTCGATATTACAACAATTATTGCGATACAATTTTTACCTGGTTTATTTCCAACAAAAAATTTGAAAAGAAAAAAAGAATCTTCGTGTTAACAAAATAAAACTACACAAATCGTTACAAGTAAAAACTATTTTCCAATTTTTGCAACAGAAGCGGAACTATCTTCATTTAACGAATTAAATATTGAAAATTTATTTCCAAAAATTTACTTAGTTGGAGAATTCGACAAGTTTAAAGAAATACGTTGTTTTGTTGAAATTTAAAATTTAAAATTTGAATTTGAAGATATTTTAGAAGGTATTCACTTTTGTTTTTTGAGTTATTTTGCATTGGGAATCAAATATCATAATGTTACGTGTCATTTATGGTTATTGATTCAACAAATAGTTTATGATTTAAATTTAGAAACGGATAAACAATTTGAAATTAATAGAAAGAAATCCTTACGGAAAGATCTTTTAAATTTAAATATTGAACCTGAAATTAACGAAGATGTATCGATGCTCCTTATGTAACCAAGATATTAACATAACAAATTTAAAAGAGCATATTGATTCACACTCCAGTACTTTTTTCAGTTGTAATTTTTGCAAAAGATTATTTAACAGTTCCAAAAACTTTGTAAAACACATAAAGATACACTTGAAAAAATCAGTAATCGAACAATTAATAATTGAGGATGAACATCTAAATTTAATCAATTCTAATCCAAATCCAAATTTAATTATAAGCCATGCAGCTTCTAATATTTTATGCAATGATAATGAATTTAATATTAATCATACTGACTTAAAAAATTCACCACCAAAATCATTAGATGTCGATGTATTGATCAGCCAATGTCAAAATAAAATTATTGAATTTATTATTTCTATTTATTCAGATGAAAAGATATCGAGAAAAAAGTAGAGAAATTCTTAATAGATTTACTGAACAAATCAATTTAATATTTATGGTTATTGAATCTTTATTATTGGGAATGTCGGTAATGCAAAAAGAAAAGTTTTTAACACTAAAAAATTTAATTCTAACCAACTTAAAAACAACCGAATTTAAGCTTCTTAATTATTTGAATATAAATAAACTATATTTCCTTCCGGAAGAAATAATTATTGAGAAAAAATTGAAAACTATTTTTAAAAATGGTAATGTTAAATCAAAAACAATAAAATATTCATTAATAAAATTTCAACTGATCAATGTTTTAAAAGCTTTTTTCAATAATAAAAATTGTTTGAATTTAGTTTTACTGTATAAAGAAAAGGTCGAAAAGTTGAAAGCAGAAGGAATAATTAGCAATATAATGTCATCAAGTTTATGGGAAAAAAGAATTTCGATGCTGAATAAAGAACCAAATATTTTATATCTTCCAATTGAAGCATTTTTTGACGAATTTCAACCATTAAACCCTCTAAGTCATCATTGTTCTCAATACAAAATAGGAGCACTTTATATAATAGTTGACTGCTTACCTGAATTTTTACAATCTTCTATTGATTTTATTTTTGTGCATTCATTAATGTTATCTAAAAATAAAACCGAATACGGAAACAGAATTATGTTCAAAAATGCTATAGAAGATTTTCAGGATTTGCTAAAATATGGAATTGACATAAATTTTAAATCGTATACAAAAATTAAATTCATTTTTTACAAAAGTACTTGGCGATAACTTAGGTATTCATTCTTTGCTTGGATTTTCGGAATGTTTTATTTGCAATTATCCCTGTAGAATGTGCAAGATGTCTAAAATTGATATCAAAAAGCAAAGTGAAGAAGATGCTAACGTATTAAGAACAAAAGCTAATTATGAAGCCGATGTATCTTTAAATGACATTTCTAAAACTGGTATAAAATCCGAATGTATATGGAATACATTAGATACTTTTCATGTCATGGAAAATTTCAGTGTAGATATTATGCATGATATTCTTGAAGGTACAGCTCATGAAGACTTAACTAGAATTATTATTTGTTTGATGGATAAAAAAATATTTACTCTTGATACATTAAATGATAGAATTGCAAATTTTGATTTTGGAAAGAATAATAAACCAGCAAATATACTCGTAAATAAAGAGATGTTAAAAAAATTTAAACTGAAAATAACGGCGTCTGAAATGTTACAACTCGTTATTAATTTTCCATTTATTATAGGCGATCTCGTGCCAAGAAAATGTAAAGAATGGCAATTATTTATTTTGTTAAAACAGATTTTAAAATTATCATTGGAAGAAAATTATACTTCTTTCACTCCAACAATTTTTAAACGATTAATTTAAAAGTCATCACAAATTATATATTGAGTTATTTGGCAAAACTTTAAAATTTAAAGCTCATTTACTAACGCATTATCATCATGTTATGAGCATTATAGGTCCATTGAAAAATAAATGGTCAATGCGATATGAAGCCAAACATCAAGTTTTAAAAAATATATCTAATATTACCAACCAAAGAAAGAATTTAATTAAAACAATTTCAATCAAAATGCAATTAAAAGTAACAAAACTTTTATTAGAATTGAATAATTTAGAAAGTATCTCTTTTGAATATCAATCAAATATAAATTTTGCAAAATTAAAACAAAAATTTAATATACATTTAGATTTAGACATTAACAAAATTTGTTCCTTATCTATTTTAACAATAAATGGCACAACACTCATGCCAGATAACGTAATTGAAATCAATATTTTTGATGATGGTTCACCAGAATTTGGTTAATTCATTTTATATATATGTTATGCAATGAAATATTTTTTATTTGTGAATTAGTTAAAAATAAAGGATTTCGTGACCATTATGATGCTTTTGAAATAGAATATACTGGAGAATATAAAACTTATAGCATAAAACGATTAAATTTAAATTACAAATCTAGAATTATAAGGGGGGTCGGGGTGGGGATTCTACAGGGTAGGCATTTGTATCCTAGGGTATAAATGTTGCAACTGTAGAAGTTCCTAGCCAAGTGCCTGCATTACCTCCTCGTGGTGGCCCCTGGAACTGTGTACATATTAAACATGCACACAGACCGAATATGCAGTGTGCGACCTAATGTCAGTGGTGGTGTGAGCGCCGTGCCGAGGACTGAAAGGCTGGGGGTCAAACCAGTCGCTAACGAGCTCCCTCCGATGCCCAGGCAAGGTCGGTTGTATTCAGTGCCTTATCATGGTAAGTCGGCTCTGCCATGATGGACTCTCATTTCCGGACAAACTCGTGGGAACAGCAATGAAGAAACTTAAATCAACAACAAAACAAAAACAACAACAACAACAACAACTAAAACCAAATCCAAATATCGGTTCATCCTCGGAGGATGAACTCCTAGCCTCCAGCCAGGAGACTATTAAGGGTGACACGGTAAGTGACAGTACCAGCTACGGTACTCCAGCTTCGGACGTCACCGAAAGTACCAGCCATAGTACACCAATAACAAACAAACCTGTAGGTGTAGCAAGTACCAGCCATAGTACTACTACACTTACAAGCACAGATAGTACCAAGCCTGGTACTATTAAGAAATTTAGAAGTTCTGGTACCCTGCTCAAACGTGAGTATTCCAAGGCAAAGTTTATTTTGAGCAAGATTGCGCGAAATGAAGCTGAGGGGAATACTCACGAAAACGATGCAGAAGACAAGATAAAATACACTCAGATTGTGCAACGATTTGAGACACAGATCGCACAATCTGAAGTTCGGCCTGCTAATAAAAGAAATAGGTCTCAAGATGAGTCCTTAGCAGGTGCACGTACCAAGGTCGCCAAGATGGAGACCAGTGCCAAATCGAAGATGACAGCGAAAAAGCTAAGCGACATCGTCAGATGCCACTTGAATGTAGCTGTCATCAACGATAAAGATCCCAACAGAAAAGTTTCATCCAAGCTCTGGATGGAAATTGAGGCAAAACTGTCAGAGATGGTTATGGATCATTTACTTGCAAGCACTGGTGGGCCTATCCCGGGGTTCGATTCATCCGAGGTAGTCAGGGGCTACCGGGTGGTCAAGTGTGTCGATCAGTTTTCTCTGGATTTTCTTAGCAGCAGTGTCGCTAAGATTAGCGATGCCTGGGAGGATGCCAAGATTGGTCTAATCCCAGCTAAGGAGATTCCGAGGAGACCTAGAGCGCGCATTTGGCTGCCTAGGATGCAAATTGAGGGGAAGCTTCTCCGGTGCTTGCAATTACACAATCCAGATGTCCCGATGGACAACTGGATGGTTATCAAAAAGGAGGGGGATACTACGGAACTGCAGCAAGGCAGTTTGTCCTACCTCCTTTTGATTAACGAGGAAAGCCTGGTGCCCCTCGCGAAGCTTGAGAACAAGCTTCGTTTCGGTATCCGTCAAGCGAAACTGAAGATATTCCAGGCGAATACAGACGAGCTTGACGAGTTAGATGAGGCAAGCGACTTGCTAGAAGAGATGTCTCTAGCCAAAGAGACGGGGGTAGGTAGCTTGCCAGATGATACGGGTTGTCCAGGTTAATCTCCAGCATTCGAGATTCGCCTCGGATAACCTGATGATCTTCCTAAGGGAGGAAGACATCGACATAGCCCTAATTCAGGAACCCTGGATCAACACCTCCAGAATAAGAGGTCTGAATCACAGAGACTATAACCTATTCTACAAGCTTGTAGATGGTGCCAATGGTAAGCCACGAACGTGTATTCTAGTTAGAAAACACATAATCGCACATTTTTGTTCTAATTTTAGCTATGAAGACATTACCGTGGTGAAGGTCGAGCAGAATGATGGCAAAGAATTATATATCAGCTCGGTATATATGCCTCATGACGAAACCACCCCGACAACCAATCTACAGCAGATAGTCCTAGCCACTGGAAGTAACCTGCTTGTTGGTTGTGATGCAAACGCCAGACATACCCTGTGGGGTAGCTCGGAAACAAATGAGAGAGGTGAGTCACTTTTTGATTTTATTTTAAATTCTAATTTAATGGTGTGTAATAGAGGCAGCACACCAACATTCACTTTTCCGAGCTCGGAAAGATTCCCTGGCTGGGAAGACGTGATTGATATTACCCTAATTAGCAACAATAATTCCCTGAAAGTAGAAAACTGGAGAGTATCAGAGAAAAGATCTTTCTCTGATCACAAGTGGATACTCTTCAATGTTAATTTAAATCCTGAAAGCCCCAAACCGTATAGAAACCCCAAAAACACAGACTGGTCCAAGTTTAGATCGGTGTTAAAAGGGAAGTTATCAGCCATAGATAACCAATCAGAAATAACGACCATTAATTCCCTAGAGGAAATGACGGACAAATTTACCAAGGCCATGCAGGTCTCATTCAAGGTATCATGTCCGATCAAGCGTAGTAAAAAATCTTTCCCTCCGTGGTGGGATGACAATTTAACTAAGTTACGAAAGGTGACTAGAGAAACCTACAACGTCTGCTACAGGCAGGGTTCATGGCAACTCTACAAGGACCGTCTTCGTGAGTACAAAAAAGCAATTAACGAGGCAAAAAAAAGGAATTGGCAAGAGTATTGCGAATCCATTGAAAGTACTAGGGATTCTGCCAGACTAAGTAGAATCCTAAGCAAAGAACATTCCAATCCGTCCTTCCTCAAGAGTGCGGAGGGTAGTTGGACAGAATCATCTGCAGAGACTCTGCAGCTGTTAGTAGACACACATTTCCCAGGTTGCACGGTGCAAACTGAAGACGTAGCCCAGACAGGCGACTTAGGAAATACTGAGCCACAACGGGAGTGGCTAAACTCACTTATAACGGGAAAGAAAATTGCCTGGGCAATCGATAATTTTTCCCCCTATAAATCCTCTGGACCTGATGGACTCTTCCCTAAGATGCTACAGGAATCCATACAGCTAGTTATCCCTTGGATGACAAAACTTTTCAAGGGCAGCCTCAGACTCGGCCACATACCACAGTGGTGGAGGCGAGTCAAGGTTGTCTTCATACCAAAAGCGGGAAAAAGAGGACACGAAATGGCCAAAGACTTCAGGCGAATTAGTCTCTCATCCTTCATGCTAAAAACCCTTGAGCGCATCCTTGACCAGGAGTTGAGAAGCGTTTTAGAAAGAACCCCATTGTGCAAATTCCAACATGCCTACTGCAAAGGTAAGTCTACTGAGACTGCACTGAACGAAGTTGGGCAAACGGTAGAAAAATCCATCCAGTATAAAGAATATACCCTAGCCACCTTCTTCGATATAGAAGGCGCTTTTAATAATATCCACGTGTCCGCTGTCCTAGAGTCTCTGGTGGAACTGGAGGTAGCAGTTCCACTTAGACGATGGATAGCCAACATGCTTCATACGCGGGAGGTGCAAGCAGACCTCGGTAACTGTCACATTACTAGGTATGTTAATAGAGGTACGCCACAGGGGGGTGTGCTGTCTCCACTATTATGGCTCCTTGTAATGAACAAAATCTTATCAAAACTTCAAGAGGAAGGAATAATGGCCGTCGCTTATGCGGACGACCTTGTAATACTGGTTTCTGGCAAATTCCTTAATATAATTAGCGGAATTATGGAACAAGCCTTACGTATGGTTAGCAACTGCGCCCGCACCTGTGGTCTGAATGCCAACCCTAGCAAAACCGAAATGATGCTATTCACCACAAAAACCAAAATACCTGTGTTTTCTCGACCAAAATTGGACGGTATAACACTGAATCTATCCTCCAAAGTCAAATACTTGGGGTTGATTTTCGACCCGAAGTTGAACTGGAGGTGGAATATAGAGGAGAGAGTCAAGAAAGCCTACACGGCTTTGTACTCTTGCAAAAAAATGCTTGGAAAAAGTTGGGGATTAAAACCTCGTATGGTTTTATGGTTGTACACTGCTATAGTGAGACCTATCCTCACCTATGGTTCAATAGTATGGTGGCCTGCCCTAGATAGGGATTATGTCCGTACCATGCTAGGTAGGGTGCAGAGAAGTGCATGTATCTGCATCACAGGTGCGTTAAGGACAACGCCGGGGGATGCCCTGAATACAATTCTGCACCTTCTCCCAACTGATCTCCACACCAAATACTTAGCCTCATGCAGCGCGCTCAGACTCAGAGAAAGTGGGTACTGGCGTGACAAACCTTACGGACATAGCCGTATTCTTAGCTCGTTAGCTAGAGAACTGCTCCCCTTGTCCACGGACTATTCCATCCCCCAGTTAATACTTAATAAGAACTTCAAGGTTCAGATACCGACTCGCAGTGATTGGAAGGTAGCAGGCCTTCTGAATGGGTTCGACTCAGTACTGTTCACTGATGGTTCAAAGATGGACTGTGGTGTTGGCGCTGGTGTCTACTCAGAATCGCTGGAAATAGCCCTTTCCTATAGACTTCCGGATAGCTCTAGTGTTTTCCAGGCGGAAATGCTGGCTATCTGGAAAGCCTGCTTACTTGTCAAGAACGACCCATCCCCTAAGCGCAGGGTGGCTATAGTCACGGATAGCCAGGCTGCTATCCTAGCCTTAAAATCTCCTTATATTTCATCTAAGCTGGTCAAAGCATGCTCAGTAGAGCTAGCGCATATAAGTAACCGGTTCGAGGTCACGTTACTTTGGGTTCCAGGTCATAGGAATATTGTAGGTAACGAGAAAGCCGATGAACTAGCACGTATGGGTTCAGGCCTAGACGCATTGCTTGCGGAAGAGGTGAACCCTCCAATCAATAGTATAAAACGGAATATCCTCCTTCACTTCCAATTGCTAGCTAACCTTAGGTGGGTGAACTTAGCAACATGTAAAACATCCAAAAAAACATGGCCCCGGTATTCAAGTAGGAGAACAGCTGATCTAGCGGTGTTTACTGGGCATTGGCCAATCGGTGTACTAGCGGTGTTTACTGGGCATTGGCCAATCGGTGAACATGCAGCCAGACTAGGCATCCCCTTCCACCTATCCTGCCGTAGCTGTCAAGAACCGGACGAGAGGGAAACTGTAATGCACTACACTTGTAAGTGCCCAGCGCTAGCCAGAGCTAGATACTGTTTTCTGGGCAGTCCTTTTCTTGACAATCTCAGCAACCTAGCCACAATACTACCAACAGATATGGTACATTTCCTAAATGCCACAGGGTGGCTTTAATCTACTTTCTCTCATTCCATACTTGAAATTGGTGGTTCACGAGGCCAGTGGTAGCAAAACGGCGCTATAGCGTTAATTGGAGCCTCTTGAACAGCCGGATCAAGAGGCTCGCCACTTAAACCAACCAACCAACCAAAAATTATAAGAAATTATTCCAATAATTTTGCTTCATATCTTTATATATGAAGCTTTGTGGTGCAAAGCAAATTTCGAAAAAAAATTTTTCGGAATTTTAAATTTTTTCTTACGTTTTAGATGTCAGGGAACCAAAATCAGCAAAAAAAAATTTCCCCACCTTTTTTAAGTGGATGAAGGGCTTATATATGAAACAAGTTGCAACCCCTCAGCGGGGAAATTTATTAAAGAAGTGAGAAATGAGTTTCTTAAATATACTATTTTACACCTTCTCCATAAAAATTAGCCCCATACCTCTACCCCACCTTCACTTTAAAGTGAAAGACTTTTAAAAGCGCTATTAAAATTGTGTTTTTTGTATTAAAAATGGTCATAAGATATGTCGCATTTAAGATAGGGCCTTGTATCTTGTAAGTTAGGTATAATAGATTAGTACCTTTCGCAATCATTCAAAATTTTCACCCCTTTCTCCTTTCACATAGCTGAGGAAGTATATTTATAAAACAAGAGGCAACACCTCCTCACGAGGACTGGATTAAAAAACTAAGAAATTAGTTTTTTTTAAATACTATTTTGCACCTCTCGCGAAAAATTTGTTTCCGTACCTGCAACCCCCTCTATTCTTCATCTCTAAGAAATGTTATATTACAAAATTTATTACAGAATTTATGAAAATTTAATTTTTGGAACTTAAAATGACTATAAAATAAGACACAGTTTATATATTAACTTGAAACTTATAAATTGGGTTCACTAGGTTCGTGGTAATCCAAATCACTCCAAATTTGATCCTTCTGCTCTTTTTGGGTAGAGGAGGGGGTATATTTAGGAAACTTGCTCCATGCCTTCCTCGGGGCGCTAATTTAAAAAAATGGAAAAATACTGTTTTAACAATGAAATTTTACACCTTATATGAAAAAATCAACCCCATCCCCTCAACCCTCTTTATGTTAGTTGTATTTGAATTTCGATATTTTCAAAGTTAAATTTTTAAAATTCAAAATGGCTATAAAATGGTCCAGATTTTATGTACGACTTTCTAACTTCTATGCCAGGTACCATAATTTCAAGCCTTTCGAAATCACTTAAAATTATAAACCACCATCTCATTAAAGTAGTGTATTAATGAAATAAGCAATATCCCCTATGCGGGAGACTATATCAAAAAAATGAAAAATTAGTTTCTTAATAACACTATTCTACACCTTGTGCATAAAAACGAGACCTGTACCTTCAACCCTCTTCATTTTACGGTTGTAAAATTTTCGACATTTTAAAAATTAATATTATATTGCATATACATATACAATTTCGAGTATTTATTTATTGAAACTTGGTAATAATTTAAAATTGTACAACATTAATAGTTTTGAAAAAATTATAACTTTTAATTTTATATATGTATTATGTTGTTCGTGAAATTCAAATTTTTCGCAAATATAACATCATGTTTCATATAAGAACATAAAATATATTTACTTTTAAATTGTGAAAAAACATAGTTTTATAAAATATTATAACTTTTACTTAATTCTTTGTTTTTATTAAATACTAGGTTTATCTAAAAGGGGATATGAAGCACTCTTCCAACTTGGCAGCTTTTTTTTATTGAGTGGAAATTTTTGTATTAAATTTCAATTTTTTTTTATATTTCCTAAGAAAAAATATTGTACTCGAAAATTTTATTAATATACATATGTATATAATTTTAATTGAAAAAAAAAACAACAAGCTATTTACACATTTTTTCATTAAACATTGTTTATCAATTTGTTTTCTTAATTTAATTTGCAGAAACTCTTTGGTTAATGAGTTTTTAAATATGGAGTTGCAACCAATTTTTGCAAGAATTCAATAATTAAATGATAAGATATTCAATATTTATCCTGGATTAGTAAAACATTCTAGTTGTTGGTACAAAATTCAAGAATTTGAATTATATTTCAAAGAAGTTTCCAATTTAAAATATTGCTTAAGTATGTTAAAAATTTTTTATTGGTATTCAATTCTTTGGCAGATTCAAATTGAAAATTATTTTACAATACTTAGAAATTTAGAAATTCGTATAACAAGTGCAGTTAGATATTTTGACTGTGCCTTAGATTATTCAGAGGACTCTGATTCAGATTTAGATATAGAGCTAGTTGTGTCTTCACCTTTCAATCATTCGGAATCATAATTCGATTGAGTTTAATTTAAATTTTTACAATCTTTTCTTGACTCTATATTTGTTCTTTAATGATTACTTAAATCTCTGATGATTAAAAAAATTAATTATAATAATTTTTATATCATTTAAAAACACATTAATTATATACATATTATATTAAAATAATAAAATTAAAATTATTTAATAATGTAAAATAATACTAATAAAATTATTTAAAAATGTAATTTATTAATTATTTATTAAGTTGTAAAATTAAAATACAATTTATGTAAATATATTTTTTTTTTTTTTGTTTTTAATTTTTATAGATTTTTTTATAAAAATATTTATTTTTGCGAATAGCGTTAGGCCCAAACGATACTCATATTAATAATCAGTGTAATTTAAACCATAACAATAATGATATAACTAATACACACATTTGTTGAAAACTAAATTGTTTAATACTCACATAAAATAAATTAAAAATAATATAATATTAATTTATTTTATGCAAGTATTAAACAATTTAGTTTTCAACAAATGTGTGTATTACTTATATCATTATTGTTATGGTTTAAATTACACTGATTATTAGCACATTTCCAACCAAATTGGAAGAAATGTGTATATTAGTTTAACTCTGTCTGTCCGTCTGTCCGTCCGTCCGTTTACACAAACTTCTACATCTATTAAGATATCTAAAAAATAACTAGTCTCTGAAGAAATTGTATCCGTATCTCCCCTGCCCTTTCTGTTGTAGCCCTTCGAAAATCAAAAAATGACATTTTTAATTTACTTGTAAAATTATAACTACACAATATTTTTAAAACAAATATTGAGAAAACTTTGGGAAATCATATTTCTTTAAAGTGCATTAATTATTAAATTATAATCATTTGCCTCACACTTATAATTAATCAAAATGCCTAATCATGTAAAATTTTGCAAAAAACGAACATTTTTCATATTTTTAGGAGCTATATAAATGGAATATTGGATATTATTTCATATCACATTATGTTAAATTAAAAGCAAAATTACAGAATACTTAAATGATAAGTTGGGGGTCGGGTTTGGAAGTCGACAGGGTAGGCAAAGTGAGTTTCGGCTTGCTTTGTTGCAACTGTCGAGGTTTCTGAACAAGTACTTGCATTACCTCCTCGTGGTGGCCCCTGGAACTGTATCTGTCTTCAATATGGATACAGACCAAATCTGCAAGCGCGAAACCAAGCTAAGGGTGTAATTCGTACCGTGCCTAGAGCTGCATGGCTGAGGGTGAGCTCAGTCGCTAACGGTGGACTCCGGATACCAGGCGACCTCCGGTTTTAACCAGCCTTACCATAGTATCGGGCCTCTGCTATGGTGGACCTTCTTTTGCCGCGACACTCGTGGGAACAAAATATGGATTCAAAAAAAACAACAACAACAACAAAAACAACAACAACATCAACAGTACCAACAACAACGATACCTTCGGTAGCAGCTACTACAGGGATATCGCCGGTGGCTCATACAGCAGTACCAGTAGGCCCTCGTGCCACTGAGACTGGCTCAGCCTTGGCGGACGCAATCGAACTGCTACAAAGAACGCGGATGCATGACAACGATGAAAGCGAAATCGCAACAGACGAAGAGAGCATCTACTTGAAGGACTCTGAAAGCGATAACGTCACAGTCATTGAAAGTGACTCGAATAGCAAAAAGACTGTGGATGCCGACATTCCAACTCAAACGGAAGCGGCCAAAAAACCGAAGAATTTGTGTGGCTCGGTCAAAAAAAGGTTACGAAGAATGATTAGAGGTGGCATGCCATATGAGGTAGCCAGAGCAGAGATAGATAGGAAGCATGCGGAATCGGAAGCAGCTAAAAAAAGAAATAGGTCAGAATCGACTATCCCGGATTCTGGCAAGCGATTTAAAGGGCAGCAAATAGCGACTAAACATCTTCGCCCAACATACAGCGAGGTCACCAGATGTACCAAAGTCGGTATCACTCCGAAGCAGTTCCCGCTGAAGGCATTAAGCGAAGCAGAGGCCAAAATGGTCCAAGCGGCGGCGATAAACGCGATGGATGAGCTCCCAAGGGGAACACATATTAGATTCAACGGCTCGTCTAGGAAACCTGGCTGGGTCTCGTTCAACTGCAACGATGACATGAGCAAGACCTGGCTTGGCAACATCGTCAAAAGCATTAAGCCGTACCAAGGAGCGGAACTCATCATGGTCATCATGGTCGAGGGCAAAGACCTCCCGAACTACGCCACCTGCTCAGGATTCTTCCCGGATGAAGAGGGCCTTCATGAGGAGAAGATACTGAGTAGGTTGGGCAGGCAGAATGACGGCCTGTACACCGAGAATTGGAAGGTCGTGAAGAGGACATCAACAGGCAGGGGCCATCATTTGGTCCTGTCTGTTGATGAGGCCTCTGCTAGGACTCTTCAATCTCTCGATTGCAGGCCGTGGTACTGTCTGGACAGGGTGAGTCTACGCCTAAGACTAAGGACGCACGACAAGGAGTCTAGAAGGCAGCCTACACCAACGCCACAGGAGATAAGGAAGGAACTGGTAGTCTCTAGGACACCAGAACCAGCTAAGGCAATGGACGTGGCTATGAAAGATCCCACAGCAGCGTCTACACCGGCAGCAACGATAGCAACAACAACAGCACTAACACTAACGGAGGTGGTCAAAGCAGCGTCGGAACAGATTCCGTCGACCAGCGGCTTTACTAAGGCAACTGTGTCCAAAAAGGCAGCGGAGTTCAGACCACCTTTAAACAAAGAGAGGAAGGACGACAGCGGTAGGCGTGCAGAGGCACACAGAAGAAGAAGTAGGTCACCGCGCAGGAAAAGGACACCTCCCAGAGAGGAAAAAGATAAATGGCGTAAGGTGGAGCATGGTAAGCCAGCTAAGATCAGCTCCAGACATACCAGAAGGGAGGTGTCTAGAAGCCCTCCTCCAATAAGGAGAGAGAGGAGGCAGAGTCCGGATCGGGGAAGAAGCAGTAGAGAGGCTCAAAGGGGTCTCTCCTCCCGACGGAGAAGTAGAGAAAGACACCGCTCTAACAACAGCAGCAGCAGGGAGACCTCTAGGCATGGTCCCCGGCCGGAGAGAAGAAGGTAGGTGCCGAATTAATATTTAAGGTACTGCAGGTGAATCTGCAGCATGCGAAGGCGGCATCGGCAGTTGCAGGTTGCAGATTTGCAAAAGAAGAAATCAGTTTTGCCTTAATACAGGAACCATGGCTAGCAAAAGGTAAAATTTGCGGGCTAGGCGATTCTAAAGGTAAGCTACTTTACGATTACAAGGACCAAAGACCAAGAGCCTGTATACTTTTCAATAAAAATATAAATTACGTTCCCATTACAGAATACTGCAAAAAGGACGTAGTAGCAGCGATTGTAACATCTAAAGGAGGAACGACGGACATCATAGTATGTTCAGCGTATTTACCAGGAGATGAACAATGCCCATCACCAGAGCTTACCGGACTGTCATCCTACGCAAGAAGGAACAAGATGCAAATGATAATTGGATGTGACGCAAATGCTCATCACACCAATTGGGGTAGCACTAACATCAACAGTAGAGGTGAGTCAGTCTTAGAATTTATTAATAGTAATAACCTGTTTGTAGCTAACATAGGCAACGAACCAACCTTTATTAATAGAATTAGAAACGAAGTCCTTGATCTTACTATCTCAACTTCGTTCCTGACTAACAATATTAAAAATTGGCATGTCTCAAATGAACCATCATGTTCCGACCACAGGCACATTAGGTTCGAAATCGTGGGCCTCAGTCCCGAAACTTCAGTTTACCGTCCAAAAAAACGGACCAACTGGTCATCCTATAAGGAAGATTTAGAAAACAAGTTAGCAATCATTCCGAACAGGATTAACAACATAGATTGGCTCGAAGAAGCAGCCTGGACAACCAGCAAGGCTATAATAGAAGCGTTTGAGAACAACTGTCCACCAAGTAACAAGACAAGTAACAGGCAAGTACAATGGTGGAACAACAACCTAGAGGACCAAAGAAAGAAAGTCCGTAGATTGTTCAACAGTGCAAAAAATAACAGTCCACACGAATGGGCTAGGTATAAAGTAGCACTCACGACATACAACAAGGAGATCAGGAAAGCGAAACGATCCTCCTTCCAGACGTTCTGCGAAAGCATTGAAGAGCTACCAGTAGCAGCACGAATATACAAGGTTATGGCAAATGAAACAACTGGCTCCATTGGCCTTCTGAAGAAAGCGGATGGTAGCTATACAGAAACAAAAGAGGAAACAGTTGATGCTCTATTGAGGGCACACTTTCCAGGAGCCACAACCTTAGAGGTTTACGAAGAATTTATCCATCCGAGGACAACAAGCGATATCGGCACGAACCTGAGTGAAGAATGGAAACAGGCTTCCAATATCGTCAGCCCGGAAAGAGTAAAATGGGCCATCAGTACACTAAAGGCCTTTAAATCACCAGGACCGGATGGGATCTTTCCGGCATTACTGCAGGAGGGTAAAGAAACAATCATCCCCGTACTAACCAGGCTCTTTAAGGCCAGCCTGGTATGGGGACACATACCAAGAGCATGGACGGATGTTAAGGTAGTATTCATTCCAAAGGCTAACAAGAAAGCAGATGGGGATCCGAAAAACCTGCGTCCCATCAGCTTATCGTCTTTTATTCTGAAAACTCTAGAAAAAGTAATAGAGAGATATATAAGAGAAACAACCCTCACTCATAATCCTCTTAACCAATACCAGTACGCGTATCAAGCTGGTAAATCCACAGAGATGGCGCTACTCAACTTAACGGGTAAGATAGAAAAGTCTATTGCAGATAAAGAAGTAGCGATCGTGGCCTTCATGGACATCGAAGGAGCCTTCAACAATACCTCTCACGAATCTATCATCAGGGCAATGAGAGAGAAAGGTATAAGCGATAGAATCTGCAGGTGGACCAGATCCATGCTAACAAGCAGGAAAATAGAAATATCGATTGGCGGATTCACCACTAAAGCGAGAACTGTAAAGGGATGTCCTCAAGGTGGTGTTCTTTCACCCCTCCTGTGGTCCTTAGTAGTGGATAGACTACTAAAATTACAAGATAAGGGCTTTGACTGTCAGGGATATGCGGATGACCTCGCGATAATAATCAGAGGTAAATTCACTAGTGTACAGTGTGACTTGCTACAGAGAGCATGCAACATAGTTGAAAGTTGGTGTATAGAGGAGGAACTTCGAGTCAACCCGGACAAAACCATCATAATTCCATTCAGCAACAAATATAGGTTAGCTAACCTGAACAAACCAACGCTGTTTGGAGTAGAATTGGCATTCTCTAAGGAAGCCAAATTCCTGGGGGTTATCCTGGACCAAAAGCTTAACTGGAATAGCCACATCAACAACATCATCAAAAAAGCAAACCTTTCCCTGTGGACCTGCAGACGTATATGCGGCAAGACCTGGGGCATACATCCAAAAATAGCATATTGGATGTATCTAACAATCAGCAGACCGATCGTAACCTATGCGGCGGTAGTATGGTGGAAAAAAAGTAAACTAATAAACATCCAGAACAAACTAAACAAGCTACAAAGAGTAGCATGTCTAAATATAACTGGAGCAATGAGCACGACGCCAACGTCAGCGCTAGAAGTGTTGCTGAACTTAGCCCCACTTCACATAACCTTAGAAGAAGAAGCGAAGATGGGTGCTATGAGAATCAAAGGCTACCAAGGTCTCGATCAAAGGGCGTTGTGTAATCATCCCTCTGTAAAATTAGCAGCTAACAATAAATCATATCTTGACATGCCAAGGGATGACTGCAAGACCAAATACATATTCAACAGACCATTCAACATAGTGATTCCAAACAAACACGACTGGGAACACACAAAACCAAGGGATACAGAACTAGAATGGTATACGGATGGTTCTAAGACAGATGAAGGCGTAGGTTCTGGTGTCTACGGTAAAAGACCCAGGATTAATAGAACACAAAACTTAGGATCTCTAATGACGGTATTCCAAGCAGAGGTTTACGCAATCCAAATGTGCGCACAAGAAAACTTAAGCAGAGGATACACCAACAAAACCATAACAATCTACTCAGACAGTCAGGCAGCTCTTAGGGCTCTTGACTCTCATCAGATGAAATCCAACACTGTAATAGATTGTTTCAACACCCTGATTACATTAGGAGAAAGAAACAGGGTCACTTTATCATGGATTCCTGCACATACGGGATACGAAGGTAATGAGATGGCGGATGAATTGGCAAAGAAAGGTGCGGGCTCAACTTTTGAGGGTCCAGAGCCATTCTGCGGAGTACCAAAGTGTCATCTCAAAGGATTAATAAAGGAAGAAACCAGACGCGCTCAAATCAACTCATGGAACAACAAAATCGGAATGAAACACTCCAAACTCTTCATGAAGGGGCCGTCGAAGAAGAGGACAAATGAACAGACCTTGTAGCGCTAGACCTATGGTCACAACCCACCAAAGTGGCCGTTTTTCTGGACCTCCCGGTTTAACCAAACCTTCCTAACTGCTAGTCACCACCTTAGCAGTCTAAGTAGTACTGATTGCTTTATTGGCTCCTCCAGTAATTAGTCTTTAGTAGTAACTTTAGAATAAGTGCTTTTGTAGTTAGTATTGCGATTTAGATTTAAATAAATTGTTACAGTGTAATGAGGGAGGGGGTTTGCTTAATCTAATTTCAGACCTGTTGCCGCTACAACAACAACAACAAATGAACTCCTAACGTGTAGCAGGAAAAAGGTCAAAACAATAACTGGCTTCCTAACAGGACACTATGGATTACGTAAACACCTACACACTTTGAGGCTATCACAGGAACGAGTATGTAGATACTGTCAAGAAGAAGATGAGACAGCAGAACACCTACTTTGCGAATGCATGGCCCTCTCAAACAGGAGGCTAAGGTATCTGCAAGGGTACACCATTTCTCCATCGGATACATGGAACATATCACTATCAAATCTGTACAGCTTCATCCGCAGTACAGGTCTGATAGATGAGTAACTATGAGGGAAGTTACAATAAGCCTTATGGCTGCAGTGACGAGGCGCTTCAGTGTCATCCCTGTACTTAAACCTTAACCTTAACCTTAAATGATAAGTTTATATAATTTTCCTGGAATAATAACCATGGAAAGAAAAAAAATTAGTAAAATCGAACAGAGACACATTTCTTACCTATGTATAACCATATCATTTTTTACCTTTCCTTTGTATAGTACATTGAAAATACTATTAAAAAATAATATACACGTATAGGAATTCCCATTGTTTTAGAATAGCTCATAGTTCTACATGAGGCGATTTTGAGGAAATCGTATTTTTAATATGAGTATCGTTTGGGCCTAACGCTATTCACATGTTGCATTCTCTTAAGTTACGTTGTTTACTAATTTGAGTGTCATTTGGGGCTAACACTATTCACATGTTGCATTGTCTAAAGTTACGTTGTTTACAAATTTGACTGTCGTTTGGGCCTAACGCTATTCAATGTTACATTGTCTTAAGTTACGTTGTTTACTAATTTGACTGTCGTTTGGGCCTAACGCTATTCACATGTTGCATTCTCTTAAGTTACGTTGTTTACTAATTTGACTGTCGTTTGGGCCTAACGCTATTCACATGTTGCATTCTCTTAAGTTACGTTGTTTACTAATTTGAGTGTCATTTGGGGCTAACGCCATTCACATGTTGCATTGTCTTAAATTACGTTGTTTACTAATTTGAGTGTCATTTGGGGCTAACGCCATTCACATGTTGCATTGTCTTAAATTACGTTGTTTACTAATTTGACTGTCGTTTGGGCCTAACGCTATTCACATATTTGAGTTGGCTTAAATTAAGTTGTTTACTGATTTGAGTTTCATTTGGGCCTAACGCTATTCATATTTTTTATAAATATTTTTTTTCCATAGTAAATGCAAATGGTTATAAATACACAACTACCCTCGGTAATTATCTATATGCGAGAATTGCGCTCGGCGCGTTTTTCATTGTTGAGAAACGCGATTTTCAATTCAGACGCATAAATATTTTTATGAGTGCATTATATATTCTTTGTTAAAATCAAGTTGGTTTGAAATATTTTTCTCTTAAGATAAAAAGAAGCAAGAAACAGATTTATTTAATTCTTTTTATAAAGTTATATTTTCATATGGGTATGGTTGGTACCAAAATAACACCAATTTCAATACTGATTTAAAAAGATTTTTCGAATTCGAAATTTGGTCGAGATTTTGAAAGCCATATTTTGGTTGACGGAATACCGCTTCCGAATACATTTGGGAAAAAAGTGAACTTACACCAAAGCCGTATATAATATAAAGATATTTAAAATTTCAAAAAAGACTTAAAAAACTGAAAACATTAGGACGCCAATATGAGTTCCCGTGGTGAATATAATATCTTTGTTATGAAAGTTGAAATAACGAGTTTGTGGATAAGACGTAGAAATTGTATAGAGACGACAGAAGGTACTCACATATTTATCGTGGTGAAATTTAATAATATGCGCTCATTTATTTTCTGTATTCTATAATAAGGAAAAGGAATAAAGGAAGAAAAAATAGAGACAAAGGAAAAAATTTGTATGAGATAGAAAGGGTAAGGAAATATATGTATATTTCTGGTTATTTTGATCTATTTTAACAAAAATTTAGAAACTCATATTTGGAATCTTATATTTATTTTCAATTTTGTTTTGGAAAAAAATAATATACTTTAATGAAGCAAAAATTCTACCTGTTTTGGGTTTTTTAAACCAAAGGATTTTAAAGCGTCTACACCGGCAGCAACGATAGCAACAACAACAGCACTAACACTAACGGAGGTGGTCAAAGCAGCGTCGGAACAGATTCCGTCGACCAGCGGCTTTACTAAGGCAACTGTGTCCAAAAAGGCAGCGGAGTTCAGACCACCTTTAAACAAAGAGAGGAAGGACGACAGCGGTAGGCGTGCAGAGGCACACAGAAGAAGAAGTAGGTCACCGCGCAGGAAAAGGACACCTCCCAGAGAGGAAAAAGATAAATGGCGTAAGGTGGAGCATGGTAAGCCAGCTAAGATCAGCTCCAGACATACCAGAAGGGAGGTGTCTAGAAGCCCTCCTCCAATAAGGAGAGAGAGGAGGCAGAGTCCGGATCGGGGAAGAAGCAGTAGAGAGGCTCAAAGGGGTCTCTCCTCCCGACGGAGAAGTAGAGAAAGACACCGCTCTAACAACAGCAGCAGCAGGGAGACCTCTAGGCATGGTCCCCGGCCGGAGAGAAGAAGGTAGGTGCCGAATTAATATTTAAGGTACTGCAGGTGAATCTGCAGCATGCGAAGGCGGCATCGGCAGTTGCAGGTTGCAGATTTGCAAAAGAAGAAATCAGTTTTCCCTTAATACAGGAACCATGGCTAGCAAAAGGTAAAATTTGCGGGCTAGGCGATTCTAAAGGTAAGCTACTTTACGATTACAAGGACCAAAGACCAAGAGCCTGTATACTTTTCAATAAAAATATAAATTACGTTCCCATTACAGAATACTGCAAAAAGGACGTAGTAGCAGCGATTGTAACATCTAAAGGAGGAACGACGGACATCATAGTATGTTCAGCGTATTTACCAGGAGATGAACAATGCCCATCACCAGAGCTTACCGGACTGTCATCCTACGCAAGAAGGAACAAGATGCAAATGATAATTGGATGTGACGCAAATGCTCATCACACCAATTGGGGTAGCACTAACATCAACAGTAGAGGTGAGTCAGTCTTAGAATTTATTAATAGTAATAACCTGTTTGTAGCTAACATAGGCAACGAACCAACCTTTATTAATAGAATTAGAAACGAAGTCCTTGATCTTACTATCTCAACTTCGTTCCTGACTAACAATATTAAAAATTGGCATGTCTCAAATGAACCATCATGTTCCGACCACAGGCACATTAGGTTCGAAATCGTGGGCCTCAGTCCCGAAACTTCAGTTTACCGTCCAAAAAAACGGACCAACTGGTCATCCTATAAGGAAGATTTAGAAAACAAGTTAGCAATCATTCCGAACAGGATTAACAACATAGATTGTCTCGAAGAAGCAGCCTGGACAACCAGCAAGGCTATAATAGAAGCGTTTGAGAACAACTGTCCACCAAGTAACAAGACAAGTAACAGGCAAGTACAATGGTGGAACAACAACCTAGAGGACCAAAGAAAGAAAGTCCGTAGATTGTTCAACAGTGCAAAAAATAACAGTCCACACGAATGGGCTAGGTATAAAGTAGCACTCACGACATACAACAAGGAGATCAGGAAAGCGAAACGATCCTCCTTCCAGACGTTCTGCGAAAGCATTGAAGAGCTACCAGTAGCAGCACGAATATACAAGGTTATGGCAAATGAAACAACTGGCTCCATTGGCCTTCTGAAGAAAGCGGATGGTAGCTATACAGAAACAAAAGAGGAAACAGTTGATGCTCTATTGAGGGCACACTTTCCAGGAGCCACAACCTTAGAGGTTTACGAAGAATTTATCCATCCGAGGACAACAAGCGATATCGGCACGAACCTGAGTGAAGAATGGAAACAGGCTTCCAATATCGTCAGCCCGGAAAGAGTAAAATGGGCCATCAGTACACTAAAGCCCTTTAAATCACCAGGACCGGATGGGATCTTTCCGGCATTACTGCAGGAGGGTAAAGAAACAATCATCCCCGTACTAACCAGGCTCTTTAAGGCCAGCCTGGTATGGGGACACATACCAAGAGCATGGACGGATGTTAAGGTAGTATTCATTCCAAAGGCTAACAAGAAAGCAGATGGGGATCCGAAAAACCTGCGTCCCATCAGCTTATCGTCTTTTATTCTGAAAACTCTAGAAAAAGTAATAGAGAGATATATAAGAGAAACAACCCTCACTCATAATCCTCTTAACCAATACCAGTACGCGTATCAAGCTGGTAAATCCACAGAGATGGCGCTACTCAACTTAACGGGTAAGATAGAAAAGTCTATTGCAGATAAAGAAGTAGCGATCGTGGCCTTCATGGACATCGAAGGAGCCTTCAACAATACCTCTCACGAATCTATCATCAGGGCAATGAGAGAGAAAGGTATAAGCGATAGAATCTGCAGGTGGACCAGATCCATGCTAACAAGCAGGAAAATAGAAATATCGATTGGCGGATTCACCACTAAAGCGAGAACTGTAAAGGGATGTCCTCAAGGTGGTGTTCTTTCACCCCTCCTGTGGTCCTTAGTAGTGGATAGACTACTAAAATTACAAGATAAGGGCTTTGACTGTCAGGGATATGCGGATGACCTCGCGATAATAATCAGAGGTAAATTCACTAGTGTACAGTGTGACTTGCTACAGAGAGCATGCAACATAGTTGAAAGTTGGTGTATAGAGGAGGAACTTCGAGTCAACCCGGACAAAACCATCATAATTCCATTCAGCAACAAATATAGGTTAGCTAACCTGAACAAACCAACGCTGTTTGGAGTAGAATTGGCATTCTCTAAGGAAGCCAAATTCCTGGGGGTTATCCTGGACCAAAAGCTTAACTGGAATAGCCACATCAACAACATCATCAAAAAAGCAAACCTTTCCCTGTGGACCTGCAGACGTATATGCGGCAAGACCTGGGGCATACATCCAAAAATAGCATATTGGATGTATCTAACAATCAGCAGACCGATCGTAACCTATGCGGCGGTAGTATGGTGGAAAAAAAGTAAACTAATAAACATCCAGAACAAACTAAACAAGCTACAAAGAGTAGCATGTCTAAATATAACTGGAGCAATGAGCACGACGCCAACGTCAGCGCTAGAAGTGTTGCTGAACTTAGCCCCACTTCACATAACCTTAGAAGAAGAAGCGAAGATGGGTGCTATGAGAATCAAAGGCTACCAAGGTCTCGATCAAAGGGCGTTGTGTAATCATCCCTCTGTAAAATTAGCAGCTAACAATAAATCATATCTTGACATGCCAAGGGATGACTGCAAGACCAAATACATATTCAACAGACCATTCAACATAGTGATTCCAAACAAACACGACTGGGAACACACAAAACCAAGGGATACAGAACTAGAATGGTATACGGATGGTTCTAAGACAGATGAAGGGGTAGGTTCTGGTGTCTACGGTAAAAGACCCAGGATTAATAGAACACAAAACTTAGGATCTCTAATGACGGTATTCCAAGCAGAGGTTTACGCAATCCAAATGTGCGCACAAGAAAACTTAAGCAGAGGATACACCAACAAAACCATAACAATCTACTCAGACAGTCAGGCAGCTCTTAGGGCTCTTGACTCTCATCAGATGAAATCCAACACTGTAATAGATTGTTTCAACACCCTGATTACATTAGGAGAAAGAAACAGGGTCACTTTATCATGGATTCCTGCACATACGGGATACGAAGGTAATGAGATGGCGGATGAATTGGCAAAGAAAGGTGCGGGCTCAACTTTTGAGGGTCCAGAGCCATTCTGCGGAGTACCAAAATGTCATCTCAAAGGATTAATAAAGGAAGAAACCAGACGCGCTCAAATCAACTCATGGAACAACAAAATCGGAATGAAACACTCCAAACTCTTCATGAAGGGGCCGTCGAAGAAGAGGACAAATGAACTCCTAACGTGTAGCAGTAAAAAGGTCAAAACAATAACTGGCTTCCTAACAGGACACTATGGATTACGTAAACACCTACACACTTTGAGGCTATCACAGGAACGAGTATGTAGATACTGTCAAGAAGAAGATGAGACAGCAGAACACCTACTTTGCGAATGCATGGCCCTCTCAAACAGGAGGCTAAGGTATCTGCAAGGGTACACCATTTCTCCATCGGATACATGGAACATATCACTATCAAATCTGTACAGCTTCATCCGCAGTACAGGTCTGATAGATGAGTAACTATGAGGGAAGTTACAATAAGCCTTATGGCTGCAGTGACGAGGCGCTTCAGTGTCATCCCTGTACTTAAACCTTAACCTTAACCTTAAATGATAAGTTTATATAATTTTCCTGGAATAATAACCATGGAAAGAAAAAAAATTAGTAAAATCGAACAGAGACACATTTCTTACCTATGTATAACCATATCATTTTTTACCTTTCCTTTGTATAGTACATTGAAAATACTATTAAAAAATAATATACACGTATAGGAATTCCCATTGTTTTAGAATAGCTCATAGTTCTACATGAGGCGATTTTGAGGAAATCGTATTTTTAATATGAGTATCGTTTGGGCCTAACGCTATTCACATGTTGCATTCTCTTAAGTTACGTTGTTTACTAATTTGAGTGTCATTTGGGGCTAACACTATTCACATGTTGCATTGTCTAAAGTTACGTTGTTTACAAATTTGACTGTCGTTTGGGCCTAACGCTATTCAATGTTGCATTGTCTTAAGTTACGTTGTTTACTAATTTGACTGTCGTTTGGGCCTAACGCTATTCACATGTTGCATTCTCTTAAGTTACGTTGTTTACTAATTTGACTGTCGTTTGGGCCTAACGCTATTCACATGTTGCATTCTCTTAAGTTACGTTGTTTACTAATTTGAGTGTCATTTGGGGCTAACGCCATTCACATGTTGCATTGTCTTAAATTACGTTGTTTACTAATTTGAGTGTCATTTGGGGCTAACGCCATTCACATGTTGCATTGTCTTAAATTACGTTGTTTACTAATTTGACTGTCGTTTGGGCCTAACGCTATTCACATATTTGAGTTGGCTTAAATTAAGTTGTTTACTGATTTGAGTTTCATTTGGGCCTAACGCTATTCATATTTTTTATAAATATTTTTTTTCCATAGTAAATGCAAATGGTTATAAATACACAACTACCCTCGGTAATTATCTATATGCGAGAATTGCGCTCGGCGCGTTTTTCATTGGTGAGAAACGCGATTTTCAATTCAGACGCATAAATATTTTTATGAGTGCATTATATATTCTTTGTTAAAATCAAGTTGGTTTGAAATATTTTTCTCTTAAGATAAAAAGAAGCAAGAAACAGATTTATTTAATTCTTTTTATAAAGTTATATTTTCATATGGGTATGGTTGGTACCAAAATAACACCAATTTCAATACTGATTTAAAAAGATTTTTCGAATTCGAAATTTGGTCGAGATTTTGAAAGCCATATTTTGGTTGACGGAATACCGCTTCCGAATACATTTGGGAAAAAAGTGAACTTACACCAAAGCCGTATATAATATAAAGATATTTAAAATTTCAAAAAAGACTTAAAAAACTGAAAACATTAGGACGCCAATATGAGTTCCCGTGGTGAATATAATATCTTTGTTATGAAAGTTGAAATAACGAGTTTGTGGATAAGACGTAGAAATTGTATAGAGACGACAGAAGGTACACACATATTTATCGTGGTGAAATTTAATAATATGCGCTCATTTATTTTCTGTATTCTATAATAAGGAAAAGGAATAAAGGAAGAAAAAATAGAGACAAAGGAAAAAATTTGTATGAGATAGAAAGGGTAAGGAAATATATGTATATTTCTGGTTATTTTGATCTATTTTAACAAAAATTTAGAAACTCATATTTGGAATCTTATATTTATTTTCAATTTTGTTTTGGAAAAAAATAATATACTTTAATGAAGCAAAAATTCTACCTGTTTTGGGTTTTTTAAACCAAAGGATTTTAAAGGATACAAATTTCATTTATTTTTTCAAATTTCAATTTTGTATTTTTACTTATTTTTGGTTAAAGATCAACGAAGTGCGATCGTATTAAAATTTTATGGATGATTAATTTTATAGTATACATAATAATTATTGGTACTTAGAAATATCATAATTCATTTCAAGGAAATATGAAAATGAGTTAATTTTTTAATATTTTTTATTTCTAATTTTATTTTATAGTAATATTAAAGTCGTAAATTTTTATTAACCATACCAAAAATGGTTAACGCATCTGAATAACAATACCTCTTGGGTGATGTGGAAAATTGTTTTTTTTACTTTCTCTTAATTGATTTTTTTAATAACTATTTTGTATTAATAACTTATTTTTAAAAATATATTATGTATTTATTAAAAATTATTATGTATTACGAATTGTATGTACATATTTATCTAATTAAATTTTAAAATATTCGCAGAATTTTTTTTACAATGATTTTATTTACATTATAAAAATTATATAGAATTTCAAAGTTAATTCTGCCTTATATTTTATTTATTTCTATTAAAATAAATTACAAAATTATAAAAATCCATATATGAGGGCGCTAAAAAACTAAATACGTAAAGACAAATGATGGAATAGTTTTAAACAAAAAATCAATATACAATTATTATTATTGTATTTCCTATAAAATTAATCATTCATAAAATTTTACTACGATCGCAGTTCGTTGATCTTTAACCAAAAATAAGTAAAAATACAAAATTGAAATTTGAAAAAATAAATGAAATTTGTATCCTTTAAAATCCTTTGGTTTAAAACCCAAAACAGGTAGAATTTTTGCTTCATTAAAGTATATTATTTTTTTCCAAAACAAAATTGAAAATAAATATAAGATTCCAAATATGAGTTTCTAAATTTTTGTTAAAATAGATCAAAATAACCAGAAATATACATATATTTCCTTACCCTTTCTATCTCATACAAATTTTTTCCTTTGTCTCTATTTTTTCTTCCTTTATTCCTTTTCCTTATTATAGAATACAGAAAATAAATGAGCGCATATTATTAAATTTCACCACGATAAATATGTGTGTACCTTCTGTCGTCTCTATACAATTTCTACGTCTTATCCACAAACTCGTTATTTCAACTTTCATAACAAAGATATTATATTCACCACGGGAACTCATATTGGTGTCCTAATGTTTTCAGTTTTTTAAGTCTTTTTGAAATTTTGAATATCTTTATATTATATACGGCTTTGCCTACACACTTACAATTACAAACTATGTTTCTCCGTTAATAGTGCATAATTTGAATGTTTTTCTATTACGAGTATATTGCAAAGAAAATTTAAATTTAAAGTTTTTTTAAAATTATGTGCATATTATATTACGTAAATAGTATTGAAAATTGGTTATATTTTCAATAGAAATAAAATACTTTCATTTTTAAAGCATAATTTTTGGTTTAGTTAGATTAATTTACCGTAAAATATAAATATTGTATTTTTTTAATTTCTTCCTAACAATAATCTCATTTTTAATTAAATAAAATTAAAAATAATAAAGATTTGTATTTCAAATGCCAATAAAACCAATGTTCAGCAGTCACTATTTATGTAATATAAATATATAGTGTACTTACAAATAGCAATGCCGAAAAAAATTGACATTGTTACGTAGGCTCCATAAGTAGTACATAAAGGAGTTGCGGCTACTGCGATTGTGGAAATCAATAAACAAATATTATTCAATAATAAAGAATCCACTTGCGGAAAATCAGCAACATATCCACATATTACCCTGCCAAAGGTATTAGTTATTCCAATAATTGAAATTAAAAATGATGCCGACTTTTGATCAATACCCTAAAACAATAAATTTGCAGTTGCAATACATTTGAATTTTACAAATATACTACATTAAGCACAGCAGCATCAACTAAATATACAAAAGGCACGTATAGTCCAGCCATACCAAAAACATTTGAAATTCCAATTAACATGAAAACTGGATCCTTTAATAGGCTTACATCTAACATAGCTTGCAAGGCATGTTTAAATGATTCTGGTAAAACAAGACATGGACACAAGTCGTAACCTATAAAGTAATAAAAAGTAATAAAAAATTATATAGTAAATATCTATTATATTACTTCCACCAGTTTTGTCCACTTCAGCATTAGGATCTCTACTAACATCTCTCATACTTTTTTCATATTTTGTAAGTGATAATACAGAGTTTCTATAGTTGGTTAAAGATTTTTGTGATTGATATTGCGCCAAATTTGTTACTGAACCCGAATAGAATATATCTTTTCTAGAGAGTGGTCGAACCATTTTTGGAGCATTATCGTTACGATTGGAAATAGACATCTTTGATGTAAACATTGTTCGTGATTCCTATAGTTATATTATAAGTTATTATTTATTTTTTATTTTTATAATTCAGAGAATCTGGGGGTCGATTTTTATGAAGCACTTTGTTAGTCAATATACTAATTTCGATAAAATTGATACTAATTTAACAAATTTGTAATTCTTTATACTTTTAGTATGAAAATTATACTAAAAGTACACTTTTAGTATGAAAAATATACTACATTTTCCGTTTTGGTGTTGTATTGTGAAAAAATTAATTATCTGGAGTTGAAATATATTATTAGCTTAAAGTTAATAATTGGTGATAAGAAGAAATAAACCGCATCATCATAAGCTAAAATTTGTTAATATTATTTCAATTATAAAGCTTTATATTTATAATTTTAGCGAAGAAATTTCTATACAAGTGGCAATCGAAAAAACTAGCAAAAAAAATAACTTACTCATTTTTGGTGTTAAGGAGAACGTAAACGAAAAATTAACTGATATAGTAATCCATTTCTAACAAAAATTAAAGTAAATTTGAATATTTTAGAGATTAACAATGTTTGCAGAATAGGATTGGTACAAGACAAATCGACTAGACTTATACATATTAGTAAGTATAGTGTAGTGAGTTATCTAAAAAAGAAGAGATACTAAAGTAAAGAAGAGAAATTTTTACGATAAAAAAAAGTTATTACACCAGAAACCAAAGAGAACGGAGAGGAAAATTGCTAGAACCCAGCAGGGTATTTTCCATTGATTCCGTCAATCAGAAATCAATCAATAGTACTTTTTATCATTTATTGGCACGTGCTATTGAAATGTAAAAAATTTATTACTATAGTTAAGTGACAATCAATTATTGAACAGTTAATAATTGATTCTAGTAATCATTTTCTGATTGGCTTATTTATTTTTAATCATATGTTGATGTTAATGTTGTGGAATAAAACACGCCGCCCCTGTATTTTGTTATATGACCACAAAATATTTTGCATTACGCATTGCGCAATAATATTATTAAATATTTTATTTATATTAATTAACTATGTCAAAAAGTTAATAAAACTAAGCAAATAATGCTTAGTGTGCATTTATGCAATGTATGTCATTTTGGGTAATAACAAATACAATTAATAATAAATATTATTGTGTACGATTACACAATATAATTAATTGGATTATTATTGAATCAAAGTTCGTTTACATTTTTAAGGTAAACAAAAGGCCGAGAAGTCAAAAAAGTGTGTATAAATAATGCAGGTTTTCTGGTAATTCGGAGAGTCGAAATTTATTCAGCTTACAGTTAACAGCTTTCAAAACAGAAAGTTTTGTACAAGGCTAATTGTTTAACGTAAGCTTGGAATAAATAAATAAAGAGTCTCTTTAAACCAATAAATTTTAAGTTTAATTGTACTAAGATTCTAGGAAAAGATTCGCTTCCATATAATATTTAATATATATAATACTGGGAAAAGCCAAATATATATATAACATAAGAATATTATATAACATTAAGTAATTAAGTGTCAATATAACATATAAATATTAGAAAAAATATATTAGAAATATTAAAGGCAAACAGCCAATTAAAAAATATTTGAATAAAATTATGACCCATGATATTGCCAAAGACATCAATTTATTTATTTACCAAACAAGGCATTATACAATTTGTAATACAATAATATATAAAATAATTAATTTAAAAAAAAATAAAATAAACTTAATACAAACAATTAATAAACTTAAACAGTGATTATACAAACAATTAATAAACTTAAACCAATTTAAGATTATAACTAATGAATTTTAGATAATAATTATAATAATAAAAATAACTAATGAATTTTCAAGTGTAAGAAATTTTGTTCGAGTAAATTGCGGTAAAGATTGTTCTTGAAAGTTGTTTTGGATATGTGAGGTGAGAAATGTGAGCTATGAGTGTTGAAGATAAAGCAACATCTGTTAATGGGCTCATTTTTGGCATATTCTTTATTGTGGGAATGAAGTTTAAGTAGAGTTGTATGTCTAGTTTGCCTAACTTCATCGTTGAGCTTAATTCTATCAGTTATGGAAGAAACATAAATTTTGCCAGTTAATACATCAAATGTCAAACATGATATATGTATATTACGTCTTGATGAAAGTGGATTTAGCTGTAGTAGTTTAAGTCTGTCCGTATAACTTGGTAAATCTGTGTAGTTACTGGAATCGTGTAAGTCGCGTAATGCGAAGAGAAGAAATTGTTTTTGGATAGATTCAATTCTGTCAATGTGGACTTGGAAAAAAAGGGCCCAGATAGGAGATGCGTACTCAAGAATCGGACGGACTAAGAAACAAAAAAGGGTTTTTGTAATCCATACATTATTAAATTTCTTTGCTCTTCGTTTAATAAAGCCTAATAGTTTTTTTGCTTTAGAAATAATACTATCATAATGAATTTTAAAGCTTAATTTATCATCTAACAGAATTTCTAAGTCAGAAATGTGATTAACTCGTTGAAGATCCTTACCATATAACTGGTAGTCATAAATCAGTGATAATCTTTTACGAGAAAAGCTAATCGAATGACATTTACTGACATTGAGATCTAGTTTATTAATAATACACCAGTTTTCAAGTGCTTGAAGTTTAGCCTGTAAGAAGTGTGCATCTGAAGAACACTTAATAATGTGATAGATTTTTAAGTCGTCTGCATAAAACAAGTGTGGAATATCATTTAGATGATCTGAAAGCTCACTTATGAAAATGTTGAAGAGCAAAGGACCTAGATGACTACCTTGTGGGACAGCAGAGACAGCAGAAGTTTCAGATGATATAGAACCTTGGCATTTTACATACTGTGTTCTGTTGGCAAGGTAAGACTTAAGCCAATTAAGCAATGGACCAAAAATTCCTATTTTACGAAGTTTAGATATTAGGATGCCATGGTCCACGCGATCAAACGCTTTGCTGAAATCAGTATACAAAGCATCGATTTGGTGACCCTTCTCCATATTGCACAGTATGTCTGAAAAAAAAGCATTAAGTTGGTTGTTGTTGAACGCCCCTTTCTAAAACCATGTTGTTGGTCATTAAGAAGCGGATTAATTACGGATGATAATTTGTTGCAAACCATTTTTTCAAAGAGTTTTGGAATACTTGACAAAATAGCAATTCCTCTATAATTTTTAATATTGCTCTTATCACCATTTTTATAAATAGGTGTTAAATATGAAGATTTCCAAGAAGACAGAAAGATTCCTAGTGACAGCGATTTATTAACAGCACAATTAGAAAGAAAACTGGGTGGTAATAGATCTGGGCCAGGACCTTTTTTGTATCCAAATTTAATAGATAATGAATTAATAACAGAAGAAGAGGTGTTTGTGAAGTTAAAAGCTGTATTAGAATTCGGTGATCGTTCGCTGGGAAAAAAGGGAAATTTTCGTTCAAAAAATGGGACAAATTTTCCAAATGCTTTTTTGGTAAGTTGTCATTCTTTCAATAATTAATATGTATTTCTTACACTTAATTTTATTTTGTTGTAGAAGCTGTTCAAACGGAAAATTTTGGTGAAATTTAATTTCAGATCGCCAGCAATGAAGCTTTCAGAGCTGCAAAATTAAACATCAATAAATTTAACTGGTCCCAATGGCAAAAAGAAAAGTAATAGATATTTATAAATTTTAAGTTTTTTTAAAGTCAACGAAAAAAGGCTATTGATTCTTACTTTTCTTAAAGATGACTGTTTATTTATTTATTTTTGTTAAAGATGCGAAATCTTAAATATTATTATTAATAAAAAAAAGTAGTATATATTTACATTTAAAATTAATTTATAAAGACTGAATTCATAATTTTATACTTTTTATTTAAAATTAGTTATTATATGAGATTATGATTTTAAAATTGTACGATTTTAATATTGTATTTGTGATCTTTGCTGGATAATTTATTAAAATGTAAAAGCAAGAAACGGAAACATAAAATTGTACAATTTGAGAATCATATTCTCATATAGAACTAATGTAGATGTAATGGTTTATTTCTAGAATCAGTTCCTAATTAATTTTAAGAATCAACTAAGGAATCACAGTTTTATCAATTATTCTTTATAATTTTCAGAATGGCTTTTATATTAAATATATATATATGAATTTTTAATTGATTAGTAGAAGCAATTTATTATAGGTCGGGATCTAGTCCAATCAGAAGCTTTAAAAAAGCGGACATCATCTATATAAAATAAATGGTTATTAATTGATTATTAATCAAAATTATAATCGATTCTTTGATTCCAGAATCAATTTACTATCAATTTGGTTTCAACTCATGTCTTGCCGGGAAGCTGCGAAAATTCTAGAGAAAGAAGGCAAAAAAGTGAAAATTATCAAGAATAAACTTATAGTGGAAGGGAAAAGTTAAAAGTATTGATTTGGCTGTATTAAAAATAACTGCAAGTTCAGAAGGTAAGGATAACCTAAAAAGGATTAGGTGATCAACTCAATGAAGACCAGAATCTAAAAATGCCGCGTGCCGAACTACTGATCAATAGTTTTATAATTATGGTCTTTTTTAAATTCAACTACTGTAAATACATATTTTGTGTATATGTTACACGTTGTACCCGCAGAAATTAAAATTATAACAACTGTTTTTGTACTACTACTTACTACCTTGCGACACTATACCTAATTTTTGGGGCTTATTGACTATTTGAAATCACATTTTAAAATTTTACATTTTATATATTTTAGTATTCAGCGGCTCTAGCGGTAGAATTTTGCAATCCGGTTACTGGCATCGTATTCCTTTCCAACGAATTTTAAAATTCTATCAATTACATCTGGTTTTCAATAAATCAAGCTTTCTATTGGTGGGTCTATTATAAACTTGTGTGTACACTAACTATGTGAAATAACTGGTCTCTTAATATTCATATTTATTGCTTACATCGGACGGACAAAAGCGTTAACATAAGGGATTTAAAAAAAAAGCTCTAAAAAGGTACAAAAAAAATAGTAATACAAGGAATAGGACCAGTCTTACTCGAATCAGAAAGAATTCTCCAGGTAATGCTGGTAATCACCACAGTGCGACCACATGTAAATAATCTGATACTGATAAAAACTAAAAGTAGAATTCACAAATATAAAAAGGACCATTAGTAACGAACAGGCACGATTTACGGAAAAGATGTAATTTAACGGAAATAATTTAGTAGCATGATGAAGGCAACGGGAAACGACGTCATGAAAAGGTCCCTAGTAGAACATCATTAATTGTAGATGGTGGAAATAACATGAAGATAGCAACCTGGAACGTTAAAGTTTATTGCAGGCAGGTAAACTTCAAAATTTAAAATTAGAGAAAAATCGTATACGGTTGGACATAATTGGAATAAGTGAGGCCCACTGGAAAGGGCGAGGCGAAACGAAGTGTTGATAGATAATAATATATTCATATACTCTGGTACAGAAGAAATTCAGCAGCACAGGAAATTAGATAGGTTTCTTATCAGCAAAAAGTATAAATCGCCAATAACTAGCTTTGTTATGAAATCGGATAATTTTGGTGCACTTAAAAATGAAAACCAGTTACATGAATCCAAGGCACCCACCACGGACAATGTGGAATCAGTATGTGAAGAATTTTATGAAGATATTAAAGATATTTTGAATTTAATCAAGAAACAAGAGTTAATATGGATATTAGGAGACTAAAGCTATGGTGATAGACCAGTGAGTAACGTTGTGGCCAGTTTGGTCTAGGGAGAAGGAACAATAAGGCCACAAAGTTAGTCGAATTTTGCATTTACAAGCAAATTGCTCGTATCTAACACTTGGTTTAAGTTACCTAATCAGAGACTTTATACGTATACGTCGCCAAGATAAAAACAATACAACACCCAAATTGAAAGAAAAAAGTGTAAATAAGAACCAAATTGATTCTATTCTTTGCTATTCTAGATTTAGGAACTGAGTAAAAAGCGTCAAAGCATATCTTGATGCTGATATAGAATCCATTATGGTCGGATTCTATATCAGCATCAAGATGTGGAATCAGTATAATATTACCAAAAATACCCAAACGCCTGTACTATTCTTACAATATAGCAGAAAATATTTTCTTTTTGCTAAAAATTGAAAATTAGAATTTATTTATGAATTAGAAAATTTTCAATTGTACGAATACCAATAAAACTATTCATATAAGATTATACAATACAATCAAATATGCCAAAACAAAAAAAAATCGTTTTTTCAATATAAAAAAAATTATCCTCTCACGCATGCTCTCATATTAGTCATTCATAAATATTTCCTTTCCTAATCTAACGAAAATATATAACAAAAAACGCACGTTGAACGTTGATTTTTTACATTAGATTAGGAAAGTCAAATCAGAAAGTGGAAATTTTTTTTGTTCTACTTTATAAGTCTATATGTTATTATTAGTCAATGATATAGGATAGGATATATTTTTCAGATAGAACCTGTACATATAGGATTTCTAGTCCAATCAGAAGCTTTAATTTGTTTATCGTTATTTTAACGATATACCCATAACATTACAGTTTTTCAACTCCGTTTTAAAACAACGTGAAGCGTTATGAAAAATATTTTCGCTTTGCAACACTGGCTAAAATATAAAAATTTAAACGAGATATTAGAATAATAAAATATCTCTATTGGAATCAAGGTGAAGAAATCAGAGCTTCAGAGGAAACTGAGATCATGAAAAGTGTGAGACAAGGTTGTGTACTATTATCACCAACCTAATGCATATTTCGAAATAATCTTCAAAGAAGCACTACACAATATAGAGATAGGAGTGAAAGTCAATGGTGAATTGATTAGCAATATCAGATTTGCTGATGATTCAATTTTGTTAGCTGAAAATAATGCAGATTTGCAGAGAATGCTGATAGATGTTAATAAGTACTGTCTTAAGTATGGCCTGAAAATGAATAACCAGAGTCTTTAATAATGGGATATTGAAAGTACAAACAGTTACAAGCTAATATTAGATGGTATAGTAATAGATAAAGTAGATAACATCAAATACTTAGGAACAACAGTTAAAGCCAGAGGTGTTTCAGAAATTAGATGAAGAATAGAACAAGCAAGGTCAGAATTCAAGAAAATGAATGGTTTTCTGCAGAAATGAAATTAACAGCAGTCTCAAACTAAGATTACAGAAATGTTATATTTGGTCGACGCTTCGAAGCATGGACGTTGAATGTAAATGACATGAAGGAAATTGATGATGTTTTCAAATGTGGTTATACAGAAGGATCTTAAAGATTTTCTGGATGGATAGAATATAACACGTGGTGAGCAGTATCGAATTCTTCAGATTATAATCCAGGGCAAAATAGTTTTTTAAGGCGTAGGAAAGAGAAATCTTGGATGAAAACTTTCAAGTGAACCGTTCAACATATCCAGCATTGAATTATTTAGAAAAGCTCGATCTAGAGAAGCAATATAATTAATGATGACCAAGGTCCAAAGTGGACAGCACTATAAGATGAAGAATATGAGCATTTCTGTTATATATATCTCTCCTATTATGTAAATAATATATATGTATATATATAGAATAATTAATTTTATTTTTTCCCGCATATTCAAGTAAAGCGAACATACTGATCACTGATCAGTAGTTTTATAATTATGGGCTTTTTTTAAATTCAACTACTCTAAATGCATATTTGGAGTATATTTTGCAACTTCTGGCCGCAGAAATTAATATTATAACTATGATTTTATTTTATTTTACTACTTACTACCTTTCAGATGCGACATTAAACCTATTTTTTGGCGGTTGGAAATATTTTACATTTTTTAGTGTTTGGCGCCTCTAGCGGTAGAAATTGGAAATACGCTTACCGGCATCGTATTCTAATCTATCTACCTTTCCAACGACGCTTCAGTTTTGGTGCACATTTACTATATTAAACTTAAAGTTTTTATATATATACATAACTTACTACAAAAAATCAGATTATGAGAATATCCAATTTATTTTAGATTAGCTTTCCTACGCTTGTTTTCCCTTCATTTTTGGTAAAGATTCACCAAGTTAAATAAGACTTTTAAAAAACAATATAATTATGTTTCACCCTCTAGTGGTAGAAATTAAAATTATAACAACTGTGGTTTTATACTTATACTTCCTACCTTTCAGATGCAACATTGAATCTAATTTTTGGGGCTTATTGACTATTGGAAACTCCATTTTAAAAATTAAGATATTATATATTTTAGTTTTCAGCGCCTCTAGCGGTAAAAATTTATATACAGTTACTGGCATTGTATTCTACTCTTAAATACCTTTCCAACGAGTGGTCAAACTTCATTTTCAGGGCACATTTACTATATAAAATTTCATTTTTATTCGAAAAAAGATGTTTTGGAAAAATATGAAAAGCTCCGCCTACCAGGCGAATTTAAAAATATTATCAATTACACCTGGTTCGTAATAAATAAAGCTTTCCATCGGTGGGTATATCATATGCTTGAGTGTACATTAACTATTACCATGTTTCCATGCACGGAGTTGAGTTGAGTTGAGTTATCGTTCAGTTGAAAAAATTCAAATTTGAACCCCAGTCGTTTCCATGCAAAAATTCGGGTTGAGTTGAGTTGAACTGACAGTTCTGGCAACACGATATAAAACAGGTTTTTTTATTTCATAATAATTAAATTTATGTCATTAATTTTAATATATTTTTCTCCTCCATTACTGATATTAAAATTTTTACTTTATCGCCACTCCAAAAAAGCCTTCCTGACGCCATTATTATTAAAAAATAATAATTTTTTTTTCATTTACACATACAAAGCAAAGATATAAAATGTCAATTTACCAATACAATGACATAACTCAACTCAATCCCACTAGTTTCGTGGAGTTGGAATGGATTTAACGAAAACTTACAGTTGCACACGAAAGTCAACATACAGCATGAAATAGTTGCAAATTATGATTTAAATTATAAAATTAAAAACAATATTTAATTAAATTAAAAAAAATAATGATAAGATTTATTTCAGTGGATTTTAAAATTTAAAAAAATAACATAAATTATACTTCTCCACGTAAATTATTATAAAATAATTAAAAAATATTAAATTAATTATAAAATAAGTGGTCACAACCAACGAACTATATATTATAGAAGCCTAAAGAGGTTATGTTTTCATATAAATGATTGGTCCCAACATCTGACAGGGACCCTGGGGTAAAATGACAGTTGGCGGACATAAATTTAATAATTAAGGCATGTACTAATTGGTGTAAAAATAGAAGTCGTGACGCCATTTCGGTTTGTAAATTTTTTTATTGCTTTCTAAGACAAAATTAAAAATTATTTAAATTATAATTAATTATAAATTATCAATAAATAAATAAATTATGCAATAAAAATGATAAATTATGCAATAAAAAATTTCAATATAACGAGTGACTCACGACTTCTATTTTTACACCAATCAGTACATGCCTTAATTACTAAATTTATGTCCGCCAACTGTCATTTTACCCCAGCGTCCCTGTCAGATGTTCGAACAAGAATTCTAACCTCTTAAGCCTTCTATAATATATAGTTCGTTGGTCACAACAGTCTACATACAGAGACGATATTTTGTGGAAGCTTGTATCAAAATGTTAAAATTCAACATTTTCGGATAGATGGAAAACAAAAAGTATGGCGAAAACCTAACATAGAGCTGAACCAAAAAATATAAGACCAACTATAAAACATGGTAGTGGTTCTATAATGGTTTGCGGGGTATATACCGGCTTGTGGGGGTGGGGAATTTACTTTTTATAGACAACTATGAATCGCTTTGTCTATTTAAATTTATTAAAAGAATAATTTAAAGCAATCTGCTGAAAAAATGAATACGTTGAGCAATTGGATTTTTCTACAGGACAATGATCCAAAGCGTACAGCGCTTATAATTAAATAATGGTTGTTATATAATGTACCACAACAACTTCATTCACCACCCCAAGCCCCGACCTGAACCCAATAGAAAATTTGTGGGATGAATTGGGCAGGAAAATTCGAAAAAGGTCCATAAAAAGCAAATAAGATTTAAAACATGTATTGTTGGAAGAATGGGCCAATATTCCAAGCTCGGTTACCAAAAAATTAGTTTTTTTTCTATGCAAAATCGTCTAAACCCGTAAAAGACGCAAAAGGAGGCCCACAAAATATTAAATAAATATTTAAAAAAAATTAAATTAACATTTTGATACAAGCTTCCACAAAATATCGTCTCTGTATGTAGACTTTTGTGACCACTTATTTTATAATTAATTTAATATTTTTTAATTATTTTATAATAATTTACGTGGAGAAGTATAATTTACGTTATTTTTGTAAATTTTAAAATCCATTGAAATAAATCTAATCATTTTTTTTAATACCCGGGACACACCGGACCGAAAACTCAGTTTTCGTGTTTTCAAAGTTCAAAAATGGAAATTCATAAGGTTTTAGTACAGTTTTCAGGAATAAATTGAAAACACGAAACCTACAAATTTTTAAGGTTTTCACGAAAATATATTTTAGCGCCATCTATGACAAAATAGAAGATATGTATTTTTGAAGTAGGCATAGCTAAGTTTCCATACAAAAGTAGCCATTTTTGTGAAAAATAAAAAAAAAATCGAAATTTTTTTTAAAAAAAAGAAGAAAAATTAAATTTTATTAAATAATTTTTAATATAATTAAATCAAAATTTGACATTAAAAACAAATAATTACTATTTTTAATTTTTTTGGTTTTTACGTAGAGTTGTTTAAATAAATAATTTTCATAATTTGACATTCGAAAACGAAATCGCGCTCCATTTTTGGTGTGTCACTATAAAAGTTTTTAGATTTAGTTTTCGCGAAAACTTAGGTTTTCAATTTTGGTGTGTCCCGGGTATAATTTTGTTAAATATTGTTTTTAATTTTATAATTTAAATCATAATTTGCAACTATTTCATGCTGTATGTTGACTTTCGTGTGCAACTGTAACTCAACTCGTGTTTCCATGGGGGGTTCAACTCGAGTTGAACTCGAGTTCAACTCGTCATGGAAACGTGGTATATGTGAAATAACTGGTTTTTATTGTTTACACCGAACGGACAGACGGTCAAAAGCGTTAACATAAGGGATTTTTTTTTTTAAAAAGTCCTTAAAATTATAGTCAATCAAAATATTTCATTAACAATGTATAATAAATATTGTTTATTACATAATAATAAACATATGTAATTATTCTTAAACTAATCCTGAATTATATTTCATTTTGGTAGAATAATATTTCTGTTCACTGATAAGTTATCGTATTTTATCGATAAATTATAGTATAGAATAGACCATTAGTTGGAAAGGTAGGTAAGAGCCCAATTCCATCAAACATATATAATAAAATTGTATGCCACTAATTTGGATAGAAAACACACAGAGCAAAATAACTTTATCTTTAAACACCAAAATTCAATTTCGCATCTTTAAACACCAAAATTCAATATCGCATATTAAATAGGCCCCTAAAAAGATGTTACATAGTGTCTTGAAGAGGTACATATATTATATGGTAGTGAGAAAAATCATTTATTTAAGTTGATACAAGACACTCCAAACGCCTGTGTATTCTTACAATATAGAAAAAACTTTTTTTTTTGTTAAAAATTAAAAATTCAAAACTATGCGTTCAGACAAAACTGTACATGCATTATACAATACAATCATATATATACAGTATCCCGCCATTGAATTATGAGGGATAGCATTTTCATAGAAATTTGATAATTTTAAGGACTCTAAAGGTAGTTTTTTGGTTATTGTTTGACCTAAACAGGTAAATATATAATAAAGAGGTATTTTCTACATGCCTATGCGTAAAACGGAGATTCCTAATTCCACTAATGTGTCTTAATAAATATGGTCAAAAGTGCATTATGTATCATTATCAAATTGACTCGTGTTCGAGTATACAGTTTTTAAACTGAGGGGTGAAATTTTTCTATACAGTTTTTAAACTGTGGGGTGAAATTTGATTAAGTAACTTTGTTGTTATATTATAGTTTTATTATTGTATATTGCATATTTTGAAGTCAAGTGTATTATTTTTGAAATTTTCTAGTTGTGTATTATAAAGCTAGTGATGACATTCTCATAAACATGGGTAAAAAGGCTGACATTTCGGAAAAAAAACGCAAGTTTCAGTTTTAATGGAAGAGAATAACTCGAGCTATGCCGAAATATCAGAAATTGTTGGAATTTCAAAATCCTTAGTAGTTAATATTTCAAAAAAACTGCGTAGATCAACTGGTTCTATAATGGATATTGAGAATAAACGTGGAAACTTTGGCAAACAAAGGAAAACAACACCGAGAACGGACAAGCGCGGATCCAATTTACCAAATTACATAAATAAATAAAATTCGTCAATTTTGGTTTCTACATCTACACTTTATTTATTAGTTAAATTTTTGTTAGTAGTAAGTATTTTTTTGGAAATTTATGATGACTTTTAATTGTCATATTAATAGACTTAACATATTCCTAAAAGCCGTCAAAATGACGGAAATATAAATTTCATAATTAAAAGTAAATATATAAACTTAAAAAAACATAATTCTCATTCATTTATACTAGTCCTACTATTGTTCTATGAAAAAGTATAATTTTTTATTTTACGCGGAAAAGTTTATTAGTAATTTCACTAGTGAAAATATAACCAGAAAACGATTTTTATTTCAATTAGCTTATGAGCTCGCTAGGGAATACACACACGACAGAAGAGCAAAATCTACTCAGCCAGTGGAATTTAGTGTAGATGACATAACTATAGATCTTCAAAAGATAAAAACAAACGCAAATCCTGCCTTATTGGATTGTGCAACAAAAACAGAACTACTTCTATTTGTTTTAAATGCAAAAAATATGTCTGTGGAAAGTACGAAGCCAAAAAAATATCTAATTGCAAGAAATGTGCTACGTAGTTAACTTTTAACTTATGTATATTAAACAGAGAGTCGAACCGGAACTGAATCGAAAACCGCTATTAACCGCTATTTTTATAAAACCGAAAACCGAACCGAACCTGAAAACTTAAAAATTAATGAACCGTAACCATAACCGGAGCAATATTTTCAATTTGTTAAAACCGGTTTAATTATGTTCAATTAGATCATAAAACACATTTTTCTCTTTAAAATTTTTTTTTTATTTTAATACAACGATAAGTCAGTTTATTATCAAAATAAATTATAGCTACACGGGAAGTCAATGACATGCAATGTCATTTATAGCTTTGAATTTGAAGACGTCAATTTGAATTTAAATTTTTTTGTGTTCAAAAATTCATGCACTAATTTTAATTTGAGTCATTTTATATACAAAAGGTTGGTTTTTTTCATAAAATATAAACCCGATATTACAAATGTGGGAATTCCTATACTTGTATAGTATTTTTTAGTAGTATTTTCAATGTACTATACATAGGAAAGATAAAAATGATATGGTAAATATAGGTAAAAAATGTGTCCCTGTTCGATTTTATTAATTTTTTTCCTTCCAAGGTTATTATTCCGGGAAAATATACATAAACTTATCATTTAAGATTTCTGTAATTTTGCTTTTACTTGAACATAATATGACATGAAATAATATCCAATATTCTATATATATAGCTGCTAAAAATATGCAAAATGTTCGTTTTTTGCAAAATTTTCAGACAAAACTGTACATGCACATTATACAATACAATTATATATATACAGTACCCCGCCATTGAATTATGAGGGATAGCATTTTCATAGAAATTTGATAATTTTAAGGACTCTAAAGGTAGTTTTTTGGTTATTGTTTGACCTAAACAGGTAAATATATAATAAAGAGGTATTTTCTACATGCCTATGCGTAAAACGGAGATTCCTATTCCAATAATGTGTCTTAATAAATATGGTCAAAAGTGCATTATGTATCATTATCAAATTGACTCGTGTTCGAGTATACAGTTTTTAAACTGAGGGGTGAAATTTTTCTATACAGTTTTTAAACTGAGGAGTGAAATTTGATTAAGTAACTTTGTTGTTATATTATGCACATTATACTTTTTTGGCTTCGTACTTTAATGTAGAAATGTGCTACATTATACAATACAATTATATATATACAGTACCCCGCCATTGAATTATGAGGGATAGCATTTTCATAGAAATTTGATAATTTTAAGGACTCTAAAGGTAGTTTTTTGGTTATTGTTTGACCTAAACAGGTAAATATATAATAAAGAGGTATTTTCTACATGCCTATGCGTAAAACGGAGATTCCTAATTCCAATAATGTGTCTTAATAAATATGGTCAAAAGTGCATTATGTATCATTATCAAATTGACTCGTGTTCGAGTATACAGTTTTTAAACTGAGGGGTGAAATTTTTCTATACAGTGTTTAAACTGAGGAGTGAAATTTGATTAAGTAACTTTGTTGTTATATTATAGTTTTATTATTGTATATTGCATATTTTGAAGTCAAATGTATTATTTTTGAAATTTTCTAGTTAAGTGTATTATAAAGCTAGTGATGACATTCTCATAAACATGGGTAAAAAGGCTGACATTTCGTCGGAAAAAAAACGCAAGTTTCAGTTTTAAAGGAAGAGAATAACTCGAGCTATGCCGAAATATCAGAAATTGTTGGAATTTCAAAATCCTTAGTAGTTAATATTTCAAAAAAACTGCGTAGATCAACTGGTTCTATAATGGATATTGAGAATAAACGTGGAAACTTTGGCAAACAAAGGAAAACAACACCGAGAACGGACAAGCGCGGATCCAATTTACCAAATTACATAAATAAATAAAATTCGTCAATTTTGGTTTCTACATCTACACTTTATTTATTAGTTAAATTTTTGTTAGTAGTAAGTATTTTTTTGGAAATTTATGATGACTTTTAATTGTCATATTAATAGACTTAACATATTCCTAAAAGCCGTCAAAATGACGGAAATATAAATTTCATAATTAAAAGTAAATATATAAACTTAAAAAAACATAATTCTCATTCATTTATACTAGTCCTACTATTGTTCTATGAAAAAGTATAATTTTTTATTTTACGCGGAAAAGTTTATTAGTAATTTCACTAGTGAAAATATAACCAGAAAACGATTTTTATTTCAATTAGCTTATGAGCTCGCTAGGGAATACACACACGACAGAAGAGCAAAATCTACTCAGCCAGTGGAATTTAGTGTAGATGACATAACTATAGATCTTCAAAAGATAAAAACAAACGCAAATCCTGCCTTATTGGATTGTGCAACAAAAACAGAACGACTTCTATTTGCTTTAAATGCAAAAAATATGTCTGTGGAAAGTACGAAGCCAAAAAAATATCTAATTGCAAGAAATGTGCTACGTAGTTAACTTTTAACTTATGTATATTAAACAGAGAGTCGAACCGGAACTGAATCGAAAACCGCTATTAACCGCTATTTTTATAAAACCGAAAACCGAACCGAACCTGAAAACTTAAAAATTAATGAACCGTAACCATAACCGGAGCAATATTTTCAATTTGTTAAAACCGGTTTAATTATGTTCAATTAGATCATAAAACACATTTTTCTCTTTAAATTTTTTTTTTTATTTTAATACAACGATAAGTCAGTTTATTATCAAAATAAATTATAGCTACACGGGAAGTCAATGACATGCAATGTCATTTATAGCTTTGAATTTGAAGACGTCAATTTGAATTTAAATTTTTTTGTGTTCAAAAATCCATGCACTAATTTTAATTTGAGTCATTTTATATACAAAAGGTTGGTTTTTTTCATACAAAATAAACCCCTATATTACAAATGTGGGAATTCCTATACTTGTATAGTATTTTTTAGTAGTATTTTCAATGTACTATACATAGGAAAGATAAAAATGATATGGTAAATATAGGTCAAAAATGTGTCCCTGTTCGATTTTATTAATTTTTTTCCTTCCAAGGTTATTATTCCAGGAAAATATACATAAACTTATCATTTAAGATTTCTGTAATTTTGCTTTTACTTGAACATAATATGACATGAAATAATATCCAATATTCCATTTATATAGCTCCTAAAAATATGCAAAATGTTCGTTTTTTGCAAAATTTTACATGATTAAGCATTTTGACTAATTACAAGTGTGAGGCACATGATTATAATTTATTAATTAATGCACTTTAAAGGAATATGATTTTTGAAAGTTTTCTTAATATTTGTTTTTAAAAATATTGTGCAGTTCTAATTTTACAAGTAAATTAAAAATGTAATTTTTTGATTTTTGAAGGGCCACAACGGAAAGGGCATACGGATACAATTTCTTCAGATACTCTAGTTATTTTTTAGATATCTCTTTGGTACATAAATTTCAGCCTTCCATAATAAGCAGTTTGGGAAATACAGGGTGTTAAAAAAACTAAAAAAAGTTGTATGAAGATAACGGTATTTTTATACATCAAAGAATTAAATTTTAAAACATTTGTTAATTTCACAATTAAGATAAAAGATTTTCCTATCTTATAGCTTTTACAGACCTAAAAAACTTTAATTGGTTTAAAAGTTATTAGATGTTCGATATAGGCAATTTTCGATATTGGAGGGGGAATAACTCAGAGGGGAAAAGAGATAGAAGAAAATTTTGTTCTACTGGACCTATTATTTTATTACTATCTATCTATGGTTTGTAACACTCTATTTTAATAGATGTAGAAGTATGTGTAAACGGACGGACGGACAGACGGACAGACAGAGTGAAACTAATATACACATTTCTTTCAATTTGGTTGAAATTGTGCTAAAATTGAAGTACAAAATAAAATGATCAGTATCAAGCTAGATATCGCCACAAGATGACAGATCTGTGTTAAGTGTGAATATTCAATACATCCTGAGTGATAAGATTCTGTTACGGACGTAACATGCTGGAAATGAAAGAACGACATACCGCTGATTATATTAAAGAAAGTGTATTAGAAATTTTAGTCATTTAATATTCAACTGCACCAAATTTACACCATAACCACTGATAATGGTGCAAATATGGTAACAACGACTAAGCTTTTATGTTCTGATTTAGAAATATCTAACCAACATACAGGGCATGCAGAGAGTGCTAATGAAGACGAGGAAGAAAACAATTTTGAAGACAATCATGATATAATTGTTGACGAAGATGCAATGCTGGCCATGCATACAGATACAAATATTTGTGATGGTAGAAGATTAAGTCAATTAGAATTAGAACATTTAGATTTAAATGTTATTTCCGCAGTACGATGTGCAGCACATACGTTACAATTAGCAGTTTATGATGTCATGAAAGAAACAACAATTGCTAAAAACCTGTCAAAAAAAGTTACGTACTCCTAATATTTTGGTTTTAATAGCCTCAATTTTTTTTATATTTTAACTATCATTGGATTTATTGAATCTTTCTAATTTAGAAAATAACAATAATTTAGCATTTACTTTAAGTGAACTTAACTACATATAAGTTAATATTGCAACTCTTAAAACTTAATTCTTGCAAGTGTCTACTGCAGAGGTAGATATTATTACGTTTCCGTCATATATTTTATTATACAGCTAGAATTTTCTTCTTTAATCTGCTAGTATTTGAAGTATTCAGCAAGTTTCTTGCAATTCATTCAGTCTGTTTGCGTAGTTTTAAGTATATTTATCAAGTTCTTCTTTAACAGTAGGAATGTTAAGATCATTGTGCAGGTTACTGTTTTTAACATACCATGGAGCATTTGTAATTATTCTCAGTATTTTAGATTGCATTCTTTGAATCGTCTGAATGTTGCTGTTTGACGCTGCTTTCCATATTTGACACTCGTATGACCATATTGGTTTCAAAATGGATTTATAAAGTAGAACCTTATTGTTCAGGTCTAGACTAGATCTTCTACCTATTGGCCAATACAGACTAATTATTTTGAGTATTATCTGATTTTTTTTTTGTCTCGATATGTTTCTTCCAAGTTAGTCTTCTATCAAGATGTACTCTTAGGTACTTTACTTCATCTGACTGAGGTATAGCTGCATTGTTAATTCGCGGGACAAAATTCTTTTCGCGGGACAAAATTCTTTTTTAAGACTAAAGGTGACATGTACGCTTTTAGCTTCGTTTACTTTAATCTTCCATTTTCGTAACCAATCTTCAACATCGTGGAGATGATTTTGCAGTCGTCTAGATGCTTCGAATGCGTTTGAATCTGTACTCAAAATAGCTGTATTATCGGCGAATGTGGATGTTAAAAACTGCGAGTTCACAGATAGGCCGGAAGTATACAAAAGGTATAGAAACGGCCCTAGAACACTGCCTTGCGGAACACCTGCTTTGATTTCTCGTTTTTCCGTTGTATGCGATTTGTATTTTACTTTGAAGGTCCTAGTTGTTAAATAAGATCTTAATAGTAGATGCACCTCTGGTGGTAGTTTGGCTTGTATTTTATAGATAAGTCCTTCATGCCACACCTTGTCAAATGCTTGAGCGCCGTCCAGGAACATAGCAGAGCAAAAATTTTTATCTTCATATACTTTCCTGATGTGAGCTGCTATTCTGTGTACTTGTTCAATTATTCCTTTATCTTTAATTTTATTCAGCAGCTTGTGTAATAGAACTTTTTCAAACACTTTGGAAAGTATTGGTAATAGACTGATTGGTCTATATGAATTGCTTTCGTAGGATCTTTGCCAGGCTTAGGAATCATAATGATGACAGATAATTTACACAAACCCGGATAGCTACTTGTTCTAAAGATGGCGTTGAAGATCTGTGTGATGTGTGCAATTGCTATACCAGGTAGTTCTTTCAGCATTTTACCAACAATGTTGTTGTCGTGTCCTGGAGCTTTTTTACAGTCTATTTTATCTTGAATTGTGAGTTATACTAGTCGTTTTTTATCCGTATTGGTTTAATTCTTGAGTTAATCTGTCCCTGTTATTTAACCTAATAGGTGGTTGATGCTGTTGTGGTCTTTTAAGCCTTTTTGTAGCTTTCCACAGTGAGTAGTTTGTATTAGCGTTTGCGGATAAACCAGATAAGAAGTTTGTAAATTTTTTTTTATCTGAGCTTTTCACCAGTGCCTTTAATTTTTTTTTCTGATTGAGCAAGAAGTACTTTTGTTGTTGGAGATCGTTCTTGTTGCCATTTTATTCTAACTTTACGTTTTTCCAAGATTGCTTCTTCCACATCGCGAGCTGTTCTAATTGTTCGCAGTGATTTTTTAGTGCATGTTGATGAAGCTGCAATCGATGCTTGCGTCAGTAGACCGTTGAAGTAGTTAATGCAGTATTTATCTCAGGCTTTTTTGTTGTTAATTTTTTATTTTCTCATGGTTTTAGAAAAACTATATTTATTTTTGATCTGTATAAGATTCGGTTCGACTTTCTGATATTAAGGATGTGTTATTTTTTTTATTTAGTTTATTTGAATATTTTTCTTTTTGATTTCAAATTCTTTTAATAACACTCACGATTTCTTATTCACAAATTTGCTATTAATTGCATTTTTTATATATCCGTCATATTGACGGTGTTGCTAACTCCTTTCTTAAAAAATAATTTTCTTTGTTTTTGCAACTGTTGTCTCTCACAGGTCAAGTTCAATGTAATATTTAAAATTCAGTAATAACTTTTAAAGTCAAAACGAGAAATATTGCCATTGTTTGTAAAACCTATGTAATTAGAATTTGAGAAAAATAAAACACAGACCACTTTAGTTTGTTAAACAAGAAAAATCGCTGCAGTTTCATTTTAAAATAAAATCAAATAATCAGATTAAATAATTAAATCAAAAAGTAGTAACAGACGGATTGGTAAAACTAGGTATATATTTAAAGTTGGTAGTTCTAGTGTTAAGATTATCGAATCTACTATTACTGTATATTTCTCAATACAAAATATCGGCTTCACTTTTGTTAACCAGTTAAGCGCATTTGACGAATATATACGTGATCGGCGATTTTAATTACGCACCCAAAAATACACTTTTGAAAATAAACTACTAATATAACTGGTTAAGGCGAGTCACGCCATCTCGTTTCTCGTTACAGACTTTCTAATTTTTTTGTTTTTTTTTGTTATTTATATTTTGTCTTTTAATTATATTTTTGTTTTTTAATTTTATATTCAAATTCGACTAGTTTTGTTTTGTTTTAATAATTTTGATTTTGTCTTCTTTTATTTATAATTATATAAATCTAATACCCTAGCCTAGACACACCAAAATTGAAAACCAAAGTTTTCGCAAAAACTAGGGCTGAAAATTTTTATAGTGACACACCAAATATGGAGCGAGATTTCGTTTTCGGTTGTCAAATTATGAAAATAATTTATTTAAACAACTCTACGTAAAAACAAAAATTTAAAAAACAATAATTTTTTGTTTTTAATGTCAAATTTTGATTTAATTATATTAAAAATTATTTAATAAAATTTAATTTTTCTTCTTTTTTTAATTTTTTTTTTATTTTTCACAAAAATGGCTACTATGTAAACTTAGCTATGACACTTCAAAAATACGTATCTTCTATTTTTGTCATAAATAGATATTTTCGTATCACCTTACAAATTTGTAGGTTTCGTGTTTTTAATTTGTTTCTGAAAACTGTACTAAAACATAATGAATTTCCATTTTCGAAGTTTGAAAAGACGTCACGACTTCCATTATTACACCACACATGGCTTAAGAATAAAATTTATAACCAGACCGAAAACTGAGTTTTCGGTCCGGTGTGTCCGGGTATAAAAGAAAAATTGGACTAAATATTTTTGTATTGAAAATATATATTTTGAAAGTAATTTTTTTTTAATTAAAAAAATAAAAAAATTTAAATCGATTTTTTCTATAATTATTTTTTTCACAATTAACCCCCCCCCCCTTTTTGGGTTTTTCTGGATCCGCGCTTCAAAACGGATAGGAAAATCATACAGAAAGCCTTAAGAGAGCGCAACGCACCAGCTCGTGCAATTTTAAAAGATCTGAATGAAGATGGTGTCCAGATACCCCTCAGAACTTTAGAGAGACGATTTATAAAAAATAATTTGTCGTTTCGGCGATCTGCGAAAAAGCCAAAATTGACAAAAGTAGTGATCCAACGGAGAATTATATTGTGCGCAATTGCACAAGAATTATCAGTGTGACTATTGGAATAAGGTAAGTTCACTTTATTTAACGTTTCGTACCAAGTTCGTTGTTTCGTACAGTAAAACACCCGCCTTTAAATTACAGCTGAAGGTCCAGGACCAATGTATTATGTTGAACAAACAATAAATTCCAGTCAGTATATAAATTTGCTGAGTCAACCTTATGTATATAAATTTGCTGAGTCAACCCTACAGCATGCTATGGAGAATTATGTATTCATGCAGGATGGTGCTCCTTGCAAGTCACCGGATTTAAATCCAATTGATAACTGCTGGGCCTAGCTAAAATCAAAGTTCTACAGTAGGCGGAAGAATTTAATATTTACTGTTTTATTTCCTAAAATAAAAATATTTTTCAAAAAAATTTCATCTGTCATAATTCATAATTCAATGGCGGGGAACAAAGAAAAATTTTAATACATTTTATTAGAAAAACAAAGCTCTATACATATATTAAAATTTTGATATGGACAAAAATTTAAGCGAAATTTTTGTCGCTGGTAAAATTTTGTATGGAAATTCAGGTTTTTTTTTAAGTTGAAACTATAGTAGAATACCTAGCTTTAAGCATATAGACAATTACTAGATGGGATATTTCATACAAGATTTTCCAACGTATATAGCTAACGATATATATCTCAATAGATGGCAATAGTATGCTCTTGTCTCAAATATTTCTGATTATTTATAATTTTTCCATTTCCTTACATTTTTTTTTGTGTTACCTCTTCTGGGTAATAAAATATTTTTGTGAATATTTTTTTGTGCAGCGGCCATAAAATAGTATTTTGTCATAATTGGAAAAAAATAACATAAAAATTTTTTTATGTTTGGCAGCGATTTATTTTGTATCACATCGAAAATTAATAATTAAAATTATAAGTTGACCTGTTTCAATTATTGCTAATATTATATCCTTAAATTTAGTATAAGGATATATTATATTATATTTTTTCATTTTTCTCAAAAATTTAATGTCATTCGAACGCACAGGTCAATAAGGAATGATATTTTCGATTAATTAACAATTAATAATTAAAATTGTAAGTCGACCTGTTTCAGTTTAAATTTAGTAAAAGATTTAATATTTACAATAATTATCATCTAAATATTCTATTTTTCCATTCCTATTCCTTTAAAGAAAAAGCATTTTACATTTACAAATATTTTACAAATACAACTATAAGTCAATTTCCAACAATAACATTTCGCAATATTAATTATCTAACTAAACTATAATAAAATTGTTAATATTTCGTGTAAAAAAAATCATTAATACTATTAGTACTATCGCAAGTTCGTTGATCTTTAACCAAAAATAAATAAAAATATAAAATTGAAATTTGAAAAATAAATGAAATTTGTATCCTTTAAAATCTTTTGTTTTGTACGAAAATGATGTACGAAAATGTAGATCCTATGTAAAAAAATTTACATAGAAGACGGGCAGAGGAGAAAAAATATATAATTTGAGTTTCAAAATATATTATAGTGGTCTTCACGACCTAAATATTTGTTCTTGATATTTTGATATTTTACGAAGAGTTTTGATTGGTTGAAAAAAATATTAAAATATCACGATAGTGTCAAAAAAAATATCAAAAAATACATGCCCAGCGGCATATATGTCAAAATACTACTGTCACAAATTTTCTGTTGTGAGATTTAAAATTTTTTTTTAATATTGACGCGGATTATTGTTTATTAAAATTAGTATTGTAGTTTAAAATTACTATTTTTACATATTATCTTTCCTTAAATTTTGCCAATTCTAATTTTTAACAATATTTGTTTAAATTATTTCAGTGCTACCAGATTATATTAATATGTAAAATAAACGTAAAAACATGAAATATTCAGTACTGCCAGACATAAAATGTAAAAAAAATATCAAAATATCTCAGGCACCAAAAACAGGTGTTCACGTAATTTAAAAAATAAAAATAAAAATATACAAATATCCAGAAAAAATATTTAGGTCGTGAAGACCACTTATATATTATTCTTTGCTTTGAAGGGGAAAAATATATTTTGAAATATATTTTCAAAATATACGGCCATCTATTGACTAGTTAAGTTTGGTGCGCTTAAATTTGATGAAATGTCCCATCTAGTAATTCTGTCTATGCTTTTTAAGTGATAAAAAAGAAAAATAATAATATTAAAAGTTGATATTTTTCATATGATATAGCATTGTTTGAGCCAGGCATTTGATTAAAATTGTAGTTGGTAGCAGCATTGTTTATTATTGGGTTAAAAACATTCTTTACATCGAATATTTTGAAAACCTCATTTAAAATATTTTTGAAAGTGAAATCCATAGTAATGTTTTTCCATTTTGTGAAATATTAAAATTGAGCTACATAAAGCGGCACAAAATTATCCAAAAAAGCAGCGTAAAATTGTATCGCAAATGCGGCATAAAAACATTATTCTGGAAATACATGTGCAGAATTATGCATACAGCGGATGCAAGTCGTCTCTATTTCTACTTTCGCTGCGCAGCGGCAGCGGCAGTGTTACCACAAACGTTCAGACTGACAACTTGCGAAAATAAAATTTAAAAATGACATTGAAATTTGACAATTTTATCAATGTTTTGATTTATTTTTATTTATTTATTTTCAAAATGGAGGAAAAATTAATAGAGTTCATAAAACAAAATGATTTTATTTTCAACAATTTTGTTTGTTAATAAAAAAAAATTACAAAAATATTTATAAATATAAAAATATTTATAAAAAAAAATTCAATTATGTCAAAAAAAGCTGCACATGTATTTTAAGTGCGTCGCTGCATTCTGCACATGTATTTCAGCTATTACGCTTTAGCGTGCCGTCTTTAATTTCAATTTCCATAAGGCCCATGGGAACATATGAAAAACCCTTATGTTATAAAAGCAAACATTGAATATTTTTATTAAATTTGAACCTTATGCTGGGTTTTAATGATAAAAATTTGCCGCTTGTGCATGAAAAATAGAACGAGATAGTATATTATATTTTTATATGAGAAAAAAGTAGATCGCTGCAGAAGGGAATTTTTTTTTGACAAGGGAATATAAAATGGCTGATTATCTCTATACAGATCACAGATGGCACTGTTGAATGGCAGTAGAATTTTATTTAAAAAAATAATAAATCATTTCAACAATTATATTTAAAATCAGCAAATAAATATTAATTGCAAATTGTATAATTAAAAATCAATTGTAAAAAATTTATATTTACAAAATTTATATTTTATATATATAATTTTATATATATATTTTTTTTGGACAAGGGAATATAAAATGGCTGATTATCTCTTTATATATATAAAATATAAATTTTGTTCAAAATATAATTAACATAAAAAAATGTAAACAATACAATTATGCTGGATTTTAATGATAAAAATTTGCCGCTTGTGTATGAAAAATAGAACGATATAGTATATTATATTTTTATATGAGAAAAAGGTAGATCGCTGCATAAGGGAATTTTTTTTTTTGGACAAGGGAATATAATGGGCTTATTCTGACAGTCGTATTTTCTCTCGAACGACACGCCTTAGAGAAAATGGTATTACGAGAGTCGTATTTAACGAAAGATGGCGTTAAATACGACACATATGAAAAAAAGTAGTATTCTCTGAGTCGTTACGAAACGCCTTGAAATGTCAAAAAAGTAAAAAATTTGTCGTAAGCAATTTTGCTTACGACTCTAGAAAATCGTAAAGTAAAATGTGTTTTTTGTACCATAATACAATAAATATTTCCACAATTATTATAAGAATAATTGCGGAAATATGTTAGTATATTATATTAATGTGGAAATCAAGATTGAAATGATCCAAAATGATAAATAAAACCCTAATTATTTATAATTTATAAATGTATATATTTTTTTTATTCCAATATGAGAGTTGAAAACAAATTTATGCATTTATAAATAGTTCACTGTTTAATAAATTTATCCATTTAAATTTAAATTTAATAAATTTACGTATTTATGCATTTATAAATAATTCACTGTTTAATAAATGTATATAATAAAACTAATTAATATTGCAAAAAAATTCCCGTGCAATTGAATTTTTTTATAACTCAATATTTAGCCGATAAACTGTAAACATTGCATTTTGATTGTCAAAATAACTGGTGGTACCAACATAAAAACAACATAAAAACGACTTTTTTCCGCAAAACCGTCTATTGCGAATTTCATTTTTATGTTTTCACGTTGGCAATAAATTTGTCGTTTCGTTCGACTCTGGGAATACCATTTTAGAGTCGGTACGAAACGAAATATTTGCTGGGCGTCAAATACGACACGACTCTGAGAATAAGCCCATAAAATGGCTGATTATCTCTGTACATATCACAGATGGCACTGTTGAATGGCAGTAGAATTTTATTTAAAAAAATAATAAATCACTTCAACTATTATATTTAAAATCAGCAATTAAATATTCATTGTAAATTGTATAATTCAATTGTAAAAAATTTATATTTACAAAATTTATATTTTATATATATAAATATAAATTTTTTTCAAAATATAATTAACATAAAAAACTGTAAACAATACAATTTTTTATTGGCAATACTGAAATGCCAAATTTCAACAAAACTGTGATACCATATGCAAAGGATTATCTATGGTTTTCAAAAAATATCAAAAATTATCTATTGCAAAATGAAAATTATCCCTTGCAAAAAAATTATCCCTGGTAAAATTTCCCTTGCAAATAAAAATTATCCCTTTACCATGGTAAATGAAAAATATCCCTTGCAAATGAGAATTTGTTGTTCTTTTTGCACATATTAAATTTCCATAAAAAATAAAACCTTTCGGTCTAATTTTCCTGCACAAACGGCAAATTTTTATCATTAAAACCCAGCATTAAACAAAATTTTCCGAAAAAAAATATAGAATTCTATTTGCATAGAAATTTCTATGGAAAATTGTAAGATGTGATAGTTTAGTCACAAATCACTTTATATGGTTCCACTGCAGTATTTCTACAAAACTTGCTTATTAATAATGAAAAATATTAAAAAATTAATAAATTGGGAGTTATGCATTTTCGGGATATAAAAACATTTTGGAGAAATAATGAATGGAGATCGACCTTTAATTAAGAAATTTTTAATTTTATTTAAAAAAATATATTTCTTCATTTTGTTGGTGAAATTTATTATTGTTATTGTGTATTATAGTTTATATACATATAACAAGAAAAATTTACGTACTTCATTATTTGCTACATCCCCTCTAGATGATGCTCGAATAGCAGCTAAAGTTGGCTTAAATCTTTCACTTGTAGAAGTTTTACGAATTCTGTCAAAAGATGGTACTGATCCATTTTTAGGAAGACCTGAAATATTAATAATGAATTTATATTCAAAAATTGTTATGATTAAAAGACCTTCTTGGTAAGAAGTAAAAGCTGGTTGAGAAGCATTTCTTGGTAAATTTTTTCCATCAAATTCAGGTTCACCTTCCGAATTTAAATGAGGCCTTTTCTTTTTCATTTCTAAATTTCGTGTCTTTTGAACTTCATCAACTTTGGCTTCAGAGATAGTTGGTAAAGTAGGGACCGGATGTAAAGTTCCACTCTGTTGCGCTGAAAATATAAAATAAGATTAATTGCATTTGTTATTGTCATTAAATAGTAAATTCATAGAAAAATTATGCACATAAATAGAAGAATTATACAATTATATGCATGCTACTTAAAATGTTATTTGGGATATGTATTCAATGAAAACACTAAATCGGATATACTTGTACTTAGCAATCTGAACCAAATCAATTTCAATGAACATTCAACACGTGGTTTCGCATCATTTTTGTTAAAGATTATCTTTGGTAAAGACATTTTGAAATCCTTATATGTTACGCTCTCTAGTGTACATCGGACGTACGGACAGTATTTATATGTAGTGAAAGGACTATTTTATGGCTGATGCCAAATATTTATCTTAATTTCATAAAGTTGAAATATATTTATGTTTTTCTTAAAATTTTAATAAACCTAGACCCCATGCATATGCACGGCAGTATAAAATATGAAAACTAATATATGACAAATAAAATAAAAAGAAATCAAATTCAGGACACTACAAATTATTATTATTATAATTATATTTAAAAAAAATTTGAGTAAAAATTAATTCTATAAATTAAATTAGGAACTTTTCCCCGACACCATATTATATTTAAATATATTTCTTACCCAATTGTTCTAAATTCAGACTAGAATGAACACCAGGATCCGCATTTAAAGGTAGTTTCATTCTTTTTTCCATTGATCCATCTGGCAATTGCACCATAAAATAAGAACCTCCAATCGATCCCCTCTCCATTTGTAAACGTTTCTCTTCATACATACGTTGCATGAGGGGTTTGACTTGTTTTTCTTTTGGATATCTAAAACAATTATGTATATATTCTTATTTCATTCTACTTATTAAAATATTTACCTTAATGGTCTCATCATAGCACCAAATATAGCGCAATTTAATATCAGCCCCGCTAATATGAGTAATGAAGTTTTCCATCCAAATGATTCTAATAAATAAGTTGCAAGCGGAGCAAAAGTAAAAGTACCAAATCCGGAACCACATACAGCTATACCAGTAGCAAGAGATCTTTTAGTTTCAAAATAATAACCAACCGCCACTACAGCCGGTAAATATATCATACCAAAACCAAAACCTTTTGAATAAATATTTTAAATTAGTAAAATATGGGAACTCTATTGCATATTATTGGTTAAAAATATAATGCTATTTATTTATTTTAAATATAAATTATTAATTAATATGGCCCATATAACAAAATCATATTAATTTGTGTAATGACAAAATTTCAGTTGAAGTGATTTTCAATATTTATATTATCTATTTGGTATTTTCAAATTATGAACTTAGCTGAATTTTTTCCCAACGTCAGGTCTCCGGATATTTATAGCTACATAAATAATATATTTATTTTTACGTAAGTATTAAGGTTAAAATAAAAAATTATAATAAAAGCACTTTTGTTAAAACACAAGACGGCTCGAAAAAAACATGGAAGTTTAAAAAATAATTCTTCCACAACTCTACATATAAACAAATTGCCAAGGTTTGTTTACTTTTATCATTGTTTATATATCTTATAGTTGTCCAATCAAGGCATTTTTTGAGTTATTGCGCCGAGATTTGAAAATTGTAGGGGCAGCACCATCGATTAGTATTGGGTTGAAAACTCTGCTATCGATTTCACACATGTCCTTTCAAAAGAGCTTTAGAAAATTTACTCTGTAATCAATATAAAAAAAATTTCCAAATTTAACTTTTTTTTTCTTTTATCATCACTTAAATAATATATTCTTTTTTTCATATTTGGAAATGTTATTAATTTATCTATACAAAAGTAGAAGATAGTATATTGTTTCATTTCATATTTTATTAGTTATTAACGATAATATAAACACAGCTTTCCAAATATCCATATAAAATTTTAAATTTTTCTTTTTTTTCGCATTAAAAAAAACGCGTAATATTTTTTTTGCTTTGTTTTCGCAAGAGTTTGTTTGTATTGTGTAATTTTATAATAAATAGTTTTGGTGGTATTCGTTCATTTGAAAAACTATTTCTTTTGGAAAAAAAAATTAGAATTTATTTATGAATAAAGCACGTCAAAGAATGAGAGCGCTAACTTTGTGTAACTGTTTTTTTATCTAGCATAAAAGCTAAAGCCAAACAAAATACAATACCAAACACAAAAATTTATTAATATATATCAAAATAATTTTATGCGGAAATTTTTTTGTAATATAATTGATATATATTTAACAATATGATTTTTAAAGGTGCAATCGTTACGTTAACGTTCACATTCTGCGCCGCGCTTAATTCATTTATACATAGTTTTAAATTTTGAATTTTTAGCAAAAAGAAATATAGTTTCTTCTATATTATAATAGTACAGGACAGGAATTTGGGGTTAATAGTACAGGAATTAGTACAGGAATATAGTACAGGAATATAGTACAGGAATTTGGGGTTAAAAAAATGCATGAATTATTTTTTTCCGGAATAAATTAAAAGTTTTTCCACACAAAAGTTTTTCTAAATTAAATTAATAAATTTTCAAATTGAATTCAACTTTTTTCAATTTAATTTCAATGTTAAATATCGACCTTTTTAATTTATTGAAAATTTTTTCTTTAAAATGTTGCACGGGCTATCGGTCCAAATAAAATTTTATATTTATAACACAAACATTAATTTTATTAATTTCATAATAAAATATTCTTTTATTGTTTTTTCCGGCGTTTCGCCTACTTTTTTGGGCTTCATCAGGATATATAATTTAAATTTAAAATGCATACACTTATTAAATATTATAAAAATTTACAATTAAATTTAAGAATAAATTACTAATTAACATACTAAATATTTATTATAGCAAATTAATTTAAAATTTACTTAAGACATTAATAATTAACACATAATTAAAAAGAACACACAAATTAAAATTTGAACTAAAAAATTTTTCCTAAGACAATTAAAACTCAAAAATTTACTGAAATTGATGAAAAATAATTTATTCCTTGCTAATTTAGCAAGTTGTCAACGGAAACTAATTTAATTTGGAATTATTTAAAAGAGAACAGTAGAGTAGAGATCACTAATATTCTCTACATTAGTTTCATGGTTCTCTGAGTCGTCTGCATGTGTAAAGCTTCCAAAATTAACCTCTTATTAACATTTTTTTCGATCGTCAATACTTTTGTGTCATCAAAGTTTGGGGTATGTTGTAAGTCAAGAACATGTTGTGCAAGTGCTGTTTTTTGCGAATTGTTGTTTACCCAGAGAGAACTGACGTATATACCAACGCGTAGGTACTCTGTTGGTATCGAAATAACAATATATAAAAATATAATGTCCGAGTGCAATGGAAGATAATACAAGTATTTTCTCGATTTGATATAAACTCGTCAGCCTGCCACGATACCAATTTTCACCCGATTCGTATGGATTGGACGAAAATTCTACGCTCCAAGCGGATAATTACTGGAAACAAAATAAAAATGTCAGAGAAAACCAATATTTGTGTCTTTATATGGTAATTGTAGAGTATTTTTAAAGTGTTTATTTTTTATATTTAATATGTAATTAAATTTTATTTTTAATTTGTAACTTTTTCCGTGGAAATGCAGATGAATTTCTTTTGGAATTTTATGAAAAAAAAAAATTAGGTATGTACAATAAAAGCAGAAAAAAAATTCATTGAAATTCCAATATATCTCAAATTTATTATTTTCAGAAATTTTTTTTTAAATACATGTACCAACGTAATAAAACCTCGAAAACATTGGACTGGAAAAATGGATAATGGACGAGCTCATCGGCAAATTAACCTTCTTATTATAACTAAAATTAATGTAAAGAATCAATTTAATTTCATATGCAACTATTTGCAAAATTGTAATCAAATTAAAAACAAAATTATTGAATGTATACTAATTAAAATAACTAACTATGTTATAAAATTATGTATAGTAATAGTAGTTAAATATAAATTTGTATTTATACGAAATAATATGTATATCATAAATTTGAAAAGCCTTAAGCTAAAAAAATCTTTTTTTTTTATTGTATGTTTCACATGATTAGAACTAAAACTGGTCCGTAGGACCAACCATCAGTTATTCTTTGTTAATTCTTAGTCTAGGTTTATGAAGATTTTAGAATGTCCAGTGACTGTCTAAAAATAACGCTGTTTTTACAATAAGTCGATTGGTCTTTTTCTTTTGAGCCTTCTACTTCTGTCTGTGACCTCCGCCAATTATCCAAATTTGAAGTCCGACCGATGAGCCAGTAGATTTTGTTGTATTTAATTTTGAGTTCTGTTAGCTTAATCTTAATGTGCTCCTTCCACTTGAGCATCGCGTCTAGCGTCATGCCTAAGAACTTAGCAGTGTTTGCATATGGAACTAAATTACCATTTAGCTGAATTGATGGAATTTGTTCAATTTTCCTAGTTGTGAAAATTATATGAGTAGATTTGTCTTCATTAATCTTGATTCTCCATTTATCGGTCCAGTTCTGGATTACGTTGTTTGCAAGTTGAGTTTTTTGCACTGCGTTTTCTACATTACTCGCTGTTGATGTGTCGTCTGCAAACGTAGCTACTAGTACTTCATCTGGGATTGGCAGATCGCAAGTGAAGAGGAGGTATAAAATTGTCCCTAGAATACTTCCCTGTGGTACGCCAGCTTCTATATTTTTTAGGTCTGAGAATTCATCGTCCTTTTTAACTCTAAAGCATCTGTTTTTAAGGTATGATACCAGAAATTCTACATGCTGCTTCGGTAATAACTTAATCAATTTATGTATTAAACCTTCGTGCCAAACCTTATCGAAGGCTTGTGCTATGTCTAAGAAAATTGCTGAACTATATTGCTCGTCGTTTATGGCATTTTCAATTGTATTTGTGATACGATGAACTTGCTGAATAGTTGAGTGACTTTCTCTAAAACCAAACTGGAAGGAAGGTATTAGTTTTTTCTCATCAACTATGGTTTTTAATCTTTGCAGATACAATTCTCCATTAGTTTTGACATAATCGGTACGAGTGATATCGGTCGATAAGATTTGGCTTTGTTTGGTGGTTTACTCTAAATCTAAAGCATAACTATTCCTTTTCTTGTTTGGTGGTTTACTCTAAATCTAAAGCATAACTATTCCTTTTCTTGGTAATGGAACTAGAATTTCAGCGGTTATCAAATCGTAAAAAAAAAATCTAAATATTATAATTTTATATTAATTATCTAATATGTAAACGCAAGTAAAATAATATTGCAATGTCATTAATAAAAAAAAAAAAAAATTTCCATTTTTTTATTTTGAATAAAAAAAAAGCAAATACATATATATAAAAATTCTTTGAGCCACCTGCCGTAAAATAAATAAACTACAATACCGAACACGATACCTACGCGTCAGTACCAACGTCAGCGGAAGTGGCATGTGTGTTTGCCATGGGAGAGTATGTATCGTTTCAGGCATACGCGTTGGTATATAAGTACATGATTACATGCGCCTGCCTAGGAGCGACTTGATAAACTTTTTGTGAGTAGACGCTCCTTCCTCACCCAATTTTTTCATTTAAAATTAAACAATTTCAAAATGGCCGAAACTGAATTTTAGGGAAAAGATCGTACCTGGGGAGTTTATAGAGGAACATTTTGGTATTGAAATATGTTAAGTTTGACATTCGTAAATTGAAAAAAATCATTTTGATTTTGAATGCCAGCGTTGTAACTTGTAACTCTTAATGAGCCACGAAACGCATAATCGTAGAGTTACAATTATTAATAAATTTATTAAATTCTACCAAAAGTTTTACTACATATTCGTAAATACAAATATTTAACTAATCATGAATTTGAATTAATTTCATTGTAGAGTCAAGTATAATATTTTACATTTTAATTGAGTTTAGATAATTTATACTATGTATAATAAATATTTGTTTCTATGTATATTATACATGGTATGAATTATCTAAAATCAATTAAAATGCAAAATATTATACTTGACTACAAGTATAACTTTCAGCTATGCTTGCAGAATTTGTGGTTCCTCGAATAATGCGATCGACGTATCCATCACTGTTTTCAATATAAAAAAATATTAAATATAATTTAATTTAATATTATTTTATAAAAACATATCACAAAATTAATAGAGGTTTCTTAATTACTCCTCTTTAATTATATATTTCATTTATATTCAGTATTAATATTAATATTAATATTCATCTGTCTCTATATTTTTTCCGTGAAACATAGAAAATTTATTATATAAATATTTATATAATATTTTATATACATATTTATTATACATATTTATTATATTTATAATAAAATAACATTATTATACATATTTATTGTCTATTATATGTATAATAATATAGAGACAGATTTAAAAAAATTAAGGACAGAGATATATATATTTTTCCTGATTTTTTTTTATATTCCGAAAATACAAAACCTGAAAATTATTAGTTTTGATTTATCATTACGATTATAAAATCTATGAAATCTGTATTAGATATGAAATCTATTTTATTTGTTTTTATATAAATATTTCTCTATTTTTATTAAGCAATTATTACTTTTTTATTATATTATTCTAATTTTATTTTATAATACATAGTTATAAATTAGTTTTCTATATATGACTCAATTAAAGTTTTGAAATTACGATATAGAAAGATAAGATTATACTTCATAATTCAACATTTAAAAGAAGAAAGTAGGATTAATTCATTTTAAACAAAGTTAGAAAGGTAAATTTTTTTACTATTTTCCATCTTTCTATAATATTTTATTTTTCTTTGTATAACAAAAATGAAAAAGGAAATTAAATCCAAACAAATAAAGTCCAATAAATATAAGTATTACGATAATAATTTTGAAATCCTTTTTTTATCTTTATATAAATATAAAAATATAGTTTTTTTTTAGAAAAAGATATAATAATTATCTGCTTTTAAAATCATTTGTAAAAAAATAATAATTAGAAATAATAGAAAATATTTCACTAATAAAAATAATGTTTATAATATTTTCCACAATTACTAATTTATTTATATTATTTTCCGGAGATGGTGCTCGTTCGGCAGTTTGAAAATTATGGTCAATTAAAAATATCTAATAGAGGTAAAAAAAAAGGAATTATGGAAACTTGAAACAAATGGAGAGGAACGGGACAACAGCAAAAATTTCTAAATTTTTTGAACTTTTTTTACCTCTGCCTGCACTTACCTCTCTTCTACGAATATGGTTAAGGCAGTAAACTGGGCAGGCGCATGTAATCATGTGCTAAGTCGGGCCGACGTTGGTATAAACATTCTCACAGGGTAATATCGCATAATTCATGTCACATGTTTCCAAAGTTTCGTTACCTTTACATGGTGTTTTGTAAATAACGTCAGTTAATAGTTCTTTGTTAGTTTTGTCTTTTAATTTTGAGAAAAGTCTGTTTGCCGTTTTACCTGTCTTAAAACCTAATTTAATATTGTCATCATATTTACGTATTTGTTTATTTACATTGTCCGAAAAATCTGGTATATAAGTTTTGCTCCCGTATTTTATTAATTCGTTATTACTATTATTATCTTTGGTCACGTTCATATTGTTAAGTCTATTCAACGCGTCTACTTCCTTTATTAATTTTAGAATTATCTTATGCGGAAAATTATTGTCTAATAGAATTTTCGTTTTTTTTTCTTTGTTATGTTTGTGAAAAATATCAGAACTTAAGCCTAAAACTAAAAATAAAATTTTTTTGCCGTGTTTATAATTTGGTGTCGAGGATTGTTTGAATAAAAATTAATTAATCTCCCTGAGGCAGTTTCTTTTTGGTACCAATCCGTTAGTAGGGTATCGTCTCTTATTATCACTAAAGTGTCCAAAAACGCTAATTTTCCATCTTACTGTTTTTCTCTTGTGAATTGCAATTTTTCGTGGTAATTGTTTAAATGTTTATGTATGTCAGATAATTTACATTCCGGAATAATTGCAAAAAGGTCATCAACATATTTAGTTATAAGTTTTACATTAAAGCCTAGTTTAATTATAACAGTGTCAAGTAAGTCCTCCATTATGATATCCGCAAGAATAGGTGACAACGGACTACCCATTGGTGTACCAAAAATTTGTCTGTATAAATTACCATTAAAACAAAAATAGCTATTGTCCAAAATACAGAAATTTAACATATACAAAAATTTCTTCTTAGGAATGTTAGTGTAAGCTTCGATGCGGTCCCACTTTCTATCAATATTTTTTATACATAATTGTATAGGTATATTCAACGAATTAGAAATATATGGAAGGAGCATAAATGTTCCCTCTCTTTTTAACACATTCGAATTTTAATAATATTGAAAAATTGTTTAAAGTACTTTCACATTATCAGATTTTTCAGACGACTAGTCGTCTGAAAAATCGTCTGGAAAATCGTATGGAAAATCGTACGCAAAAGTTTTTTTGCCTTCACACTATCAGACAAAAATATCAAAAATTTGTGGAAACTTAACCTCACATTTGGTACTATTTACTTTTAACTTATAAATATGGATGCTGAAAATAATTTAAATATTATTGGATTATGTGCAACAATTATTGGAATTATTGCACGGAAAAATATTAGAAAAAACCGGCGTAATCATAAATATAAAAATCGAAGCATTTGGGCGCGAAAATGGCTTCTGAGACGGGAAATTCCAGGAAGAGATTTATCAAGTCTTGTGTTTGATGAACTTAGAATTGAAGATCCAAAGGCATTCTTGAATTTTTCAAGAATGTGTGAATCTACTTTTGATTTTCTTTCTTTCTTTACCACAAAATATATAACTTTCACACAACTAAGTTTTGTATTTTGTTAGCTGTCAAAATTGTCGGCTGAAAAATCGTTTGAAAATGCAAACCAGACGATTTTTTAAACGACATCGCATGCGACAAATATTTTTACCTTGACTCAACGAATCCGACAAAAAATCGTCTGAAAAATCTGATAATGTAAAAGGCACTTTATGAAAAGCCACGATTTCAATAGTTCTCTTTCTTTTCACCACCGAACTGTTAAATTAATAAGAAAAATATTATAACAGCTGATTTTAGATTTACAGGGCTGGCTTATTTTTTTAATTTTAGGAGTCTCAATATAAATTAAAAATATTAACTAGCTACACAAAATTACTCTATTTTACTTTCCATTTGTATAATTAGCGTTGCGCGACCTAAAATATTCCTTAGGATGATCTCTACATGTATTTTTCAAAAAAAAATTATTTTATCTCCTTAAAAACTGCTGCCCGAATTAAAAAAACCTAGTCCGGCTCTTATTTGCGGATTTATTAATTTTGACAGTTCGGTGAAAAGAAAGATTACTATATCCAGATTGGCTTCAATTTTTATTACTTATGCTGCTTCCATATATTTCTAATTCGTTGGGTATATTAGTAAAAAGTGAAACCACATCAAACGTTTTTGGACACTTTAGTGATAATAAGAGACGATGCCCTACTAACGGATTGGTACCAAAAAGAAACTGCCTCAGGGAGATTAATTAATTTTTATTCCAACCATCCTCGACACCAAATTATAAACACGGCAAAAAAATTGTATTAGTAGTGTTTTAGGCTTAAGTTCTGATATTTCACAAACATAACAAAGAAAAAATAACGAAAATTCTATTAGACAATAATTTTCCGCATAAGATAATTCTAAAATTTAATTTTGGAAGTTTTAAGGCCGGCGCAGAATTGGGGCTTTAATCGATAGCGTTAACTTTAACTTTTATATTTTGTATTTTGCCAAGTTTTTGCCTCCCAAAAATTGATTTTTCACCAATATTAAAATAGTCTAGCGCTGGCGTTAATTTCTCAACTTGTTGAAAGCCAGCGCTGGCGTTTTTTTAGCCTAGCGTTAACTGCTGCTATTGTGTTCGCTTACATTGATTTCCATTTATGTTGACACTTTTTTAAGTTAACGATATCGATTAAAGCCCCAATTCTGCGCCGCCTTTACACATGCAGACGACTGAGAGAAACATGAATAGAAAAACTAATGTAGAGAATATTAGTGATCTCTACTGTTCTCTTTTAAATAATTTCAAATTAAATTAGTTTCCGTTGACAACTTGCTAAATTAGCAAGGAATAAATTATTTTTCATCAATTTTAGTAATTTTTTTAGTTTTAATTGTCTTCGAAAAAAATTTTTAGTTCAAATTTTAATTTGTGTGTTCTTTTTAATTATGTGTTAATTATTAATGTCTTAAGTAAATTTTAAATTAATTTGCTATAATAAATATTTAGTATGTTAATTAGTAATTTATTCTTAAATTTAATTGTGAATTTTTATAATATTTAATAAGTGTATGCATTTTAAATTTAAATTATAGATCCTGATGATGCCTAAAAAAAGTAGGCGAAACGCCGGAAAAAAACAATAAAATAAAGAATATTTTATTATACAAAAAAATAAAATTAATGTGTGTGTTATATAAAATTTTATTTGGACCGATAGCCCGTGCAACATTTTAAAAAAATTTCAATTTAATTTCAATGTACTATATAATTGATTTTGGGTTTTTTTTCTATAATGATAGAATATTAAATATTGATTATAACTCATAGATGAATAAAATATTTTTAAAAATATTCTTTGTGTTGAAAAAATTCTAATTTAGTCTGAAAAAAATAATCCATACATTTTTTAACCGATATTACCAGAATACCCAAACGACTGTACTGTTTCTCAATATAGAAGACCCTGCATCTTTTTGCTAAAAATTGAAAATTAGAATTTATTTATGAATCATAAAATTTTCGTACGGATACCACCAAAACTTTTTATTAAGATTATACAATACAATCATGCAAATTCCATCCAAAACTATATAGTTTATTCGCATGAGATTGTATTGTATAATTATGAAAAATATCATATAAGATTATAGAATAAAAAACAAACTCTTGCGAAAACAAAGCAAAAAAATATTACGCGTTTTTTTTAATGCGAAAAAAAGAAAAGCTTTCATAAATTTAAAATTTTATATGGATATTTGGAAAGGTGTGTTTAATTTATCGTTAATAACTAATAAAATATTAAATGAAACAATATACTACATTCTACTTTTGTATAGATAAATTAATAACCTTTCCAAATATGTAAGAATAATATATTATTAGTGATGATAAAAGAAAAAAAAGTTAAATTCGAAAATTTTTTTTATATTGATTACAGAGTAAATTTTCTAAAGCTCTTTTGAAAGGACATGTGTGAAATCGATAGCAGAGTTTTCAACCCAATACTAATCGATGGTGCTGCTGCCTCTAAAATTTTCAAATCTCGGCGCAACAACTGAAAAAATGCCTTGATTGGACAACTATAAGATATATAAAAAATGCTTTTATCCAAAATACTGCTAAATAAGAACTAAACGTTTAAATAAAGCTAAATTTTTGCGCGAAATTCTTCACCTTCTTCAAGAAAAAAAATTAGAGAATTGTGTTACCTATAATCGCAGATATAAAAAAATATAGGCTACGATTGCGATTGTCAATAATCAATCGATTGATAATTGACGAAATTTATCAATCGTCAATTTTTTTGCTATTGCGGATCGCGATTGATAAAAAAAATTGTAATGTTGTAAATATATATGAAAAAATTGTGAATTTACAAATTTTAATAAGGTATTTTCGAGTAAAGATGGTCTTTTTATAAAAATATAGACTTTATACATTTCAAATTAGTCTTTTTTCAAATAAAAATTGTCATTTTATATTATTATTCAAATATAAAAAGCTTATTTTGAAAAATAAGAAACTATATTGAATGCAAAAATACTATATATTTTTGTAAAAAGACTATCTTACTTAACTATCTTAATGCACGTTAATAGTAAAAAATATATTGTTTTTAACAACTGTATCAATTATCAACCTGATTGATTGACAATAAAAACGACTTTTATCAATTGTAATTGACAATCACCATATACCGATTTTTTAGTTCAGAATTGATAATTGATAAAATATTCACAATTGATCAGCAATGGGTTGACAATTGACAATGGCAATACCATTTAGCAAACAATTGAAAAAAGTCACATACCCATGAATCACCCAAGACATGTCTTTAAGACAGACCCAAGACATACTGCTGACTTCGCCATACAAATGTCACAAGTCGTCTTGCATGACATGTCTTGGGTCTGTCTTGCATGACATGTCTTGGGTCTGTCTTGCATGACGTGTATTATGTTTGTACTTGTGGAAAAAAAATCATATTATATATAAAAATGACTATTTTTTATTTAAAAACTAATAAAATACATTTAAAGCAAATCAATAAAAACTTTTAACAATAATTACAAGTCAAAATATGACTCAACAAAATGTAATTAAAGAAATTCACAATTTCTTTTCCGCAAGACAAATACAATACATTACTGTCTGACACTGAATAAAAAAGATATACAAAAAATAGAAGTTTTTTTAGTTTTTGTAATAATCACCAGAGTCCTAACCATCGCATAGAATAAAATATTTTATTTCGAAAAATATTGTATACCTATCTCTTTCTTTCTAATACATTTTAAATTACCCAAGACATACTAGTGACATGTCTTGGGTCTGTCATGCAAGACAGAATTTTTGTTGGGCAATTATCAAATTGATAATTGACAATCGCAATTGCAGCCAGACAGATGTAGCACGCCCATACAAAAAACTGGTACCAATTCATTTTAACCGACAAAAAGCTCTTTTCTTAACCGACAAGTTTCTTGCTTAAGTATTTGAGTCTTAACCGGCTGGACATACACTGGAATATTTTAGAAAAAGCTCAAAAATGTGTGTAACAACGCATATATTTATTATATAAGTATGCGTTATTATTTCTAATATTTGAAAAAGAATTTAATTTTTAATTTTTCGGTTTATCGTATTATAAATATTTTAGGGGCATGTTAATTCTTTATTTCAAGATGTATTTTTTATATAAATAGCTGTCTTGTCGTTGAAAAGTTGTTTCAGGGAAACCCAAAGATAAGACAATGATTCTAATCCGCTGAGATTTTCACCGAGCTGAGATTTTTTTTTTGCATGTTAATTGTTTATTTTAAAGAGTATTCTCTTTAAAATAAACAATTAACATGCCCCTAAAATATCTATATAGTACAAAATCTAAAAAATTGGAAATTAAATTCTTTTTCAAAAATTAAAAATAGTGACGCATTATCGATGAATAAATAAAAATACGAGCCCTATCTCATATGTATTGATCCATTGCAATATTTTATAATTTCTCTTCAAATAAGATTTCCTTTTTGTTATTTATATATATATATAAAACATTTTGAGATAGGGCTCGTATTACATTTTAAAAGTGAAATTAAAACAAAAAAGCTTTTCCTAAAATATTCCAGTGTATGTACAGTCGGTTAAGACTCAAAGCTAAGTAAGAATATATTGTCGGTTAATAAAGAAGCTTTTTGTCTGTTTTTTTTTTTGTTTAAAATCGCTTCTATACATCACTTTTTCCCATATACGTACTACATCTGTATATTTATTGTCCGTGCTATAATTTAAAAAAAAATAAGGCTCTACTTTTTCTGTTACTGTGATAAGTGCAAAAAAATGAAATTTTAAAATGTGTTGTAAAACATCTGTATATTAAAATGTTTCTATATACAAAGGTAATACACATTTTACTCACAGCGGCTCAACTTTTTTCATACAAATATTTTTTTTTAAATACATATTTATAGATTGTATCGAAATGTAATGTTTTTTTTACATACAAGCTAAATTTTGTAAATACGTTAAATTTATTTAAGATCTAGCTAATTAAATTTTAATTTTTTTTCACGTTCTATTCTTTCCAATGCTTATTTTTTAAACTTAAATCTAAACATTGTTATATCAAAAATTACCTCCGATAACTCCATAAGTTAACATTAACATGGTCACAGAATTACTGAAGGTACTTAAAACAAATGCAATACATGCAATTATGCTTCCAGCAATGCATACGGCCCTACAACCATATTTGTTTGCCAATGCTGACACAATGGGACCTTAAATATGTATAACAATATTTATGAAGAAAATTCCTATTTAATTTACTAGATTTTACCAGCACTTAAATAAACACCACTTAGCAAACTACCGACCCATGCAACAGTTCCTTTCCCTTCGTGAAAATACGTAACAAAATCGTTTAGGAATATGCCAAATGTGTAAGCAATTCCATCAACTATCATATTACACATAAAAGATGCAAATACTATTACCCATCCGTATCTAAAAATAAATATATCGTTTTAGTCAATAACGAACAATAATTAAACAAAAAATACCCTCCATCAGGCGGAGGAGGTAGTTCTTGGTCGTATTGATCTTCGTATTGGGCATCATCTTGTAAATCTGTTGCTAATCTATCAGCTTCTTCACATGCTAATTCACTATCGGCCTGAAAATATATATACATTACGTATATATTATTATATACAACGAACTATATAATATAGAAGCCTAAAGAGGCTATGTTTTCATATAAATGATTGGTCCCAACATCTGACAGCGACGCAGGGGTAAAATGACAGATGGCGGATATAAATTTAATAATTAAGCCATGTACAATTTGCTGTAATAATGAAAGTCGTGAGGTCATTCGGGTTTGTCAAATTTTTTATTGCTTTCTAAGAAAAAATTAAATATTATTTAAATTATAATTAATTATAAATTATAAATAAATAAATAAATAAATTATGCAATAAAAATGATAAATTATGCAATAAAAAATTTGAGAATAACGAGTGACGTCACGACTTATATTTTTACACCAAGTAGTACGTGGCTTAAGAATAAAGTTTATAGCCCTCAATTGTCATTTTACCCCAGCGACGCTGTCAGATGTTGTAACACAAATTCTAACCTCTTAAGCCTTCTATATTATATAGTTCGTTGATTATATAATATACTATAAGATTTTAAAATATATTAAAATAACAATTTTAAGCATTTTTTCAATAAAATGTAATTTTTAAAAGTTCATTTAAATGTGTGTTTTTAGTGGTTTACTACAATTATAAAATAAGGACTATATTTATAGACAATTGTAATAAATAAATAGAGAAGCAATCTGAAACACGCAAAAAAGCGCATCCCTAAACAAATCATAATTTTTGCACTTGCACATATATAAAGTTGTAAAATATAAAATACAAGCATTTCCAGTTCATATTTATCTTATTCCAAAGATTTGAAAAAGACCGATTTGAACTGGGAAAAGACCAGTTTGAACTAGAAATTGTCTTATGCTAGAGGAATTATGGTTTTTTTCTATAAAATATTAACGAGATATAATTACTTTAGTAGTTTTCGGCAAGGTGCAATAAGTCCACATGCAGTTAATTCCACATGGGAATTTATTCCACCTCCCGCGTGCGCCTATACAATTTGATTTGCCCTTTTCCAAAAATCTGCAAAACAAAAGTGATTATGTACCGCCTTTTCCAAATACTTCCGTAGTACAAATAATATAATTTTTTGTTTTGCAGATTTTTGGAAAAGGGCAAATCAAATTGTATAGGCGCACGCGGGACCAGCATAATAATGTGTATTTATTATGTATTTCGTTACATTTACTTACATTTTAACTTTAATTTATATTTAACTTTGCACTTAATAACTGTGGACTGTGGACTTATTCTATAACACTATTACAATACTATTATTATTAAAAACTAGATTTTTATTAAGCCACACTAAAATTAGAATTAACAAATAATTAAATTACTCATTATTGAAATACTTTATTTAAATTTATAACTAATCTTGGGAAAAAAAATTCTAGAGTGGAATTATTTCTCATCTACTCATTTAAATGTGAAATTAATTCTCACTCGAAAGTGGACTTATTAACCACCTTGGTGGGAAATAACTCCACATTGATTTGATGGAGCTATATCCCACTTGAGGTGGAATAAATTCCCATGTGCAATTAACTGCATGTGGACTTATTGCACCTTGCCGTAGTTTTCATCAGCTAGAAATGAACTATTTAAAAATAAATAATGTAATAATAAGAATGGAATAACAGCAAAAGCTATAAAAATAATTCTGTTCAAATTTTCAAAAATGATTATGATCATAGATTTTAAATAACTAGATAAATCACCGACGCTGCATACTTTCCTCAACAGGTGCCGCCACATACACCATTTTCAGAAATTTGAAAAATAAATGGAAAATATGTGAGCAGCAAAATAAATTCTCTCTTTCAGTGAGAAAATAAGAAAAAAATGTATATTCCTTTAATGCGTTTTTTCTTTTTTGTTGATTTTTTAAGTTTTAATGGCCTTAGAATTTTTATTTTTATTTTATGTTTTATTTTTATTTTTATTTAATTAATATTTTGTCAAGAAATTTTATAATGAATATTTATTATTTTTTTACAGAATTTTTGATATTACTTTATTATATTTAAAAAAAATAATTATTTGAAATACCTTTAAAAAAATTAATTTAAAAAAAATATGTATTGTCTCTGATGGGGATTGAACCCGAATGTTATTTTTCATAATTTTTTTCATACAAATACCTATATGAAAAAAATGATTTTTGTCTTATATATGATTTGATAACCTTATAAAAACATTTAAACATATGTACATATTCATATATATAAAGTTGAAAATCAAAAATTTAATTAATTTGTTTAAAAATGCTTTTAAAAAAAATAAGTAAAAAAAAAATTATTTAAAAAAATATCGTCCCTGATTGGAATTGAACCATTATGAAAAATAAAATATGAAGCAAAATTAGTCCTGCCTGTCTATGAGTATTGATATTACAACGATGGCAGATTCTTTCCTAATTCGCATAATACAATATGTATATATTTGTTATATATGTGTGTAATATGATTACATATGTATATATATAATTAATGATTATGTATATATATAATTAATATGCATCACTCATAAGACAAGACAATTTTTTTCATATGTTTACATTTTGAAAAATAACTATCGGAGACAATATTTTTTTTTAAATTAATTTTTTTTTAATTATTTTTTTTAAAGCATTTTTAAAAAAGTTAATTAAATTTCAACTTTATTTAAAAAAATATATATTTAGATGTTTATATGGTTATCCTTATCATTCATAGGACAAAGCTAATTTTTTTCATATATTTGTATGAAAAAATTATGAAAAATAATATCCGGGTTCAATCCCCATCAGAGACAATATTTTTATTTTAAATATTTTTTTTTAATTATTTTTTTTAAAGGTTTTTTTTAATAAAGTAAAATTAAAAATCCTGTAAAACAAATAATAAGCATTCATTATATAATTTTTTGACAAATAATAATTTTCCGTAACATAAAATATGAAAAAATAACAAAATTCCCTTCATTGGATTTCTATTCTTCTCAAAATGAATTTTTTCTTTATATAGCAAAAAAAAATCCTCAAGGCCATAAAAACAACAAAAAACGCAAAAAAGGAATATACAACAACAACATAAATAATTTTCTCACTGAAAGAGAGAGAAATGAAAAAATAATATTGTTTGTTAAAGCGATACATGCGCCCTCTGTAGACCAAATATAACAATATTTTTTTTCAAATGATGATTTATCTAGTTATTTAAAATCAATGTTATGATTAATAAAATATCACTTTAATTATAATATAAAAAATATTAGAAGTGTATGCTACAATTTTCGAAATTCAGTTATTATTATAATTTCTTAATAATAACTACAGATTTCATTTTTTTAAACTAATAAAAATATTCTTACAACTACAATACATGATTTTTTAATATTAAAAATTATTTTATGCTTTTTGTACTATAAAAACATCTTGAATAATTTATTAAATATCCCAATAACAATTACATGTTAAGGAAAATTATTATAAATTATATAATTTATAATATAAATTATACATATAAAGTCAAGCCATTGAGCTTAAAATACGATAAGTAGAAATTAATACCCTCGAAGGGACAATTGAATAGGTATTAATTTAACATAAAAGGAACATAATGATAAGTAGATTCCAATTGATTGCTTAGTTAAATAATGCTATGTTGATAGCAAATAAATATAGATGGAAAATTACAGAGAAGTTATTCGCATTTTCCACAAATATTGGAAAAAGAAGTTGATGTAAAATAACAGTTAAAGCTTAGCATAGTGGTCGAATGAAATGAAATTTTAACGCGATCTCCAAAGCTCTACAAACTCTTCTGTGAAATAGCCGTAAACAAGTTGTGAAAAATTCTATAAATTCAAATTGATTATATACTCTGATTGATTTCCCATTTTAACTGTACTTGTTTTTTTTTAAATTAAATATAATTTTGAATTTTATACTGACTTCGCAACGTCAGCTATTCAAATTTTTGATCGAAGGAAACCAAAAAAAAAATTAAACTGTCAAAATTTCATCGTGAAATAATGTTCTGAACATTATTTCACATGAAAAATAATCGCTAGACTTTTGCGCGCCATCTGTTGATAAGAACAAAATTCATTATTTTTTACGATTTTTTCACAAATTTTTCACGCGAGCTCAGTACTACTTCAGCGAAATCAGGAGCGAAATTTTTCATTTCTGATTTCACGATGTCAAATTTGTATGAAAATTTAATTTCACTCGACCACAATACTAAGCTTAAGTATTCATAATTAAATTATTACGATAAAAAAATTTTTATTTTATAAACTTATTAGGAGTATTTTATTTAGGTATTTATATTATATTGAAAAATAAGATGTGTGTCTTATTTATGCTCATAATAATGATCAAATTCAATAATGTTCTTGTTTCGATTTCAGATTGGTCAGATTTTTTTTTATATGAGATTTTTTTTCTGATTTTTCAGATTAATTTTTTGTACCTAACTTTATACTGGATTATATTTAGAGTTGCAATCTAATAAATTTCTTAGATTTTTATTCCATTCGGCAACATTGTATATATTTTGGATCTGAAAAATATGAAACTGTTTCTTATTTCTAAAGGCAGATTAATTTGGGTTTTTGATTTTAAAGAATCTAATCAATACACCAAAGGCAAAAAATTAATTACTTTTTGCAATAAATTGAAGATTGTACAAGAAAAAATGTGCGCAGATATGTATTTATGTGGCCTTTCAATGTAATTTCTTGTTTTGTTTGGTCCATTAAATTAAATTTTCAGTTTAGAAATGTAACTAATTTTGTCGTATAACATATTTATATTTTGTATGGGAAACACCTTTTATAATGTAGATCTACAAAATTAGTCAAACGTAAGTCATTTGTATTATATTGATAAACGAAAATGCATGTTTATTGCAAAAAATAGATCTTTAATTTTTTATAGAAAAAATATTAATCTTGAAAATTATTTCATTTCAAAAACAAGAATTTTTTTTTTCGTTTTATAAAAATTTCATTATTACTTTCCCTTTTATGAATTCACACTTCCAGTATATTGAAGAATTATAAGAACAATATACATATGTATATATATGTATATATACATATGTATATTGTATATGTCGGTATGTCGGTATCTCCTCACCTGGCCATAGCTCTTAAACTTGACCGATTGAGCTCAAATTTGGAAGTAGAGCTCGTGCTTGGTACCCTATAAATTTGGGGCCTTTTTGATGAGGGGGGAAGGGGGCGCAGAGGGTCGTTTAATATATGAATGTACGAAAAAACCATGTGGGGTATCAAATGAAAGGACTTGAAGTGTACATCTCAATGGGGTGTATTTAGTGGGGCGCCGTGTGTCATGTAGGGGCTAAAATGGGGGCAATGTTGGGCTCCATCATACAAAAATCATGTGGGGTATCAAATGAAAGGTCTACCCTGGGTCATGTGTACATGTCAATGAGGGTAGTCCGTGGGGCACATTCGGTTATACGGGACCCCCAATGGGGTCATGTTGGGCCCATTATACAAAAGTGTATCAAATAAAGGTCTTGAAGAATATATCTAGTTGAAAAGTCCTACAGGCACAGTGGGCTAATTATAAAAAAATCATGTGGGTCATCAAATGAAAGGTCTTGGAGAGTACATATCTTGGGGTAGTCCATGGGTCAACTGGGGCCGAAAATCGTAAAAAAATCATGTGAGGTGTCAACTGAAAGGTCTTGAAGAAAACATCTTGTTGAGTACTCCGAGAGGTACTCTGGGTCTTGTGGGGCCCATAATGCAAAAAGACATGAGAGATATCAAATAAAAGGTATTGAAGAATACATCTCGTTGCGCAGTCCGTGGGGCTTCGTAATTCATATTAGGGCCCAAAACCTGTGTCATGTGGGGGCCATCATAAAAAATCAGGCGGGGCATCAAACTAAAGGTCTTGAAGAGTAGTCGGAGCAGTACCCTGGGTCATGTGGAGCCAATTATACAAAAACACATCGGCCACATGTGGAATTCCAAATCGTGGGCCATGAGGGGCTCAAACAAATCATTCCCAAGAATCATTCCCAAGTTGTCAAAAGTATTTAAATATTTTTAGTCGGTCAAATGAATAAATATTTGACCGACTAAAAAGTGTAAAATAAAAAATATAAATAAAAAAAGGGTTTTTAAAAATACTTTCCCTTAAAGAAAAATTCAACTAAAAAGTAATAAACAAGCAAATAATACCACATCAATGTACTTTCCCGTTGAGTTTTAGCCACTGTCAGCAATAGTAAGGGAAAGTAGACCTTATCAGAATTAATGCAATTTATAAGGACGTCTACTTACCCTTACTATTGCTGATAGTTGCTCAAACTCAACGGGAAAGTACATTGATGTGGTATTATGTGCTTGTTTATTACTTTTTAGTTGAATTTTTCTTTAAGGGAAAGTATTTTTAAAAACCCTTTTTTTATTTATATTTTTTATTTGTTCTATTTCAGCCTTAAAACGATTTTTTATTTGTTCTATTTCAGCCTTAAAACGATTTCTTCTATTGCACAACTAATTGCAAATATTTAATTCTTTGAATATATAATATATGGACTGATAATCGCTTGTAACTTCCTTTGCTGTCAATGAAAAAAATTCCATTAGGACTGGTAGAGCATAGCACCAAAATCTATGGAATTCTCATCCTATCGGTGGAAAAATATTTTAGTTACTGTTCATAAATTTTTAGAAAATAATAGTGCTCTTCACGACCTGAATATTTTTTTGGATATTTGGATAGCGCTGAATATTTGATGTTTTTATGTTTATTTTACATATTTCTATAATCTGGTAGCTTTGAAATAATTTAAACAAATATTGTTAAAAATTAGAATTGGCAAAGTTTAAGGAAAAATAAGTAAATGGAATTCTCATTATTATGCTAATTTTAAATTATAGTTTAAAATTAGTATAATAATACTAATTTTAAACTATAATACTAATTTTAATAAAGAATAATCAGCGTCAATATAAAAAAAAACAAAAGTTTAAATATCAAAAGAGAAAATTGTGACAGTAGTATTTTGACATATATATCCAAATATCAAAATATCACAAAATACATGCCGCTGTCATGTTGACACTATCGAGATATTTAAATATTTTTTTCAACCAATCAAAAATCGTTATTTCGTAAAATATAAAAATATCCAAATATCCAGAAAAAATATTTAGGTCGTGAAGAGCACTAATATAAATTTAATTTGTTTGGTTCATTTTAAGTTAAAATTGAAATTACTTCAAAATTTAGGAATACAACAATATAAACTCCCTTTATAACCACTTGTCCGTGCTGTATTTGAAAATTGAAATTAAAAATAAAAAGAAAACACTAAATTCAAAACATACATATAAAATTTCAACTATCTATCTAAAGAATTAAATTGTTTTAGTTTTATATATCCAGAGTTGAATAAGTAGAGAAAGAATTCAACATTTCACATTTGGAAATCACTCACACAATTTAAATAATATATTTAACATTCAAAAAATTTAAATCTTGTTTAACCAAAAAATACAAATTCTTTGAATTATTAAAATTCGTTGAATATTTTTGAATAAATGATTTAGTTGTTTTATTGGCCGTAAAAAAGGCGAGCGTCGCCAAAGGCAATTCGGAATAGTTAGTTCATTTTTTCGCAGTCTCTGGTGGTATGCGCATAGTCGGTGATGGCTACAGCAATGAAGTTGGTTAATAGCAGTGTATATATTATATATAGTCAAAGATTTAATTGTAGTGATAAATTGTTCAAAATTTGAATATTCAGCAATTCAATAGAATTATTATTTAGCTTCCTGACAAACCAGACCGAAAACTCAGTTTTTCTGGTTTCAAATTTCAAAAATGGAAATTCATAAGGTTTTAGAGCAGTTTTCAGGAACAACTAGAAAACACGAAAACTTACAAATTTGTAAGATTTTCGGGAAAACATGACAAAATAGAAGAAACGTATTTTTGAAGTTGGCATAGCTAAGTTTCCATACAAAAGTATAAATTTTTGTGAAGAAAAAAAAACTTACAAATTTGTAAGATTTTTGGGAAAACATATGCTAGCGCAATCTATGAGAAAATAGAAGAAACGTATTTTTGAAGTTGGCATAGCTAAGTTTCCATACAAAAGTATCAATTTTTGTGAAGAAAAAAAAATTCAAAAATTTCAAAAACAAAGAAAAAAATCAAATATATACACTTTATTTTATAAATATACAAATTTCAAAGGGGTCAACTGTCTTGTTATTAATTTTACAATATAGGGTTTGCGTTCATTTTTTTAGAATTAAACAATTCATATTGCAAAATTACAAATTGTTAAAATATATACATAAATTTTATTTTTTATAAACTCCACTGTTATTAATTTATAATATAGGTCGACATTTACATTGTCTATTTATAGCACTATAACTCTGCCGTTCAATTTTTTTTCCTTTTCTTTCTTGTGAGTGTGAAAGAGCAAAAATATGACGGGTAAATTACTTCCCGAGCAAGAAAATTTTCTTGCTTTTTTTTTGCTATAATTTTGACATGGGTATCAAATAATATGCCGAAACGAAATTTTTGTAGAGCGCATTTAAAACAAAATCAAATTATTTATGAAACATTATATATATATGTATATTATATACACTCCGGAGCACTTGATTACCCTCACTTAATTTTTTTACCTTTTATAATATTTATAATATTAATTTTTTTACCTTTTATAATATTTAGAAACTTTTTATAATATTTACTGCCTATAATTATATTCTACCTGAGGACGGCATGTACTAATGACTTATGGTTAAGTGGAAATTCCCATTTTTGTCTTTTTTCGCTACTTTACACCGGAGCACTTGATTACCCTCATCAGTTTATTTCGAACTTTTAAGACAAACGGAAACTGTTCTCTTCAAAATACTTAATTATTTAATTATTTTTAAAAACAACTGTGTTATTGGTGTACTTTATATTAGTTGCGATTTGCTTCCATATTAATAAAAATAAAAATGTAAACATTTTGTAAATATAATTCAGAATCGAGATTATTTAATTATATTTATTATTAAAATTACTAATTATTGATTTTGAAATTTGTTTTATATGTTATACGTTATAACCTAGGCCTAGTCACACCAAAATTGAAAACAAAAGTTTCACACCAGAAATAATGAGATTTCGTTTTCGGTTGTCAAATTATGAAAATTCTGGAATAATGATTGTTTTTTAATTTTTGGTTTTGCGTAGAGTAAATTAGTGAATTAAATAAAAAAACAAATCACAAATTTTGATTTAATTATACTATTGTTATTACACAAAAAGGAAATGAATAAATTTCTGTCATGGAGATATGAAACTGATGGTGTGTTTCTAATTTAAATCTGTAGATCGACTAGATTTTTTAAAATCTGAAATCAGATTAATCTGTCTAGTGAAATAAGAAACAGTCAGTTCAGATCAAAAAATGCTCCAATGTTGCCGGGTAAAAGAAAATATTGGTCGGCAACTCTGAATTTCTCTACGAAATTATTTTTCAATTTAAATAACAATTTCTGTAATATTTTTGATTAAATATTACTTTTTATAATATTTTATATATAATGTTTTTCTTTGGCCTTTGGCCTATTTAATTTCAATATTATATCAATGATAATGATATATGTAGTACTTAAAAAAAACTTTTTTAATAAACAATATTGATTTATTAAAAAAGTTAATCGTTAATTAATAAAAGTTAAAAAATGACACTTACATTGATAAAATAATGTCGTTTTCGATTGTGTCAGAGAAAGTATAAAAAAGATTAATATTTTTTTATCTGAATAGAATTAAATGTAAATTTGCAAAAAAATGTATTTGAAACCTGATTTTTTAATGACAAACAATGAAGAGGTTTGATTGAAATATAGATCAAAATTTTATAATTTCCAATCAAACATGAGATATTTATACATTATTTTATAATATTAAATTTATTTATAATTTTAAAAATTATTCAAAGATCATTTATCGAATTTATTAAACAATTAAAAATTATAGATTTACAAGATGTTCAACATTTCCACAACATGAAAACGATTAATTTTTTATGTGTATGTGATTTAACAAGGTCAACAAAAATATAGAAATACGATCAATAATTAAGTAGTTAGGTCAATACAAATTATAAATTCTATTTTTTTGTTAAATTAAAATGTATTTAATAGTGTTTATGTAGCTGAAAAGATATTATAATATCTCAGTATAATAAATTGTATTAATTTATATTTTATTTATTTACAATAACATTATAATTTATAAAAAAAATAACTATTTTTAAAAATTTTAGACTAAATCTGTTCAGTTACCACAGTGCTAATTTTATTTATATACATTATATACAAGAGCAATTAAAGCAAATAACATTTTAATATTTATGTATATACCTACAAGAGAATTCAAGCAATAAAATTTTAATATTTTTCAATGTAATAGTTGATTTTTCTAAAAAAAATCAAGTTTAAAGCCTAGGGGTTAAGGCCCCTTATAACTGCGATGGGTTCGATTCCTGGTTAGGGGAAAAAAATTTAAATATGCCAAACAAAATGATCACAATTGTAAGTGTTTTCCAAGACATTTTCTGCCAGTTAATAATGCCATAATACCGATTTCAATTGGTAGAAAAATTTTTTTAGTTTTTAACTACACGAAAAAACGTGGTAATAAAATGTTTAAATTTTTTCCCCCAATTTTACCAATCCACGGTTAAGTGAATAAAAGGATGTATTCTGGTTGTTTTTTCAGTGCACTTATTTATTGGAACTTTTCTGTGTAAGAAGTTATTGCCTATTTAGAAAAATTAATATACATATATAAATTAAACAATAAATAAATTTGTACTATTAGTATAGTTTAAAATTTTTGGTTTTTATTTTTTTAGAAACTTCATGCTGACAATGAAACATAAATTATTGCTAATATTGACATTTTCTTTTGAAAACGTATTGGCTAAGCATTTTGTGAATATATACATAGCACCAGCAAAATTATTTTAAACACCCGCTGATCTACAGGGTGTTTTTAAAAAGTTGCAGAAAAGTAGATACATACTAATCATAATTGAATTCGTTGCTTCATTTCTTCTAATAACGATATTTCTGTTGAATACACACCTCCTCTTTCACCGTCCCCCAAACATAAAAGTCCATAACTGTAAGGTCTGGTTTCTTCCTATCTAACTTTTTCGGTAATTTTCATTCAACCATTCCGTAAGAATTCGGCCATAGTGACATGGGGCACCATTCTATGGACCCACCCCATATAATTTTTTTCTTAAAATGAAACCAATGTATTGGGCCTTTTCTTCCTAGCTAACGTTTTCGGTAATTTTCATTCAACCATTCCGTAAGAATTCGGCCATAGTGACTTAGGGCATCATTCTATGGAATGGACCCCTCCCATACAATTTTTTTCTTAAAATGAATCAAGGAATCATTTTAAGGGGAAGTATTTTTAAAAAAACTTGTTTTTATTTATATTTTTTTTTATTTTCTTTTGAAAGAACATATCCTTTCAAAATTTTCCACTATCCATTTTTATCTAAAAAAAAGTGAAAACAAGAAAATCTGTTATGTAGCTATGTGTTTTATCTTGAGTTAGAAAGTGAAAGAAAATGTTGAACGTATCCATTAGAGCTAAAAACTTTATTCAAGCAATAGAGAATTATTATCAAATTCTTACAAAAACAAAAACCAATCTAGGAAGAGTATTATTCTTATTTTTAACCTCAATTTATATATGATGCTTATAAGACAATTATTAAATAAAATAATGTACATATAGTATAGTAAATAAATTTATATATATAAAATTAAAAAAAAAACAGAAGACTTATTTGATGTGGACAAAATCCAATTTGAACTGGAAATACTATAATATCAATTAAACAATAATTATGTATCCAATAGAATAGATCATGTAAATCAATAGTTACACATTTGACAAAATAATTAAAATTAATTATTATTGTGTGCGCAGTATAATTTAAATTTTGAAGTTACTTAAATCGAATATATGGGAATCAAGCGCGGTTTTTTCAAATAATTATTACATAACTGTATAATTTTATGTTACTATACATACTATTATTGTTCACAGAATTTCAATAAAATAAAAACACTTTTATCACAACACAATTACAAACATTTTAAATTGGTTAGTTATAAATCAGTAAGTGCATATTAAGTTCCTCTAATATTAAAAATTAAATAAAAAATAATCATGTGAGAATTAAGCCATAAATCCATTTCATGTCATGCAACCATGTAACTTAAATTTATAAATTAACTTAAAGTTAATTTTTCAGAATTAAAGTAATTTTTTGTACTAAAATTTTATCTAGTAATATCAATTTTATGAAATATACATATATGTAAAAATATCACGTACCACTATAATCTTGTTATCCGTCATTTTTTAAATACACATTTAATATATAATACTACAATTTAAATAAATCATTAACAATTCAACATTATTGTATGTTTTAAACAGACCGATATGTCCAATAGCAACCGACTAAATGATATCGCCGATTGATATCAGCTGACTAAAAAAAATATTATCTTAAAATTGTTGAAATCAATTAAATACTATTAACTCTAAACAATATTTTGTGAACTATGAAATTATTATCATATGAGTATTTATTAGGTTGTCTCTTTAAATTCAATTTAAAAAATTCTCTATTACTATAATATTGAAAATTTCAGTATTAAAAAATTAAGCAGTTCTCTGAATTTAACATTAAAAAGAAGAATTTTAAAGCTATAATTTGCAAATACTAACAGTATTATGTTAATTATATAAAAAAATCTACCACGATTAATATTCAATTTATTTTATGATTACATTTCGAAAGTATACATAAAATAACTATAACGAAGTTAATTTTATTAAATTTAAATAAAGAATTTTCTAACCAAAAACTCTACTTGAACAATTTTTTTTATTTGATATTAATTTTATTAATGATTTTATCAATATATATAATTTCAAAACCTAATTAAAAACGTACGGGCGTATGACGTACGAAAAAATAATTTACCTGAAATAATAAAGTAAAGATTAGTTATTATGCGTTCAATTGAGAATTTTAATAATTTATGATACATATTTCAAACGCAACAATTGGACCATGTTATTAATAAAAATTATATTTATTAATTAAATGTTCATTATTGATCTATGTATTTTCAATTATATATAGTTTGAAATGCGCATTTTAAATTTGTTCTTGAAAAATCTATAAAAATTCCCTAAATTAAAATTCCTATTATTCGTAACGTCACTTGAAAATGGTTTGTGCTATTTCACAAAATATTTTTCTAAGCTCCCATGGAGAATAGTCTCAAGTGTTATTACTAAATAACAGTTTCTGTATATGTAAGTACACAAAGCTTTTACAATTACAGAAAAAAGTCCAGTATGGCTATTGTATTTTGATTTTTTTTTTCACATTAATTTTGAAAAAAAATATAACTTGTCTAGTTAAAATTATGTACAAGCGATTGTTAAATAGTTATGATTTATATTTTTTTTAATTTAAAACTTATTTAACAAAATTCCAAACTCAATTTTGAATTCAAAACTTATTTAATATCAAAGACTTCAAATGGTGACAAATACATTGATTACAACTACATAACAAATAACAAAGCTCGAGTTTAGTACATATTACAAAGAACATCGATTTAGTTGCTAATACAATGCAGTTTACATAAAGCCGACCTCATATCATATAAAATCATATAATATATCATTTTTAAATAATATAAATACAAACTTCGCAAATTAAAAGTTATAAAATCGTTATTGAAAATTCCTCAAGAATAAATTTATTTATAATTTTGACTAAATTTATATTGTAGAACGAAAAAAACTAAACAGTACAATTTGATATTGAAAAATATAAAAAATAATGACGAATTACTGTGCAGTAGTTTCGTAATGGGCGTTTTTATTACTTATAAATTCTGTAAAAATACATTTCTTATCTTTCTCCTACATATCTAAGGTTAAGCTATCATAAATTGGGGTGAACATCAAACATGCCAATTAAAATTTTTACTTTACGAATATCGTGTCCTCAAGCTGAACAAAATTGAAGTTATACATACTAGTGGCAGGAATTTAAATTATAATAATTTGGAAAGTTAATAAATACTGGTAACTTTATTCTATCATATTTATTAGCTTTCAAATGCTTTGTTAATAATATTTTTGGCGATCGCCGAAATCAGCTTTTAAAGATTAATAGTTAACATATTTTACTATTTTAATTTTGACAAATAACAAATAGTTCAGTCTACCGGATGAACTTTAATTATCTTTTGCAACGATATAGAAGATATATGGATAGAGCATAAATATAAAAATTTGAAGCCACGCCGGGTATAGTTGTCTCTTTTTATGCTAGCCGAATTGTCAAAATATAAAAATGAGAAATTAGGGGCGGATTAGGTTTTTTTTAATTCGGGCATCAATTTTTAAGGAGATAATTTTTTTTTTTTGAAAAATACAAGTAAAGATCATCCTAAGGAATATTTTAGGTCGCGCAACGATAATTATACAAATGGAAAGTAAAATAGAGTAATTTGTTTAGCTAGTTAATATTGTTAATTTATATTGAGACTCTTAAACTTAAAAAAATAAGCCAGCCCTGTAAATCTAAAATCAGCTGTTATAATATTTTTCATATTATTAATTTGACACTTCGGCGAGCAAAAGGAAAGAGAACTACCAAAATCGTGGCTTCATAAACAATTTTTCAATATATTAAAATTTTAATGTGTTAAAAAGAGAGGGAACATTTATGCCCTATCCATATATCTTCTATATCGTTGATCTTTTGAATACGATTAGTTCTAAATATCTAAGGATTCTAACGCATGGTATTTTTTTTTTAAAGAAAGACCTATATTGAGAAGGAAATTATATGCAAGGAAACGTTGTATGTGTACATGTATATTTTAAATTTCATATTTATTTATGAACTATAATTAAATAACTTACTCGTTTTATTGTGTGATAATTTTTTCCTGTATGTTTTTCACTGCATTCTTTTTTGTTCATATTTTGAAATGATAATAAAACTTGCTTCTTCTAAAAATTCAATTCTTTTCTTCAAAACGTTTTGCTTATTTTTCTGTTAGTGCATACAACTTTATTTTTGTAGATTTTTTCAGCAAAATATATTTAAATTTTTACATATATGTATATATATATTGTTCAAAGTGTGATATCTATACATTATATATTGACTCGATATCAGTAATAATACTTTTAATATATTTATCAATTATTATAAATATTTAATGTATTTTATTATGTGTGCGTTAGTATTTACTCGGTAGGTATATATTTTTTTTAAAGTTAATCGTATAATAAAAAATGAATATCGCAAATGATTAAAAATAATAACGCCATTTGTAAGAAATTCTGATAACGTAAAAAAATATTACAATCATATCACAATAAAGATATGATGAATTAAATGTGAATACATATATATTAAGTTCATGTGGATATACGTTTTTAAAACAAATAAATACCTACTATAGATTTTTTTCGCTTAATTTCTATATAGTTTAAAAATAATTCTATATAAGTAGTTTAAAAATACTACAAATATCATGACTGGTTTTCACTCCCGTCTTATAAGGCGCGACGCTGTGGCAATTCTTTATTTTTTTTTTCTGGCTGTTAGCTATTTCAAATGACGGTTTGTTTTGTAAATAAAATTGGCATTTGTGAAAAAATTAATGAAATTTCAAAATGTGGCTGTTAGTCACATTTGTGGCTACAGCAGCCACACATCTTCCTAGGCGCGCCTTATAAGACTCATTTTATTTTTAGGGCAACGTGATTGGTTGAAAACGAAAAACAGCCACAGCCGCGGCTAATATTTATTTTGTGTTTTGGTTCTTTTAATGTTTGTAATTTTTTTAAGCCTCAAACATTCCAGATTAAAAACATTCTAGCAATTTTAATTTATCAGTTCTGACAATACCATTGATTTTAAATAACTAGATAAATCACCGACACTCCAACTTTCGACAACAGATGCCGCCACATAAATCATTTTCAGAAATTTGAAAAATAAATTGAAAATAAGTGAGTAGCAAAATAAATTCTAAATAAGAAAAAAATTATATTCCTTTTGTGCGTTTTTTATTTTTTGTTGATTTTTTAAGTTTAAGCAAGCCTTGAGAATTTTTATTTAGCTTTATTTAAGAAAAAATTTATTTTGCGACGAATAGAAAAATTCAATCTAGAATATTTTTTTATTTTTCCATATTTTATGTTAGGAAAATTAATATTTGTCAAGAAATTCATTATGTAAGGTTTAGACAATGGCGAAACTCATATTTTTTAGGCAAAATAGAACGAGATAGCATGCTAAAATTCGACTAACGAAAGAATGAAACAAAAATTTATAGCATCTAGTTGGCATTCAAAAAAATTATAGGAACTTTTTGATATTCCTAAAAAATATTGCTTGACAATGTAAATAATTTATTTAAAAAAAATAATTTATTTGAAAAAAAATAATTCATCCATTTTTTTACCTAAAGCTTAGTACTCAGTTCAAAAAAAGTATGATTTTATATAGAAAATTTTACCAGGGGCAAAATTTTTTTCTTAGTTTTTGCTTTGTCATATACCACATGGTACTCAGTATGATTATATTATATTATATTATATTTACATATTTTTAATATGATATTTTGCTCACAATTTTGCCAACTTTTTTTTTGGAAGTGAATACCTAGCTTTAAAATAAAAAAATAAATTTGACAAAATATAATTTTGAATATATATAATATTCACGCCATCTATAGTTTTTCTATAAAATCTCATCTTTTGGTCGTCCAATTCGAAATTAAATTTCGAAAATTGGACGTCCAAAAAAATTTCTGGACGATATTGCTGTCTCTACCGCACTTATACCTAAATATATCTCCATCCTTTAAAAAAATTCGCCATTAGATTTCGCCACTGTGTGGGCGTACTTTAATGCCTGGTTTAGACAATGGCGAAATCTAATGGCGAATTTTTTTAAAGGATGGAGATATATATTTGTGTATAAGTGCGGTAGAGCCAGTAATATCGTCCAGACATTTTTTTGGACGTCCAATTTTCGAAATTTAATTTCGAATTGGACGTCCAATTATGGCACAAGACGTCGGCTCTCGTCTTGTGCCATAATTGGACGTCCAAAAGATGAGAGTTTATAGAAAAATTATTTTTTTGTGCAAGTAAAAGTGGTTTGATCTTTGAAAAGTACGCCCCACCCCAACAAATAATACCATATTGTAATTTACTGTGAAAGAGACAAAAATAAGCCATTCTAAGTGTATTAGAAGAGCAGTAGTGCTTTAACTTATAAAAATTTCTTATCATATACAAAGAATAAGTTTTTAAAGAATCAAAATGATACGACCACTTTAAATTATTATCGATAGTTACACCTAAATATTTGTATTGATTGTTTTGACAACATTTATTTTGAAACAATCAGAGGAACAAGTAGCATTATGACAATAACAATTTGTTGCTCTAAAATTGCACCTACAATCAACAGCCAAGTCAACAAATTTTTTACAACCCATCGAGTGAAAGAAGAAATTATAACCAATATTAAAATGAATATTAAAGAATAAAATATTTGTTTTATTACTCATTTATTTTGATAAAACCATTTTCTCAAAAAAATATCATGATTAATATCAGCAACTAATTGAAAAACATTATTACATGAAAAAACACAACCAATGTCATCATCAGCAAATGCTGTTTTAACAGATTTAAATTTCAATTAAAAAATGGAGTTGATAAATATAAGAAATAAAATAGGACCGAGGACAGAGCCTTGAGGAACACCTAAATTAATTGAACGAAAATTGCTAAAAGAATTACTGATTTTCACTTTTTGCTTTCTATCACATAAATATGAAGTGAACATAAAGCCTCTAAATCCAGCATTATACAGTTTATTTAAGAGTAACGAATGAATGGTGGATCTAACTGTAAAATGCTTTACTGATGTCTACAAATAAAGCTGCCGTGATTGTTTTGTTACTTAGACTTTCATAAAGATTATTACAAAAATAGATAAGGCATCTTCTGTAGAAAACGCTCCCTGAAGCCAAACTGACAATCATTAAAGAATTTATTTTTATTTAGAGAGTCTAAAATCCGAATTTTCACTGCTTTTTCAAATACTTTAGAAAATGTATACAACAATGAAATTGGGCGATAATGATTTAAAACATTGTGAAATCCTTTTTTATATAATGGAATAACAATAGCTGATTTTAATGATTCTGGAAATATACCAGCAAAAATACTTTTGTTAAGTAGGTACGTAAGAACATCAACTACCTGAAAAGCGATTTTTTTGATTTGGTTGTTTGAAATACCATCATCAGTAATAGAATTTGAATTTTTTAATGAGAAAATGATTTTAATTAGTTCCGAAGAGGTAATAGGAACAAAAGGAAAACTTGAATTATTAAAAAAATAAGAATAATTATTACAATTGCAAGAAGTAATTTTTTTTTTTCAAATTTATTTATTTATTTATTCATGTTCTCAAAAGGAGCTTTTGCTCATACAGAGTGTATTTATAAATATAATTATGTAAATGATGTTAAAATATAGTGTAAAATGAATATAATGAGTGTAAGAAAAAAATTAAAATGAATTATTATACAAATTGTGCGAATGATTAAAAAAATTTAATTGGTAACAATACTTTAATGATATATAGAAAAGTAACAATATAATTGACTGATTCTGAAATAAATTATCAGTAATAGAAACAAAGTGATCATTGAATAACATCCCAGCAAACATGTCTTCAATGACATACCCATGAATCACCCAAGACATGTCTTTAAGACAGACCCAAGACAGACTGCTGACATCGCCATACAAATGTCACAAGTCGTCATGCATGACATGTCTTGGGTTTGTCTTGCATGACATGTCTTGGGTGTGTCTTGCATGACATGTCTTGGGTCTGTCTTGCATGACGTGTCTTGGGTTTGTCTGGCAAGACGTGTATTATGTTTGTCCCTGTGAAAAAAAAATCATATTATATATGAAAATCACTATTTTTTATTTAAAAACTAATAAAATACATTTCAAACTAATCAATAAAAACTTTTAACAATAATTATAAGTCAAAATATGACTGAAAAAAATGTAATTAAAGAAATTCACAATTTTTTTTCCGCAAGACAAATACAATATATTACTGTCTGACACTGAATAAAAAAGATATACAAAAAATAGAATTTTTTTTTAGTTTTTGTAATAGTTACCAGAGGCCTTACCATCGCATATAATGAAATATTTTATTTCGAAAAATATTGTATACCTATCTCTTTCTTTCTAACACATTTTAAATTACCCAAGACATACTAGTGACATGTCTTGGGTCGGTCATGCAAGACAGAATTTTTGTTGGGATGGCAATTTCTGAGTTATCAGCACGTGTATCAGGGAAAACGTAACGTTTGAATTTCGAATCGAATTAACTATTTTGGTATTGTGGAAAACGTAACGTTTTCCATTATTACAATGGAAAGGGTTTTTTTTATTTTTATTGTTACAATGGAAACTACTATATATTATTATAAAACGTTTCGAAATTTTTTATCGAATCGATCTATCAGGGAAGAACTTTTTTTAACGTTTTTATAGAAAATTTTAACGTTAAGTATTTCTGTATTTTTTTTCTTGAAATGTATATTAAATTTATGAAATATTTATAATTAAATGTGTGGCATTAAATTAAAATTAAATTTATGAAATTTTAATCCATTATATATAAAATGTGAATAATTTTCATAATACTCTTTTTCCTATTTTACCATATTTTTATATTATCTAAAAAAAACATAAAAAATATTCTACGGTTATACAAAAGATGTTAAGGATATTCTCTCTTCTTTTTTTTTTGTTAAGATTAATTTACAGATGGAATTTTTTTTGACTATTCAAATATTTGTAGTTAATTAACAATTTCTTTCTTCTCCATTTCTTTGCTTTAGAACGCATATTAATAATAATAATTTTGTTTAACTGCTTTACATTACATAAAAAAGAAACCACCTATAAAAAAGAAAACCTCATTTGCTTTTTATTTATTTGAAAAAACTTTGTAAACAATACTAATCACAGTTAACATATGATATTTCCCCTCAAAATTGTAAAAAAAAAACAAAATTGCATTATTTAAGGGAAACAATGGAAAACACTATTTAACGTTTACGAACGTTTTCCCCGATTGATCGTTTTCAATCGAATGTAAATTCAATTCGATACGTTTTCAAAAACGTTACGTTTTCCCCGATACACGTGCAGTTATAATATTATTGTCAACTTCCAAAATTATATTATTTTGCTGAGAATTATTGCTATTACAAATTTCGTTAACAACCGACCATTCCGCCTTAGTGCCTTTACATTTGGTGAATTTTTTGCGAATATAATGATCACGCTGAGCAGAAAGTTCTACTTTAAGTTTTTTACATAGATTTTTGTAAAGTTTTTAAGTTAATATTGTTAGGATGTAGCTTTATTTTTTTGCTCAAAAAATTATTTTTTTTTAATTTTAATTAACCCTTTATTTAACCAAGGTTTAAGTCTTTTAAATTTGTTATCAGCAATAAATGTATCAGTATCAGTACACATTTCAATCATTTCATTAAGAATTGTAACAAATTTATCAAATGCAAGTGAAACATCATGTAATGCATACACAGAACACCACGTTTCAGATAACAGCAATTCAGAAACTCTGAAAATCAATATTATTTTTAGAAGAAAATGGAATGTATTTATTACTTAAATTATCAATTACATAGTTAAAAGCAAAACCAATCATGTTATGATCACTAATATTTAAATTATAATTGAAAGTCATTGAAAAATCATAGATATCTGAAAGTGCAAAAATGTGATCAATACATTTCTCAGAAGAATTACGAGTTGGTTCATTAATTAAGCTTTTTAATCCATACGAGGCCATAAGTAATAAATAATTATCTAAGCTAATAGATTGATTAAGTAAATCGATATTAATATCACCTAGGATAATTAAATTATTGCAACTACAATTTTTTAAAATAGGATCTAATTCATCTAAGAATTGTTGTACATCAAAATGATGAAATCTATAAATACATATGAACGAAATATAAGAATTCTTAAATTTGCAATCAACTTTGATTAAATCAAAACTACATTTATTAATATATGATACTTTACATATAAATTCTTGTTTAATAAAAACGGCAACACCACCAGATGCAAACTATTATTGCAAGTAGCATAAAATGAATAACCTGGTATAGTAAAATCGCTTTTTTCATGATCATAGATCCAAATTTACGAAAGGAATATAAAATCAGGTAATTTAGCGAAACTTTGTAAATTCGCAACTAATGAATCAAAAATTTTTCTAAGACTCCTAATATTTTGATGAATAATAAATAGTTTATTTGAGACAGACTGAAAATTGTTAAAAGAATTATCTATGGAACTGAAAAAAGAGCAATTAGACAAACAGCTGTTATCAATAAATTGGTGACTTAAATGATCATGTACGGAAATCATTAAAATATAAATTTACGAATTATCAAAAAAAAATTAAAGTTTACTAAAATCACCATGAGAATTGATAACAATAGTTGTAGAATCATCGCTCCTTTTCATGCAAATACTTCTATTTTTAAACCATAGAAATTTATTATTTTTATCCCTTTTATAAGCTTTCGCTGAATTATATAATTTACGATAAAAAGATGTAAGAGAATTATTAATGTAAATATTATTATTTTCAAATTCCTTTCCAAATATTCCACCACTCAAACGATGTTTAAGCTCAGCTTTCTTTTTCAGAATAATTTCTTTAGTAGATAATGATGCAAATTTAACACAAACAATTTTAGAAGGTTCAATATTTCTGTTTTTGTTTCTATCAGCAATTTTATTCTTCTTAATATAACAATTAGTTATATCACCACGCGAGAGATTTATACCAAGAGGCTCAGAAATAAATTTATGAGTGTTTTCCAAGACATTGTTGTTGTTTGTATTTGGAAAACCAACAAAATCTAAATTGTGAGAAAGATTAAGTTGCTCTAAGTAATCAATTTTGCTCTCAAGTGTGTTAATTTTATTATTGAGAAGTTTATTTTCTTCCTCCAAAAATTGTATGCGCTTGACTGCAATGGTGTTAAGTTTAATTAACCTTTGAATATCATTGTTAATGCTTTCCAATGTGACAGGTTGATGAGATGTTGATGTAGTAGTGTTATTATTGTTTAAACTGTTATTTGATGGCAATGAACTTTGAATGTTGGTACTTGCCGTTTGAGTATTATTGTTTAAAGTTGAAGAATGCAAAGAAGCTCTTCTTTTTGCATAACAATTAACACATCGTAAAGGTGATTAATTTTGTTTAAATATGCAATATCTTCAGCTTTAACATTAACACAAGCTGCATGAAAATAATTATTGCAATCACTACACAAAACATTAAGTTGATTACGATCAACTTTTTTTTTGCAAATACATTTCATCATTGTTATGAAAAATGAAATTAGATATGATCACTTATGCTGGGTTTTAATGATAAAAATTTGCCGCTTGTGCAGGAAAAATAGAACGAGATAGTATATTGTATTTTTATATGAGAAAAAAGTAGATCGCTGCAGAAGGGAATTTATTTTTTGACAAGGGAATATAAAATGGCTGATTATCTCTGTACAGATCACAGATGGCACTGTTGAATGGCAGTAGAATTTTATTTAAAAAAATATATTTAATATTTAAATATTTAAAATCTGCAATTAAATATTAATTGCAAATTGTATGATTAAAAATCAATTGTAAAAAATTTATATTTACAAAATTTATATTGAATCTCTCATATAAATATTTCAATTTTTTCTGATATAATTATCACACTTTTCTGAATAATATATATATTAATAAATATTTAAAATTGAATTTGTTGTAATTTAAAAAATGTTAAGTAATATACTCTATTAAATAAATTAATATATTAATAATAATAATAATATAAAAATTTAATTTTCACTTTATTCAGCTAAATTTATATTTCTAAACATTTTTAAAAATTTCTTAATTTTATAAAGAGAACGTTTATAGTTCGGTGATTATTATTATTAAAATTTATTGATTAATATATTATTGTGATACATTTGTGTCAATTTCATTCAATCAATTAAAGTTTCAGAAAATATACGTATTATATTTTTTGCAAAAACCTGGAAATAATTTCATTACCAATCGTTAATAATATTTTAAAATACGAAATTACTAAATATAAACTCATTATAATAATTGGAAATAATAATTTTAATGTCCAAAAATAATTATTTACATCCTTGTACATGAAAGAAACCAATTCACACCCGGTTATAGTTGGTCTAACTACTATAAAGAAAAAAATTGAAATTTTGAAAAATAAAAAAGTTCTAGAAGGTACTATATGGTATATAAAGAGTGATCTAACTCCTGCTCAAAGAGAACAACGTAAAAAAGTATTCGAAGCTGCAAAAATACTGGAGGAGCAAGGTAAAGAAGTTGTAATAAAGCAGAACAAGATTATAACCAATAGTGAAACGATCGATTTGGGGAACATCGAAGAGTTAATAATAAACGAAAGTTCAAAAAGGAGTGGATCTCCACTAAAGGCTGATAAAGAACATATAAAAAAAAAAACAAGTAATTATAGATCCAATAGCGTAGGCAGACCGAAAAAGAAATCCGTAAGTGAGCCAATACCTAGATCTGAAGAACCAATTGACCAGCTTTTAAATTAATTAATCTTAAGCTGATCTAAGGTGAAAACTCTGGCACGAACCGGCAATTCCAAACGTTTACGAATAAGACATACTGAAAATTAGAATTAAAATCAAAATTATAAAAAAAAAAGAAAAAACATAGTAAAATAAAATATATAGAGGAAGGCAACGGGAAACCACCTCATTAGTCACATATTCCCTAGTATAACACCATTGAACAACACAAACACCGCAATGGTAAACACCAACAACACCAACAACAGAAACATCAATAACATAAATGTCCACAGCAAAAATAAGAACACCAACACCAAGATAAATAACTTCAACAATATAAACAATAAAAACAACAACAACCTTAAGAACAGTAAAATAGATAATGTTATGAAATTGGCAACTTGGAATGTTAGGAGCTTACGTCAACCGGGAAAATTAAAAAATCTAGAAATCGAAAAAAACAGACTAAAAATTGATATAATGGGAGTATCTGAAGTTCATTGGAAAGGATGTGGTGAAGTGAGCACCAACCGAAATTATTTTATATATTCTGGTTCTAGCACTGAATATAGAAAAGGAGCTGGGTTTATGGTCTCACTTGAACTTAAGAAGCATATATCAAGCATAGTAATGAAAAGCGATCGTGTGATATTATTACAATTGAAAGGTAATAAATACCACGTCAACATAATACAAATTTATGCTCCCACAACTGATTGTGATGATGTAGTATGCGAAGAATTCTACAGCGACATAGATGAGTTAATGAAAACTCTAAGGAAAGAAGATGTCACGATAATTATGGGGGACTTAAATGCCAAGGTGGGACAAGGAGAAATAGACGGTATTGTCGGAAAATATGGACTTGGAGAAAGAAATTATAGAGGAAACAGACTGATTGAATTTTGTATCGATAACAAATTACATATTGCAAACACGTGGTTCAAAATGCCGAAGCGACGACTTCACACATGGATATCACCTAGAAGTAACAAAACATTAATTGTGAAGAACCAAATTGACTTCATCATTATAAATCAGCGTTACAAGAATTCAATCCAAGTAGCCAAAACATACCCGGGTGCAGATATCCAGTCGGACCATTTATTGTTAGCTGCCAAATTAAAAATAAAACTAAAAAAGCTAGGTAAGAAAGCGAATTTTATAAAACCTAACTTTTCTATTTTAGATTCTCCAGTGAAGAAAAACGAAATTAAAAATACTCTTAATAATAAATTACATCGAATGAAAACTGAAATAATAAACAATGAGAATGTGAATGAACAGATAAATTCGTTTAACATACCACTCAAAGATGCTATCGATGAGTTAAGTTTAAATAGAGAAATGAGAAAAAAGCAGGAGTGGATGACAGATGAAATTATATTATTAATGTATGAAAGAAGGAAGCAGAAAGACAAGAATAATTTACGTTATAGAGCAATCAATCGAATCATAAAAATAAAAATCAGAGAAGCTAAATGCAAGTTTTGGGAAAAGGAATGTGAGGAGATTGAAAAATTAGAAAAATGTCATAATAGTTTCAAGCTACACAAGAAAATTAAACTAGTTACTGGAAAAGCAAAGAAGAAAAAGCATGGTAATTTAAAAGATAAAAATGGTAATATTATTGAATATCCTGACGAAAGAATCAAAAGATGGGAAGAATATGTAACGGAATTATTTAATGATGAGAGATTTAACCCATCAGTAGAGGCAGAGATGAATGGTCCGTCGATCTTAGAAGATGAAGTTAGAGAAGTTCTAAAAAACTCCAAGAATAGGCTGGCTACTGGACCAGACACTATTCCAAACGAAGTTCTGAGGCTAATAGACGGCGACGGGGTAAAAATATTAACCAAGATATTTAACAAAATTTACGATACTGGAATTATACCTGCAGAATGGTTAAAGTCCACGTTCATCACTTTGCCAAAAAAATCTAATGCGTCATCGTGTTCAGACTATAGAACAATAAGTCTAATGTGCCACTCACTAAAGCTGTTCCTAAAAATAATCCACAATAGAATATACAAACGATTAGAAGTAGACATTGGAAATACACAGTTTGGGTTTAGAAATGCACTAGGGACACGAGTTGCGTTGTTCATGTTCAATACTTTAACTCAAAGAAGCAAAGACATGAACGTAGATATACATGCTTGTTTCACTGACTTAGAAAAAGCTTTCGACAACGTAAGACATAAAAAAATGATGGAAATTCTTAGGACCAGGAACTTAGATGGGAAAGATTTAAGAATAGTGGAGAACTTGTACTGGAATCAAGTTGCTGTAGTTAATACACCAGACGGTTTAACCGAAACCATTGAGATAAAAAAGGGTGTAAGACAGGGGTGTATTTTATCACCCCTGCTTTTCAACACGTATTCTGAAGAAATATTTAAAGAAGCTATCACAGACAATGGAATGGGTATTAGAGTCAACGGTGTATTGATAAATAATCAGGTTTGCAGATGATGCGGTGCTAATAGCAGCTAACGCTAGCGATCTACAATTAATGCTGGATGAACTGAATAAATGCTGTAAAGAATGTGGCATGAGAATAAATGTCAGCAAAACTAAATATGTGTACTTCGGAGAAAACACTAGTTCCAACGTCAGTTTATCACTGGACAACGTCACTATAGAAAAAGTTGAGAAAATAAAGTATTTGGGAACTATTATTGATTGTAGAAGCATTAACAGAACAGAAATATACGCAAGAGTTGAACAAGCGCGAGCTGCTTTCAGAAATATGAATAATATATTTTGCAAAAAAGAAGTAAATTTGAAGATAAAAATTAAAATGTTAAAATGCTACATTTGGTCCATCCTGCTTTACGGAGTTGAAACGTGGACCCTGAAAAAACAAGACATCAGGAAAATAGAAGCCTTCGAAATGTGGATCTATAGAAGAATTCTGAATATAAAATGGCAAGATCACATTACAAACCATGAAGTGTTAAGCATAATGGGCATTAAAAAGCAATTGTTATCAGCAATCAAAGAAAGAAAATTGAGATACTTAGGACATATTATGAGAAACGAGAAGTACAGCCTACTACAACTGGTAATATAAGGAAAAATCATCGGACGAAGAAACAGAGGAAGAAGAAGAATCTCCTGGATGAAAAGCTTGGAAGTATGGTACAATATGTCTGCAAGTAGATTGTTGAGAGCAGTTAAAGACAAAGTTCAAATTGAATCAATGGTGACCAACGTCCGGAACGGACAGGCACTCTAAGAAGAAGACATGAAAAAAACTGGCATAAACAAAGTTAATTAATTTTTTTTTAAATTATTAACATTTCCATTTTTACATTTTATATATAAATTTAGTTCAAAATATAATTAACATAAAAAAATGTAAACAATAAAAATTTTTAATGGCAATACTGAAATGTCAAATTTCAACAAAACTGTGATACCATATAAGAAGGATTATCTATGGTTTTTAAAAAATATCAAAAATTATCTATTGCAAAATGAAAATTATCCCTTGCAAAAAAATTATCCCTGGTAAAATTTCCCTTGCAAATAAAAATTATCCCTGGTAAATGAAAAATATACCTTGCAAATCAGAATTTGTTGTTCTCTTCGCACATATTAAATTTCCATAAGAAATAAAACCTTTCGGTCCGTTTTTCATGCACAAGCGGCAAATTTTTATCATTAAAATCCAGCATTAATTGAATAGAATACACCGTATTATATATAGAGATTTAAAAATTAGTGTGTACCTCACGACGACTAATAATTGAATATAATTGGTTTAAAAATGCTTAAGTAGTTTTTTATTTTTTGAAATGCTTCATTCATAAGATAAAAAACTTTTTTTTTTCATATGTTTATGACAAGAAAATTATTAAAAATAACACCTTGGTTCAATCCCCGTCAGAGACAATATTTTTTTTTAATTATTTTTTAAATTTTTTCTCTAAATAAAGCAAAATTAAAATTCTCAAGGCCATAAAAACTTAAAACTCAACAAAAACGCAAAATAAATAATTTTATCACTGAGAGAGGAAAATGAAATAATAATGTTTGTTAAAAGCGATACATGCACCCCCTTTCTCACAAATATAACAATATTTTTTTTCAAATGATGATTTATCTAGTTATTTAAAATCAATGATAATACTCGAGATCTACCACCAATTTTATTTTCTACTTTTTAGGGGGCTACACAATGTGAATTACTCCAAAGGGAGTGCAACATAGTGGAAAACTGGTGTAAAATAGAAGAACTTCGTGTCAATCCAGCTAAAAACATTATAATTCCGTTCAGCAAGAAACACAAAATAGAACAACTAAGAAAACCAACGATGTTTGGAACGGAGCTAGACTTCTCGAAAGAAGTTAAATTCCTAGGAATAACCTTGGACCACAAGGTAAATTGAAACAGCCACATAAATAATACAATAAGGAAAGCACAACTATACCTGTGGACCTGCAGAAGAATTTGTGGGAAAACTTGGGGAATACATCCGAAGATAGCTAACTGGATGTATCTTTCAATTGTTAGACCGATCATAACCTATGCATCGGTGATATGGTAGAGAAAAACAAAACAATCAACCGTCCAGTGCAAACTAAATAAACTTCAAAGAGTAGCTTGCCTAAACATCACTGGAGCGATGAGCACAACACCATCAGCAATGGAAGCACTGCTGAATCTTCCCCCACTACACATACTCATAGACGAAGAAGCAAGAATGGGAGCAATGAGAATCCAGGGCTTCCAAGGCCCTGGAAAAGACAAATTAAAACACCATCCGTCAAATTCAAGAAACCGTTCAAAGTGGTCATCCCAGATAGGAACAATTGGGAAAACAGCAAACCAGCTGAATCAGAGCTAGAATGGTACACAGACGGATCAAAAACAGATGAAGGAGTTGGATCCGGTGTATACGGTAAAAGGCCCAGGTTCAAGAAAGCACAAAGCTTAGGCGCCGTAGCCACGGTATTTCAAGCAGAAGTGCACGCTCTTAAGGCACTTGACTCATCCCAAATAAAATCCAAAGCGGTATTAGATTGTTATAACATCCTATCCAAACTAGGAGAAACCAACAGACTCACAATTTCCTGGATCCCGGCACATGTTGGTCATGAGGGAAATGAGAAAGCAGATGAACCAGCAAAAAGGGGAGCCAGTTCAACTTTCCAGGGCCCAGAACCAGTTTTGGGCGTATCAAAATGCTTTCTAAAGGCTAAAATCAAAAATAATACGATAGCATCCCAAATAGCTCCATGGAACGATAAAGTGATTGTTCAGGCACTCGAAATTTTTCATCAAAGGACCATCAAAAAAGAGATCAAAGGAGCTTCTGCAGTGCAGCAGGAAAAAGGCCAGAACAATCACTGTCTTCCTCACAGGCCATGCAAGGCTGAGGAAACACCTACACAATATGGGACTTTTACACGATCGAGTGTGCAGATTCTGCCAAGAGGAAGACGAAACAGCAGAACACCTACTATGTACTTGTATGGCTCTCCACCAAAGAAGGCTAAAACACATACAAAGCTATGTCTTAAATCCATCAGAATCATGGAACCTATCTCTGTCGGACCTCTATAGCTTTATCAGCAGTATTGGTCTGGCAGATGAGTAACTAAGAGGGCAGTCACAATAAGCCGGATGGCTGCAGTGATAAAGGCTCTTATGGCCGTCCCTGTATTTAAACCTTAAAGGGCTATTTTTTTTTTGATAAAAGCATTTAAAAAAAAAAATGTTTTAAATAAATTTTACCCTTTTAAAATAGTATAAAAAAATATAAATAAAAAAGTTTTTTAAATATACTTTCCCTTAATAATATATAACAAAAAAAAGTACTAAACAATCAAATAATACGACATCAAGATACTTTCCTCTGGAGTTAACCATATCAGAATTAATGGCAAGAATGGGAGCAATGAGAATCCAGGATTTATAATGAGGTCTACTTACCCTAAACTACATTTAACCGTTACTCAAAGTCCAGAGGAAAGTATCTTGATGTGGTATAAATTCATATATAAGAATTGTAAATTCAATAAAGAGAAAGTAAAAAGAACATTTCGATTCTATAATTAGGGTAATTATGTGGGGTTAACTACAAAAAAAGACTAATTTATTATATGTCCAATATGTCCAAATATGAAATAACAAATATGTTCAACCAAGCCATTTATAATGAATTACTTATTTATGTTTTCTAAATGAATTAAAAATTGCAAACATTTTTATTGATTTACTAAGAGGAAAATGTAAATGTAATGGTACGACAAATAATCGTTTTAGAACGACAATTGCTCCACGACAAAATATATAGGAAAACAAATATAGAAAATAAACATTTTATTGTTTTCTTACTTGAGAATGAAAATCAAAGTGAACTTACTTATAATACAATGTGTGAAAAAATCCACATAACATACATGGGTATCGGTGATCAGACACAATAGAAAAAGGATCAGTATACAGTC
>OX457088.1:40881958-41235649 GCA_949752835.1 Empis stercorea
GTTGCTATTTTTGTACATGTTGTACAGTTATTATAAGTTGTACAAACAAAATAAGAAGCAAAAAAAAGAAAATTTTGGGTGCGACGTGTAAATAGAACGCGGAATATACTACTTTTTTTATAAATTATTTCATTATTCGTCACTTCTTCTATTAGTTTTTCCTCATCCATATTTCAAATTTAAATTAAATAAATTTAATTTATTTGTGAGTTGACGCTGAAAAAAAAATGTCATTGTGAATTGAAAGATTATTATACCGTCGCGTTGACTTTGGTTTGCTTTGCTTTGCGTTGCGGCAATTACATTGTGAATCTAGGGTTAGGCGGTAGCAGGCCAGACTATCGACAGCAAATAAAATCACAAGACCGCATTTAGTACATGATTACATGCGAATAGGAGCCTGCCTAGGAGCGACTTGATGAACTTTTTGTGAGTAGACGCTCCTTCCTCGCCCAGTTTTTTCATTTAAAATTCAACAATTTCAAAATTGCCGAAACTGAATTTTAGGGAAAAGATCGTACCTGGGAAGTTTATAGAGGAACATTTTGGTATTGAAATATGTTAAGTTTGACATTCGTAAATTGAAAAAAATCATTTTGATTTTGAATGCTAGCGTTGTAACTTGTAACTCTTAATTAGCCACGAAACGCATAAGCGTACAGTTACAATAATTATTAATAAATTTATTAAATTCTACCAAAAGTTTTACTACATATTCGTAAATACAAATATTTAACTAATCATAAATATTTGTTTCTATGTATATTATACATGGTATAAATTATCTAAAATCAATTAAAATGTAAAATATTATACTTGACTCTACAATGAAATTAATTCAAATTCATGATTAGTTAAATATTTGTATTTCAGCTATGCTTGCCGAATTTGTGGTTCCTCGCATAATGCGATCGACGTATCCATCACTGTTTTCAATATAAAAAAATATTAAATATAATTTAATTTAATATTATTTTAATATTTGTTTTATAAAAACATATCACAAAATTAATAGAGTTTTCTTAATTCCTCCTCTTTAATTCTTAATTCCTTAATTTCCTTCTTAATTCCTCCTCTATTAATATTAATATTCATCTGTCTATATTTTTTCCGTGAAACATAGAAAATTTATTATATAAATATTTATATAATATTTTATATACATATTTATTATACATATTTATTGTCTATATTATTATATGTATAATAATATAGAGTCAGATTTAAAAAAATTAAGGACAGAGAGATATATATATTTTTCCTGATTTTTTTTTATATTCCGAAAATACAAAACCTGAAAATTATTAGTTTTGATTTATCATTACGATTATAAAATCTATGAAATCTCTATTAGATGTGAAATCTATGTTATTTGTTTTTATATAAATATTTCTCTATTTTTATTAAGCAATTATTACATTTTTATTATATTATTCTAATTTTATTTTATAATACATAGATGTATAACTAGTTTTCTATATATGACTCAATTAAAGTTTTGAAATTACGATATAGAAAGATAAGATTATACTTCATAGTTCAACATTTAAAAGAAGAAAGAAGGATTAATTCATTTTAAACAAAATTAGAAAGGTAAATTTTTTTACTATTTTCCATCTTTCTATAATATTTTATTTTTCTTTGTATAACAAAAATGAAAAAGGACATTAAGGCCAAACAAATAAAGTCCAATAAATATAAGTATTACGATAATAATTTTGAAATCCTTTTTTATCTTTATATAAATATAAAAATATAGTTTTTTTTTAGAAAAAGATATAATAATTATCTGCTTTTAAAATCATTTGTAAAAAAATAATAATTAAAAATAATAGAAAATATTTCACTAATAAAAATAATGTTTATAATATTTTCCACAATTACTAATTTATTTATATTTTCTTCCGGAGATGTTGCTCGTTCGGCAGTTTGAAAATTATGGTCAATTAAAAATATTGTCTTCCGGAGATGTTACTCGTCCGGCAGTTTGAAAATAATAATAAATTTTTGACAAAAAAGGAATTATGGAAACTTGAAACAAATGGAGAGGAACGGGGCAACAGCAAAAATTTCTAAATTTTTTGAACTTTTTTTACCTCTGCCCGCACTTAATCTTCTACGAAAATGGTTGAGGCAGTAACCTGGGCAGGAGCATATAAACATGTACTTAAAAGTGCAAAGTAGAGAAATATTCCACTTTCCATATAAAAATGCCTGTAATATTATGATTATAATTAAAATTTGTAAATGCTAAGTATATACATAATGTTTAGAATGTTTTCTTACAATATATAGTTGTACACGAAAGTCCACATACAGCATGAAATAGTTGCAAATTGTGATTTAAATTATAAAATTAAAAACAATAATCAATTAAATTAAAAACAATAATAATTAGATTTATTTCAGTTCATTTTAAAATTTTAAAAATAACATAAATTATACTTTTCCACGTCAATTATTATAAAATAATTAAAAAATATTAAATTAATTAAAAAATAAGTGGTCACAAAAGTCTACATACAAAGACGATTTTTTGTGGAAACTTGTATCAAAATATTAATTTAATATTTTTAATAACTTTGCCTTTCCTATCATAATTAATTAATTGTTAAAATATGAAATTTACAAATTTTAATCATAATCCACAATAAATTTAAGAATATTTTATTACGATAGATTTAATATAATCATTTATTTCGCATATACATTTAATCAGTTTGATTTCAAATATTCGTACGAATTTTGTATTATCAATTTAACTTTAATTGAAATAAATATAAAATTCTACGAAATTGCACGGTTATTTGAAATCTACTTTAATAACATAATGTATTTCTAAATAAAACTTTTATCATAGATTATGTTTATAATTTATCATAAATATAAATTTTTATATCAGAAATAACACCAATACTGTAATTAATACATAATATAATTATTTTAAATGATTCAGATTAAACAGAAATTATTAGTTTAATAATTTTTAGATTAAAAAATTCAAATGTGATTTCGTTTTATTTCAATATTGCACCCTTTTTATGTTGTCAACTTTTTCATTTCTGAGGATCGTATTTTATGGTAATCCGACACTTAACCTATTCGCAAAATCCAAATGCGACAAAATCCCTAATTTTTTAAATTATAAAATTCCCAAAATCCAAACCGAAATAAAACCAAATTGCCATTTGCCGTATAGCACAAAAAAAAATCCAAATGTGGAAGATATTTCACAAGTCAATATATGTATCGCTAAAAAAAAAATTTTTTTTTTTCTTATTTTTTAATTGGAAAAATAAAAATTAATTCAGGGAATTTCCCCAATATTGTTCGTTCCTTGCGAAGTAATTGAAAATGCATAGCAAAAAAAAAAATTTTTGCTCGGATTTTTCTAATTTTTTTCCTTATTTTTTCTTTCTTATTTTTTAATTGGAAAAATAAAAATTAATTCCGGGAATTTCCCAAATATTGTTCGTTCCTTGCGAAGTAGTTGAAAATTTTAGTTAAGTGCAATTTTTGCAAGTGAATTGTTTAATTTATTCTTTCGTAGTTATTCCTAGTAGTTGGTAAGTAAATTATTCTTTATTATATTATATTTTTGAATGTGAGTGGAAGATTTTTATTATGTTTTGTAGGTGAAATTATGGAGATTTTTAGCATTTTATCCAATAAAGGAAAAGAAAAAAATATTTATAAATGGATTTGAATATTATTTAGATTTGAATAAAGACAACATTTATAGATGGAGCTGCTCAAAACGGAAATCTTTGAAATGTAAGGGCAGACTTGCAACAATTTTAAATCGGCTAAAAGTAATTGTTGGGAAGAAAAATTGTGGACTAAATGAAATAATAAAAATGCTTAAAGATGAATTGTTGTGTTCTTTGAATAAATTTCAAAGATTTAAAGCTGGTGAAGTTCAATCTAGGAAAGTAAAATTTATTATTCGATATGAAAAAATTCAACGAATTGTGAAGAAAAGAACACAACGAGAAAAAATTGAATACTTAAAATTAATTGCTCAGAATTTTACGCTTTTTTCTTAAAACATTTTTATTTAGTGTTGTATTTTCATGAATTGAATATTTTGTATTTTATTTTTATATTTTGTTTTTATTAATTTTTATATTGAATAAAATAATGAAGTACCAATATATAATATAAAATGAAGATTATATCTTAATAAAATCCAAATTTTGCCTTTTGGATTTTGGTATTAGGGATTTCATGGCAGAACCGTTGTCTGGAAATTTAAAATGTTTTGACATTTCCATACAAAAAAAACGTTGCGACCTAGATTTTTTCCATAATTTTCATCCAATTTGGGTGAAATTTGGAAGACAAGTAGTCTTTATAAAACGAATCTACACTAGGCAGCCGGAATTTTGATTTTTGACTCTAATTTTGATTTAATAGCAATTATATTTTCAAATGTTGATGTGGAATAAAAACTAAACTAAAAAAAATAAATTCATAAAATGAAGTCATTTTTTAAATTTACTCTTTTCCCAACATTTTCTTAATTAAAATTTTCAAAAATAATAGAAAATAAGTTTATAGGAGCCAAATTAAAGAAGTAAACTGTTCCACAATTTTCCAAAAAAATACTAATTTGAAATTGTTAAACAGAAAATAGTCCCACTAGTTTCTAATAGGATTGCCGGTTGTAAATTGTTATATTCGCTATTATTTTTTGTAACTATATCTCTCTCGTTGTTCTCTATGTCTTTTTTTTTGGTATACATACTTTTTTTTTGCATTTTCTTATACAGGTTTTAGTTATATGCAAATATTTTCATTTAAATTTTAAATTTCAATATTTTAGAATTTTTTCGTTTTCTATATTCAGAATATTTATAATTTTTGAGGGGTTACTCAACAGACTTTTAGCATATTCAACAAAAAAATAGTTTAAAAATAATAGTAAAAAATAGTTTAAAAAATAGTTAATAAATAGTAAAAAATAGTTTTTTTGTTGAATATGCTAAAAGTCTGTTGAGTAGGTTTAAAAAGTATAAATAGGAAAACTCAATAGCATAATAAGCGGGTATTAATATTATAATAATGAATAATGAATACTAATAAATAACAAAGAAGATATCTGTAAGCCATGTTATTTTAAAAATACCAACATTATGTATATTACTTTTTAATGAATTTGCTCAATTTAATTACCAATTTTTGTCTTTCATTTTTCATTATTAGTAATATACATACTATAATTTCTAAAAAAATATATACGAGTATGTACGTAGATTAAAATTAATGCATTCATTCAGTATAAATAAAAATAATAGTAAAAAATAGTTTAAAAAATAGTTAATAAATAGTAAAAAATAGTTTTTTTGTTGAATATGCTAAAAGTCTGTTGAGTAGGTTTAAAAAGTATAAATAGGAAAACTCAATAGCATAATAAGCGGGTATTAATATTATAATAATGAATAATGAATACTAATAAATAACAAAGAAGATATCTGTAAGCCATGTTATTTTAAAAATACCAACATTATGTATATTACTTTTTAATGAATTTGCTCAATTTAATTACCAATTTTTGTCTTTCATTTTTCATTATTAGTAATATACATACTATAATTTCTAAAAAAATATATACGAGTATGTACGTAGATTAAAATTAATGCATTCATTCAGTATAAATTGAACTACGATCGCATATTTGATTTTTTCCCAAAAATAAGAAAAATAGAAAAATATTTAAATTTGAAATTTAAATATAAAAATTTATATCCTTTTGAATGGATATAAGAAAAAACTCATTGCAGGTAACAAATATAAAAAAGGGTCAAGAAATAACCACAGCAATAAACCGCCGTAAAATAAAAACAACAACAAAGGCACATAGGAATAATATTCTCAACTTAGTAGAAACAATTTGAAATTATGTTCATTTACTCAAAATAAAAATTTTGTGTTATACAAAATGTATGTTGCCAATCATTTTGTGAGTACATATTTTTAAATTGTTATACACACCATGTATAGTATAACAAAACGAAGTATGCCAGATATAATTTTACTTTTTGGGCAAAGGCCTCTTAATATGCAACTCTTTTTTACGATGTATGATATTTGAAATTTTATATGTTAACTTTTCTTTATCTTCCCCCATTGTTTTAATCACGTAGTCCACATTTAGCTTTAGGGTATAAAGATAAAGTGGTGCAAGTGTTTCCACGTAAATGATGTAGTCCGGAGTGTAGTTTGATAATTAAAAGACTCTGTTTAGGAAATATTTTTGTATTTTGTCAACATATTTGTATTTTATATATCCCCAAGTTTGTGCTGCATAACACATTACCGATCTTATAACAGACATAAATATTTTATACTTAGTAGAGTGCAAATTATTTGTAATTGTACAAAAAATAACCACAGAAAGTAAATTCAAAAGTGCGTGCAAAATTGTAAAAAGAAAGTAAATTCAAAAGTGCGTGCAAAAGTGTGTAAAATTATAATAACATTAATTTCTTTTGATCTACACTTTCTTACACTTTTCTACACCCACCATATAAATATAAAAAGTTAAGAAAGTGTAAGAAACTGTAGGTCAAAAGAAATTAATGTAGTAAATGAATTATCGCAAATAAATTATTTCTTACATGGTATACTAGAATAAAAAATGAAATTATTTGTATTCCTGTGAGCAGGAAGACCTTCTTATGGAAGCTTAAATAGAAGCAATTGCTAAAAAGTAATAAATGCACTATGTGGAATGTATTTATGATGCATGCAGGATCGCTTCTAATGCTGGGTTTTAATGATAAAAATTTGATTATCTCTGTACAGATCACAGATGGCACTGTTGAATGGCAGTAGAAAAAATAATAAATCATTTCAACTATTATATTTAAAATCAGCAATTAAATATTAATTGCAAATTGTATGATTAAAAATCAATTGTAAAAAATTTATATTTACAAAATTTATATTGAATCTCTCATATAAATATTTCAATTTTTTCTGATATAATTATCACACTTTTCTGAATAATATATATATTAATAAATATTTAAAATTGAATTTGTTGTAATTTAAAAAATGTTAAGTAATTTACTCTATTAAATAATTTAATATATTAATAATAATAATAATATAAAAATTTAATTTTTATTATTGTCAACGAACGTTTATAGTTCGGTGATTATTATTATTAAAATTTATTGATTAATATATATTATTGTGATGCATATGTGTCAATTTCATTCAATCAATTAAAGTTTCAAAAAATATACGTATTATATTTTTTGCAAAAACCTGGAAATAATTTCATTACCAATCGTTAATAATATTTTAAAATACGAAATTACTAAATATAAACTCATTATAATAATTGGAAATAATAATTTTAATGGTACAGTCCACAATTAATTATTTACATCCTTGTACATGAAAAAAACCGGCATAAACAAAGTTAATTAATTTTTTTTTAAATTATTAACATTTCCATTTTTACATTTTATATATAAATTTAGTTCAAAGTATAATTAAAATAAAAAAATGTAAACAATAAAAATTTTTAATGGCAATACTGAAATGTCAAATTTCAACAAAACTGTGATACCATATAAGAAGGATTATCTATGGTTTTTAAAAGATATCAAAAATTATCTATTGCAAAAAATTATCTATTTGCCTTGCATAAAAATTATCCCTGGTAAAATTTCCTTGCAAATAAAAATTATCCCTGGTAAATGAAAAATATCTCTTGCAAATGAGAATTTGTTGTTCTCTTCGCACATATTAAATTTCCATAAGAAATAAAACCTTTCGGTCCGATTTTCCTGCACAAGTGGCAAATTTTTATCATTAAAACCCAGCATAAGACATCATTCTGGAAGCGACCCAAATTTTTATTTATTTAATATGCATTTTCATACGATTGAATCCCTGTGTTGTTTATGCTTTTTTTATAAAGCATAATAAAGTGAAGCAATTGTTTTTTTTAAGTAATAGAAATTTTGCGCATTCAGTCGGATTTTAGATTTTGAAAAAGTAAGTCGTCCTGTGTAATTTTCTGTAAATTGGAAAAAATTAAAAAATTACACTATAAAATTTATATTGTGAATATGATAAAAATAACTATTAATTAAATAAGGAAAATTTATAATTTTTTTAATAGTATAATTCTAAAAATCATATTAAAAAAAATTAAATCCCGATTTTAAAATAATTATTAGTATTAAGTGTTTAATTTTATGTTTACAGAAGCTGTCAAAAATGAAAACTTTGGATATATTGAATTTGAAGGGAATATGAAAATTGGATTTCAGTTAGCCAAAAACCGTTTTTATAAAAATAAATTTAATTAAAAAAAAATAATAAATTAAAAATTAATTGTTCATTAATAATTTTGATGTATATATTAATAATAAAATTTGTTTTATTTTCCTAATTAAAATTAAAAACTGTATAGCTAAAAATATATCGCATTTACAGCAAAAACTCACATTTTGCTTTTTCAGGTATTGACCTGAAATTAACTTGAACTAAATGAATTCAATACAATTAACTTGAATTAAATAAATTCAATATAAAATTAAATAATGTATTTTTAGGAATAGAAACCGGATATATAGCATTTAGATGTAAAATTGGGGTTTTTATAAATCAAATTAGTTTTTTGACAAATGAAATTAATGCCTAGTCATATTTTTATACTACATATTTTTATATAAATTAAAAAACATTAATTCCTCTTTAAAAGGTTGCGTACACACGATGACTAACTTAGATTCTAAAAACAAAAAAGGATGCAAAATGTATTTATGTATAGGTGCGATAGAGAGAGCAATATCGTTCAATAAATATTTCCCCTTTTTTTAAGACGTTAAATTTTCAAATTCGAAATCAAGACGTGCTCTCTTGGCTTGTGCCATAATTGAACGTCCGTAAGATGAGATTTTATAGAAAAGCTATATAGATGGCGAGAATATAATATATATATAAAATTATATTTAGTTCCGTCTGTCCGTCCGTCCGGTGTAAACAATAAAAACCAGTTATTTTACATAGGTAATGTACACTCAAGTATATGATATACCCACCGATGAAAAGCTTGATTTATTAAGAACCAGGTGTAATTGATAATATTTTTAAATTCGCCCGGTAGGCGGCGCACCGAATCATGACACTGTAGTGTTCTAAATTATTTCTGAATAAAACCAATTTGCATTTATTGGAGTTAATCTTTAATCTCCATTTATTTGTATACCTTTTAACGTCTATATACATTTGTTTTATATTAGTTTCGATATTTTTAGGGCTTTTTAAAAAAAAAAAAAATCCCTTATGCTAACGCTTTTGTCCGTCTGTCCGTCCGATGTAAACAATAAAAACCAATTATTTCACATAGTTAATGTACAGTCAGGTAAATGATAGACCAACCGATGGAAAGCCTGATTTATTGAGAACCAGCAATTGATAGAATATCAAAATTCGGGCGGTAGGCGGCGCTATTCGGATTTTGCCAAAACATCTTTTTTCGAATAAAAATGTAATTTTATATAGTAAACGTGCACCAAATTTGAAGTTTGACCACTCGTTGGAAAGGTATTTAAGAGTAGGTAGAATATTATGCCAGTATTTCAAATTTATACCGCTAGAGGCGCTGAAAACTAAAATATATAAAATGTTAATTTTTAAAATGTGATTTCCAATAGTCAATAAGCCCCAAAAATTACGTTTAATATCACATCTGAAAGTTAGTAAGTAGTAATATAAAACCACAGTGGTTATAATTTCAAGTTCTGCCACTAAAGGACGTAAAATATAATTATAATATTTTTTAAAAATGTTATTTTACTTGGTGAATCCTTACCAAAAATGAAGGGAAAGCAAGCGCTGGAAAGCTAATATAAACTAAAATAAACCAGACATTCTCATAATCTGATTTTTTGCCACTAGAGGGCAGTAAAATACAAGTAAAAACTTGTAATTTAATATAGTAAATGTGCACGAAAAATGAAGTGTGACTACTCGTTGGAAAGGTAGTTAAGAGTAGAATACGATGCCATTAACTGTATTTCCAATTTCTACCGCTAGAGGCGCCGAATACTAAAATCGTGTTTTCCAATTGTGAATAAGCTCCAAAAATTAGGTTTAATATCGCATATGAAAGGTAGTAAGTAGTAGTATAAAATCACAGTTATAATTTTCATTTCTGCGGATAGAGGGTGCAACATATACTCCAAATATGCATTTAGAATACGTAGTTGAATTTAAAAAAAGCCCGTAATTATAAAACTACTGATCAGTAGTTAGGCTGCGCGGCATTTTTTTTATTTCGATCTGCTGCATATACAATATTGTCATCAGCAAAATCGTTTGAACTTTCCTTAACTTTATCTTTATTTAGAGGTTTAATTAAATCATTTATATATAATAGTGGTCTTCACGACCTAAATATTTTTTCTGGATATTTTGATATTTTTTTTGTCAAATTACGTGAACACCTGTTTTTGGTGCCTGAGATATTTTTATATTTTTTTTACATTTTATGTCTGGCAGCACTGAAAATTTCATATTTTTATGTTTATTTTACATATTTATATAATCTGCTAGCACTAAAATAATTTCTACATATATTGTTAAAAATTAGAATTGGCAAAATTTAAGGAAAAATAAGTAAATATGTAATAATACTAATTTTAAACTGCAATACTAAATTTAATAAACAATAATTCGCTCAATATAAAAAAATACGATAAACAAACCCCGGGTTTGTCAAAAGCACATTTACTCAAAATCGCCTCATGTAGAACTATGAGCTATTCTAAAACAATGGGAATTCCTATACATACGTGTATAGTATTTTTTAGTAGTATTTTCAATGTACTATACATAGGAAAGATAAAAAATTATATGGTAAATATAGGTAAAAAATGTGTCCCTGTTCGATTTTATTATTTTTTTTTCCTTCCAAGGTTATTATTCCAGCAAAATATATATAAACTTATGATTTAACTTTTCTTTGATTTTGCTTTTAATTTAACATGATGTGATTTGAAATAATATCCAATATTCAATTTATATAACTCCTAAAAATATGCAAAATGTTCGTTTTTTGCAAAATTTTACATGATTAAGCATTTTGATTAATTATAAGTGTGAGGCAAATGATTATAATTTATTAATTAATGCACTTTAAAGAAATATGATTTTCGAAAGTTTTCTCAATATTTGTTTTTAAAAATATTGTGCAGTTATAATTTTACAAGTAAATTAAAAATGTAATTTTTTGATTTTTGAAGGGCCACAACGGAAAGGGCAGGGGAGATACGGATACAATTTCTTCAGAGACTAGTTATTTTTTGGATATCTCTTTGGTACATAAATTTCAGCCTTCCATAATAAGCCGTTTGGGAAATACAGGGTGTTAAAAAAACTAAAAAAAAGTTGTATGAAGATAACGGTATTTTTATACATCAAAGAATTAAATTTTAAAAAATTTGTTAATTTCACAATTAAGGTAAAAGATTTTCCTATTTTTTAAAAGTTATGAGATGTTCAATATGGGCAATTTTCGAACTTGGAGGGGGAATAACTCAGAGGGGAAAAAAGATAGAAAAATATTTTGTTCTACTGGACCTATTATTTTATTACTATCTATCTATGGTCAAAATTTTAACACTCTATCTTAATAGATGTAGAAGTTTGTGTAAACGGACGGACGGACAAACAGACGGACAGACAGAGTGAAACTAATATACACATTTCTTCCAATTTGGTTGGAAATGTGCTAAAAATAATGTCAAAACAGAAAATTTGTAACAGTAGTATTTTGACATATATATCAAAATATCAAAAAATACATGCCGCTGGGCTATCGTGATATTTTAATATTTTTTTCAACCAATCAAAACTCGTTATTTCGTAAAATATCAAAATATCAAGAAAAAATATTTAGGTCGTGAAGACCACTAATATAAACAAATTTGGCGAGGTGAGAGTTCCCTGCTGTAGACCTTTTGTAATTTTGAATATTTTATCGGTTTTAATACCATTAACTTCAACGAAAAATGATTTATTTGAAATCATGTTATAAATTATTGTTATATGTTTTGGAAAATTATATTTGATTAACTTGTATATTAACCCATTTGTCCAAACAGTTGTAAATGCATCTGAGAGATCAATTAATAATCCTCCTACACATTCTTTTTTATTTATATGCCAACAGATATCGGAGATTAGTTTGTTTGCAGCATGAACTGTGGAATGATTTTGTCTAAAACCGAATTGATTTGGTGATATGATATTATTATTATTATTCATAATTTTTAATAATGATTTATTTATTACTCTCTCAAAATCTTTACTAACATTACGTAATAGACTTATTGGTCTATAATTTTCTGGATTCGTTGGATCCTTTCCTGGCTTTTTTATTGCTATTACTTTTGCCATTTTCCAGTAATTTGGGAAAAAAACATTATTTAATGCATTATTTATTATTGTGGCATATTGGGCAATTATATTTTCTGTTAGGTTTTTTAATATAATATTGGGGATTTTGTTATATCCGGCAGATTTCTTGTTATTGAAATTTTTAAATATTTCTGTTAAATTATCTTTAGTTATGAAAAATTCGTCCTGAGTTTCGTTGTCGTTTAATTGATTTGCTTTGAGATTATCGGAAAATACTATTAATTGTTGTATGTTTTCTTCTAATTCCAATTTATTAACCGTATCTTCGATTTTTCTATTTATGTCTATATTTGAATTATTTGGAACTAATTCATGTTTCTGTTCAAATACTTTTCCTAATATATTAGCGATACTTTCATTGTCAATTATAAGGTAATTATTCTCACTATTTTTCTCAATTTTACTACCTAGATTTGTTAGTATATGTTGTTTATTTTGTTCTATTTTTAAATTCTCTATCTTTAAACTTTTTGATTTTTTAAATATTTTATTTAAGGACATGAACATATTATTATTTGATGACGATATTTTTTTAATTATTGTCTCCCGATATTTTTTTAATTTTTGTCATTTACTTATTACGTTTCTAATGTTTTGCTTAATTAATGTATTTACATTTTGTATTTTTGAGTTTATCTGATTTATTCTGTGATCTTTATTGTGATAATTTATTCTATATAACTTATGCAAATTACTAATTAGATAACTTTTATGCTTTTGTAGTTTTTTTATAAGATAATTGTCATAATTTTTTAAGTATTCAATTATATTCATTTTCGGGATGGTTCGTTCTATTGTTTTTATAATAATTTCGTCTAATACCCCTATTACGACAGTCGTATTTGCTGGCGTAAGATACGACTACAACAATTTTTTATCACGAGAGTCGTATCAATACGAAATTAGTCATATAGATACGAAACAGCCACAAAATCTAGTATTCTTGGAGGCGTACGACTTGAATTTATTTGTCAAAAACCTATAATTTTTGTCGTAAGCAATTTTGCAATTGACTAGAACGAAAATGTAGTATTTTATTATTAATATCAAGTATAAATAAAAAATATAAAAAATAAATTATAAAGTCAAATCAAGTATAAATAAAATATAAAAAATGAAATATAGTAAAAAAAATCTTTAAAGCTTTAAAAAATCTTTAAATCTTTATAAATAATATTAACGAATAAATCAGTCGTTTCGTACGCCTCTGAGAATACATTTTTTTAGTCGGTACGAAACGAAATTATTTTACGGCGTTAAATACGACACGACTGTCGGAATAAGGGCATACATTTTGGATATATTTATCTATTTCAATATTAAATAAATTTTGAATTTCATCATCTACAAGTAATTCATTTATATTTGGAATTGCTATTTCAAATGATAATGCCCTATGATCACTATCGAAGGTTATTGTTCGAAGTATTTCATTCTGCTCTTCATTAATATTTATTCTATTATATGCTATGCAAATATCTAAATATGAATTTCCTCTAGGATAAGTTGGGGAATCACTATAATAAAGTTTAGCTTTGTAAGTTATACCATTATTTTGAAGCCAAGTAAATACAAGGCTTTAGGTAAAAAAATGATGAATTATTTTTTTTTAAATAAATTATTTACATTTTAAAACAATATTTTTTAGGAATATAGGCCTAACCATAATGAACTTAATGAAAATTAAGAAAACTTTCGATATTTTCTTTAAGTTATCGAAATTCGCTGTCAAAACCCTTTTGGCCATAATGAACTTATGAAAAATTATGAAATCACAAAAAAATATTTCACAAATATCAAAGTTTGAAAATGACAAACGTAAAATAAATTATATGTATTTTTATATTCATCATGGATGCCATAGATTTTATATGGCGATTATTAGTTGTTGTGTGCCATTTCCATAAATTAAATCAGCAGAAAAAGTGGATTTCATCCTAAAAAAAATTTTAAATGGAAATTATTGTTTCCAAACAAAAATTTGGAAATATTTGTTTATTTGTCTTCTGTTAAACACGCAAAATTACATATATTGTAAATAAAATTTATTTATTTAATTATTTGTTTTAAAACTAATTTCATTTTTTTTTACAATATTTTATTTAATTTTATATTCAGTTTTATTGCACTTGTAAATTTTAAAGGTGAAATTTTCAAATTTCAAAAATTGAAAATTTGAAAACACCCTCCCAGATAAAAAAGTTAGTTCCTCTTACAGATAATTTTAAATAAAGGCGCTCAAATCAATTCCTTTGAGTGAGCCATCTTGAGTGAGTTATATAATATTATCTATGACCTACATTAAAAAATATTTTTTAGGAATATCAAAAAGTTCCTATAATTTTTTGGAATGCCAACTAGATGCTATATCTATGAATTGATTGATTTTGTCATGCTTCCTGCATGCATCCCTTAATACATAAGCTTCCTTTAAATTATGTACATAGTCAGAATTTGATTATGAACATATTATGTATATATTATATAATTATGTTCAAACGTACAATTTGATTATGTACATAACTTTGAAGTTTGGCCTAATACGCAACGCGTATTGCTTTGAAATGGAGGGAATATTTTAGTAAATTTTATTTTAATTTCATTTTATTAAATTTTGTTTTCTTTTTATAAACCAACGAACTATATACAGGGTGTCCCGGTTTGGGATGCTAATCCGTTAAGGTGTGGTTCCTTGGTTCATTATAAGCAAAAAATCGTATGGAAAGGGGGGTGTATTTTCAACACCTTGGTTCATTATAAGCAAAAAAATCGTATGGAAGGAGCGGTGCATTTTCAACACCCACAATTTTCAATTTTTTTTTGTTTTAAAAAAGTCCTTCGGAGCAGTAGGTACAAGCACTTATTCAATTATAACTTCTTTTGCTTATAATGAACCAAGGAACCACCCCTTAACGGATTAGCATCCCAAACCGGGACACCCTGTATATATATGTAGTTCGTTGTTATAACTTTTGATTTTTTACGCTGATGTTTTGAATTCAAATTTAATAATTATTGTCAAAATTATGTACATAAATCAATTTATATTCATAACTTTTTCAACATACCCTTATGTACATAAATTTATAAATTTTCTCGTTTGAACACACAATATACCTAAGGTTATGGTTATAATTTAAACGAAACTATATTCATTTATTATTCATTCCCAATCAAGCCTTTGATATTTATTATTCATTCCCAATCATGCCTTTGATATGGATCATTCTTTCATCTTCCTAAAGCAAGGGCTTCACACAGCAGACATGCTAATGTAAAAAGAATATTACGTGGGATATGGAAGGTCATGCCTTTCTATCTTCTATCTTCCTCAGAATGCTTCAAGCATGCATTATGGATTGTTCTTTTTCCCGTTGGGTAACTCAACTAAGTACATTAAAATTACGAAAAGTATAATTATACTATGTAGCAAGGAAGTCTTGCCAACGTATTAAAAGTTTGTTTGGCACAGCTGTTCACTAATTTTCCGCGACAAGTGAGAACACTATGTTTATATAATATATTATGTAAATGTACATAAAAAACAATAATAGAAATTACTAATATTTATTTTTATATTTATATTGGATACAATTTTTTTTATAATGACATGAATAATTCTCATATATTTAACATTCATCACAATTATAACATAATTTCATGTTCATTTATATTCATTTGCTTTTAATTAACTTACCGGTATATATATGTACATACATATGTCTATTTCTTTTTTTCTAATAATTTTATCTTATAAACCATATCTAAAAAAAGTATAATTTAACTTTATTCATCTACAATCTACTCACACAAACAATTTGAAAACAATTTATGATTCATAAAGTTTAATAAAAATAATATTTATACAATAGATATTTAAGTCCAAGGTGATGAAAATTATAATTCACAAAAAAAACGATATCAGGAATTTTATGACATTATATCTGGATAAACAATAACCTCATTTTACAATTTCCAAATATTTTAAAATTAAAGGAAAGAAATTGTTGAACTAGCGATCTTACTAATTTAATTTAGCTATCGAAATTCGGGCACAGCCTTGATAATCAAAAATAAATATTTACTAAACAAAAAACTTAGCCAATAATACAAAAAAATTAAGATGGCAAAATATATCATATAAACAAAGAAAAGAAATTAATTCTTTATCTCTCCACAATAACAATTTTCTTACATTAATTTTTATAGACAATAAAAATTTCTTTGTGTGTTTTGTTATTACATGACATACATATAATTAATAATGGGCATTCATATAATTAATAATATGTATGTACTTTGATCAAATTAGTTATTATATTATGGTTTTTGTTACATATTTTTTTAATTTTTGTAAGAAATAATAATTGAAACTTTGATTTAAAACTTTTTTTTTGTATAATACAAATTTTTAATTAAATACTATTGTAATAACTAAGTCATATTTATATATTCTTTAAATTCTTGAATATTTATCTACGTTGCACTTTTTGTTATGAAATAACATATGTAATAACATACATATCGTAATAATCTATGTTTCAATAAATAAAAAAAACACTGAATTTGATAATTTCGACAAATGATTATCAATTTCTGTTTAAAATAATGAATAACAAAATTATCCACTTTATCACTTATATTTCAATATTCAAATAAAAAACTATCTGTGAAACTTATTTAATTAATAATGAACCACTGAAATAAATATATCTTCGAAATTTTCCGTAATTTTTAAAATTATTTATATGTATATATATTTCAAGTTGTATATCTACAGGGTGGACCATGTGAATAGGTGATGTTTTCATTTCTTCATTGATAAAGTCTTTACTAACACAAAATAAATGAATGATTGAGAACAAATAAATATAATAATTATATTATAGCTTTTTTATACCCCATTCAGACTACACATATTTATCGGGGCATAGACTTTAGGCCGCGTGACTTTTGGCCGCGTAGAACATAATGAAGGCGGTCTAAAGTCATTCTTAATCAATGGTGTATTCGTTTCTCAAAAAAATGTTCCTTTTTCCAAGCGCGGCCTAAAGTCATTTTCCAAAATGACTTTAGGCCGCGCGGTCTAAAGTCAGTTTTTATCGCGGTCTAAAGTCACGCGGCCTAAATTCAGGGAGCCATATTTATCATGTACAAAGTCCCAGCCATACTACATGAAATGTATTTAAAAAAAAATCAAAACGCAATTCAAACTGAAAAAAACCATATTTAGATAACAACAGTGTTTTATTGAATTAAACAACAAAAACATGAATACATTTTTTTCCGGTTCATAAAATTAATTTTATTAGTGCGCATTGTTTTTTACGTTGTTTTCCAAATAAATTCCAATATCGTCAACTAAAACTTCAATTTTTTGTGTAATTATGGAAATTTTATAATTTGAATTTGCAAAATTTTAACCAATTTAGACAGTGTAAAAAATATTTACCATGATTAAATATATGTCACCTCGGTAAAATTTATTTCACCTTTTTTAACTTTTTAACCCCAAACATGACGTTTAGAGATAAATTGAATTTAATATTTAATAATTTGCTGAAATTGGTCTATGGAAAAATGTTAATTTGCTGTGAATCCTTGGTAGAAATATTAAAATGTGCGCCTAAAAATATGTTTTCATAAATTTATGCTCAATATGAACATAATGACAAATAAAACTCAAAATCTGGATTTTGTGGGTTGGACCACTTTGCTTCTCAACGCCTCAAATTTAAACGAGTTAAAATTAATTCTAAGGGTGTGTGCCAAAGAGTTTAAATATTAAATTTGGACACAAAAAATTAATTTTTTTTTGCTGGTGAAATATTTACTATCGAGTTTGCTGTGCCAATTAGTTTAATTTAAAAAAAAATGGATGAAATTTTTCTTTTTTTTTTGCTCTGTAATTTTTTAAAAAATTTTAAAAATTTTTTTAAAAATAAAATTATAAATATGTATGAGCCCTATCTTATATGTATTAATCCATTACAATACTTTATAATTGATGTAACATTTTTTTTAATTTTTTTTTATTATTATTAATATTTCTTTAATTTCGTGTAAAAAAAATAAATTTATTTTTATTAATAATTCTAGTATAAAACATTAAAAAAAATCATAAAATATTGGAATGTATCAATACATATGAGATAGGGCTCGTAAATAAAAAATCTGATATATGAACATTAAAATAAATCAAAATTTAATATGAAGTGTCAAATTTAACGAGGTCTGGAAGGTCGTTAAATTTTGACTTTCTATATTCACCACGCTAGTGTCATAATTTAATTTCATCAGTCATAATTTAATATACAAATTTAAACCGTTTGGCACACACCCTTACCTAAAAAATATTTTAATACCCGCGTAAAAGTTAATTGTAATGACAATATTTCAATTTCAAAAAATGTATATTAAAGGGAATGCCGAAACATCTAAATCTGCATTTATTATTTTTAAAATATTCCAATAAAATGGTTATATTGGGAAATAAATTTTTACGATTGTATTCATCTTGAATTTAATTTTTAATTTGAACTGTCAAAGTTTTAACCAATTTAGACAATGTAAAAAATATTTACCACGATTAAATATCTTTTACCTCGCTAAAAAGTATTTCACCTTTTAAATTTTTTAACCATCACAGCCTATATAAAAATATTCTAAAAACATTGATATTTTGACTTACTCCCAAAAATTATGTAATTAATGAATTATTTTTTATAATGGAAAAAGAATACACGAAAGAAACATACTTATGGAATACATATGTAAATATATGATAAATGTGCTAGCTGAAATAGGTATTAGTATTTGATTTGTGAGTCATTTAAACTTCATAAAACAAATACCTTCGAATTAAAAAATTATTTGGAATAATTATGTATATGTATTTACACTATAATATTATTTTAACAAATACTTATATGTTTATAAAAAAATTAAAACTGGATATAAATATATTATGATATTAAAAAAAATTCTAGATTATACCATAAATAAAAAATTGATCGGATCGGTAGAGTTAAACCAATATTAGTATTTTAACTTTAAACTAAAAAATGTGTGCCTGAAAATATGCAATTTGGACCTTTGTGGAAAAAGTTAATTTTTTTTATTTCTACATAATACTGGAATATATGAAAATTTTCAGAAATACTCCATTATACGAATTTTTGCTACATGGAAAATTAGTAATATCATATACTGCACAACATACACATGTGTATATTTACGTCACCCTGTACATACGTTTAAATAAAAAAAATCTGTATTTATACATACTTTTTGTTAGGAATTACAATTTTTAAATATTTATAGTCGATTTAAGATTTACAATTTTTAGAACAAAAATAAATACAATATTCTGTCGGTATGATACAAAATAGATTGCATCTGAATATAGCAAAAACATTTAACCTTGAGGTAAAGTATTAATAGCTGATAAATATAAATGAATTTATAAAAGCATTGTTACAACATTTTAAAGATATTGTGATTTTGTTTTAAATTATATTTAACAGACAAATAACTTCTTTAAGTCAAATTCGTATTGATGTAATAATTTTTTGATTACTCCTATGTAGAGGCTTAAACCGATTTGCTTCTTATTCAAAACCTGAAAATTTATTAATATTTTATATAAAACCAAATCTTGTGGAAAAGAAACTATTTTCATATAAGTGAAAACATGCAATAATATTATCAGTATTTCAAATATTTTTGGGTCGCATTTTTTAAGAGTTAAAATTATTTTTAAAATACATTTTTTAAGAGTTAAAATTATTTTTCAATTTAAACAACAAGAACTTTTATTTTCTATAAATGTTATTATTAGTTGTTATTTTAATTATAGAAACGAAATAAATAAATAATCACAAATAATATGTATAATAGAAATTGCGTGCAATTGATAATCTGAAAATAGTTACTAAAGTTAGCCACAAAAAATGATTAATATGGAAAAAAATAAGTAATAAAATTCAAATTGATCAAATTAATTTCTGGCCCCTACGGCCTAGTTCTAGTGCGATTTTCGCAAATTTATTTCCGAATTCGGATTTTTCATACTGCGTAACGCGAAATTCGCAAAAGTTGCAATGCGAAAATAGCAAATAGTCCGAATGTATATTATATTAATATAGTATATTGTAAAATTATTATTGGGTTTCTCATTATTTTTTTATCATAAAATAATATTAATTATTTATTAGTATGTAAGTAATATAAATGAAGTAATTATTATTATTATGTACTTAATAAATATTTTTTTTTACCTAAAATGTGATATAAAAAATAACATTTTTTACATTTTATTAAATAATATTATTTTTTTACCTAAAGATTTGATTAAAAAATTGTTCTCAAAAAATTAAACATACATAAAATATTTTAATTTATTTCCATTTTTTTCACCTAACTCACCAATCCACTCCCCATCAACAAAAACATAATAATTGAAGACATGAGAAGATAAAGGCGTTAAGTGACATTTTTGAAAAAAGTGATATTATTGCACATATGACGGTTTGGCCGCATACTCAACTTTTGGTGCAATTTGTTACTTCTTTCTACGGTTAATATAATATTTAATATTGGATAAAAATGTTAAGTAATTCTAGTAAACTGCAGTAAAAATAAGTAAAAGCTAAATAACTCAAAATTGTAAAAATGTCACTTAACGCCTTCATCTTCTCATGTCTTCAATTGTATTTGACTTTGATCATTTAAATTTTAATAATTTTTATATTTCAATAAATTATGCCAAAAGATTGAAAATATTGACAAATTATGCCAAAAGACGAAATGGAATATGGCAAAACTAATTTCGGATGCGAATTTCTTACGCGGTGCCAATGGATGCGAAACTCGCAACTCTGTTTTGCGAAAATCGTATGATGCGAATTTTCAATACTATTAATTCAATAGATTCACACACAAGTAGTTCAATTTTATAAAGATTACTTGTATTCCGAATTTTGTCCAAATTGAGATAGAAAATATTATTAATTTCCAGACAGCAAATAGTCATCAACGACTGCAATTCTTTTTTTTCGATTTCACTGCTTATATTATAGTAATTTTATAATGGGCAAGTTAAACCACTGTTTGATATTTTTAATCTAAGATATTCTTTTCCTCTCTCCACTTCTACTGTTTATTTTTTAAGATTTCATACAGTATAGAAGTTACTTCTTCTCTACTTCATTTGCCGATTATTTTTCCCACAATTACCAGCTGTAACATTCAATATTTATCGTTTCCCATGACATGTCCAAAATAGCTAAATTATTATTCTACATTCCAAGTTTTCTCATCATGCTCGTATAATAATATTGAGCGTATATAACATTTTAACTTTTTAACTTTTCTATGCATCTGTGAAAGAATAAATATACATACACAACATTTTTGTCATTCTTTCGCAATTCAACATTTCCCATACATTTGAGTCTTACCTTTGTATTTCTATATACAAAGGTTATAGTAAATTATTTTTTCAATTCAAAAATAAAATTGTAGAAAAATAATAGAATAAATAAAAATTGGATTCATAAAAAATAAACCAAATTTTATTTTAAATCAAATATTTTTCATAAGATAATTAAATTATTATATAATGTAAGAATTAAAATACTATTCTTAACATATTAAAAAAAATCGCATAAGTATGTATGTAATTAGAAAATTTAATCTGTCTCTATTGTTTGCCGATTTAACAATAACTTTGTGTGATGATTTGAATATTTGCTGATAATAATGTTCATATAATGTTTTACATTGATATTAGACACATATTTATTCAATATCTCTTGATTATCATCAACATTAGAAATTAATTATTTCGCACAGTTTACAACGCTTTCTTAATCACATTAACGGTTTCATGGAATATAGGTGTATACTATATGTAAAAGTTGAATAAAAGTAGTTTTTTGCCCTCAGATGATTGGTTCGTTGATAAATATTCTATATGAATAAAACATGTGCATTCATTTCGCATACATAAATTATGAAAATTTAGAAGAAAAAAATACATGTCGGTTTGGTGATGTCAACTTCCAACTTTATATGAATTTTTTCCAAGTTTTTTCAAAAAGACTAATAGGTTTGTAGTCACTGCAAACAGAACAATAACTTTTTTATGTATTTCATTGAAGATATTGATTATCAAATTCCTACCATTATCATAAAAGATTTTAACCAAACTTCATACCACTATCTTCAAAGACTTCTTTTAGTATCCTATCTGGTCCTTTTACACTTTTAGCTATTTGATGGTGAATCGACTTCAAATTTCTGAATTATTGAACCTTTATCTATTTCGGATATATCAAGCAAAGTACCATCCAACAATTTCATCATTTTCCATCGCTATATTCTCCCTTCGGTATGCAGTTGCGACAATTCTGCTTTTGTTAATTCACTATTCTTCTTGTTATAAATATTTCCTCTTTCTGTGAATATTTATCTCATAAATATTAGTGAGTTTAATAATTTAATATTTTTCAAAGTTAGAACAATTTTGGTATTATCGAACCTTTTTTATGTAACTACATACTACATTCTAGTACATATATTTCTAACACCAGCTGAATTTAAAATATTTGTATATATTTTTTTAAACAAACAATTATTTTTATACTATAAGAATATAATCAAACTTAAACTTTATGCAATAAAGTTAATAATTAAGATAACTTTTTTATTTAATTTTCATATTTAATACTGATAATTTCATTAGATAAATATTCTGATATAATCATATTTCTTCAAGGAGTATTGATAATTGGTGATACATTATCTGGTATGCATAAATTATATTGAATATCATAATTATTTTGTTTTTTAGGAGTACTTAAATTGGAATGTGTTTTTATGACGACCTAATGGCGAGGGTTGATTAAATTTAGCATCAAAATAATTACAAGCAAATGGTTTTTCACCGGTATGAATTCGGCAGGGTACTTTATTATTCGAACTAGAAGAGAATTTCTGTCCACAATCATTACACTTGAATCTTTTCTTTTGTTCATATACAGTTTCAAAATGTATTCGTAATTAAGTTTTATTTAAAAATAATTTTTAACTTAAATGGCACTGAAATTCTTTTTTTATTGATCATGTGTTGCAATATGTCTATTTAATTGAAATGTTGCTTTAAATGGTCTTCACATTTTAAACATTTATAATTTCTTATATAATTATGAATTGCCATGTGAGATTTTAAATAACTTGAAGTAGTAAAAAAATTACTACAAATTTCACATTGATATTGTCTTTCACCATGATACAATTATAATTACAATGATGACTATATTTTTTTATTATGTATATATTTTACAATGAAATGGATTTTCACCACTATGAAAGCGTTGATGAACGATGACGTAAATTTTACGACATTCTAAACATATTGGTTGAATATTTTTTCGACGACTTTTTTAAGCACATTTCCAACCAAATTGGAAGAAATGTGTATATTAGTTTCACTCTGTCTGTCCGTCTGTCTGTCCGTCCGTCCGTTTACACAAACTTCTAAATCTATTAAGATAGTGTTAAACCATAGATAGATAGTAATAAAATAATAGGTCAAGTAGAACAAAATTTTCTTCTACCTCTTTTCCCCTCTGAGTTATTCCCCCTCCAAGTTCGAAAATTACCCTTATTGAACATCTAATAACTTTAAAACCAATTAAAATTTTTGAGGTCTGTAAAAGCTATAAGATAGGAAAATCTTTTATCTTAATTGTGAAATTAACAAATTTTTTAAAATTTAATTCTTTGATTATTATCTTCATACAACTTTTTTTAGTTTTTTTAACACCTTGTATTTCCCAAACTGCTTATTATGGAATTCAGCCTTTATGTACCAAAGAGATATCCAAAAAATAACTAGTCTCTGAAGAAATTGTATCCGTATCTCCCCTGCCCTTTCCGTTGGGGCCCTTCAAAAATCAAAAATTTACAGTTTTAATTTACTTGTAAAATTATAACTGCACAATATTTTTAAAAACAAATATTGAGAAACCTTTCGAATAACATATTTCTTTAAAGTGCATTAATTAATAAATTATAATCATTTGCCTCACACTAATTAATCAAAATGCTTAATCATGTAAAATTTTGCAAAAAACGAACATTTTGCATATTTTTAGGAGCTATATAAATGGAATATTGGATATTATTTCATATCACATTATGTTAAATTAAAAGCAAAATTACAGAAAAGTTAAATCATAAGTTTATATATATTTTGCTGGAATAATAACCTTGAAAGGAAAAAAAATTAATAAAATCGAACAGGGACAAATTTTTTACATATATTTACCATATCATTTTTTATCTTTCCTATGTATAGTACATTGAAAATACTACTAAAAAATACTATACACGTATAGGAATTATCATTGTTTTAGAATAGCTCATAGTTCTACATGAGGCGATTTTGAGGAAATGTGCTATGTGCTTTTGACAAACCCGGGGTTTGTTTATCGTATTTTTTCTCTATTATATTTTCAATTCTTTATGATTTGATTTTCATCATCAGCAGAAAAATTTAATACTAAAGAAAAATTAATATTATTATTATTATCTTGCAATTATTATCTATTATCTTGCAAGTTATTGCCGTATCTTCTAATAGCAATAAAAATTTAAAAAAAATGGCAAATTACACTTGTTACTGCTCGAAGAAGTATATATGCAGCTAGATGCTAGAGCTATTTAAGTGAACAACTGTTTACAATCCATTCCCATAATAAATCTGGTATAATAATATCACATAATTTTACCTTTCATTTCGTTTTTTATAGTATATACATATAGTATATACATATTTAAAAGGTATATATATAGTAAAAGTATACTAAATACATATATGTTGTGAGACAATCCTGAACTTTTGATGGAAACATAGTATATAAATATATACTTAAAGCTTAAAGGGTAATATACATATTCGAAAAAAAATTGCCAACCAAATTTATACAAATAATTCCGGACTATTTTAATTTTGAATAAAAAAATACTTTTAATTTTCGATTCAAAAGTAACATGAATAAAATTATATTATGGTTTTAATTTACATTACAATGACATTAGTAGCTTACTGAAACATTTAATAAAGTTCTGTTTATGTCGTACAAACCTATAAAAATAATAGCACATTACATTTTTAAAACTTTTAATGCCGAAGTCAATATTTCCCATATTATAAATGTTATATCAATATATATGATATAAGAAGTGTTTTTTTTTTAATTTTTTAGAACCTAGTTCGAAATCATATACTAAATTAAGCAAAAATACATTCGGAAAAATAAAATATAATATATATTGTATACATTTTTGACATATTTTGGTTACTGAGTTGTACTTTTTCGCAGGATAAAAAAGTAATAAATATCCCTAATAAATCAAATAATATTTACGCACTACTTACAGTTGAGGGTACATTAGGGATTTTTATATCATTGAATTCACCATCTTCTGACACCTCCTCTTGATTGCTTTGACCAGCACCCATTTTTCTTTTATGTACTCTAGCTAGAAAATGTTTTCCTTCGTGAATAACAAAACACTAAATGATTCAATGATTGAATTAATGGGATTTAATTCATTGGAAGATGACCTCCCGTTAAGGAATTAAATATACACATAATTGTGACACCTAAAACTACTGCTTGGAAATATGCTCCAAAACACTGAATTTGTAATCACTTTTGATTTTTTTTTGTCACCGTCACAGCGAGATACCAAATATGCCAAAATGCCAGGCTGCCTTGCCAGCTATTTTTATTCTAAAAACTGCAACCATCTGAACCGAAATACCCTCAATACTTGTTGACTACGCAGTCAAAATAGTGCCTTTTTTGCACGACATGCAAGTACAGTGGTGGGATGTTAGTGCCAACGAAGCGTTTCGAAAACGCTACTTAGCGAAAATTGGTATTGGTATGTTTTGTCACTTTTCGCTAGGCGTAATTTGCGATACTTATCGATTGCATTTTAATCAAAGTTGCCTATAGCGAAATATTATTTTAATGGAAATAATAATTTCAATTACAATTTCAAATGTAATGTCGGTTTCAATTGAGCAGAAAAATAGTTTTTATCTAGATCAATTTTTATGTTCGATAGGTAAAATAAAATCATTTTTTTTTATCTATGTAAATCAATGTTTAAAAATCTAAGATTTTCTTCAAGTTTTACCCCCTCCATTTAATAATAGCAAAATCGATTTTGTTATCATGTTCGATTGGGCGGCATTTAGATAAAAACTTTAAACAATCCCAAACGAAAGCCACATTAGAAAATTTATTATTTTTATTATTGACATTTTAATATTTATATATTTTTATCAATGAAATATATAGTTTTTGACATTCGAAATTAATATCGAAATACTATTATTGGTACTGCCGAAGCACGAAAAAAGTAGCGTAGCGAAATTTTTTTAACATACCGACTTTTGATATTTGCGCATCGCTAATCGTAAATGAAGCGAAATAGAAACGCTAAACCAACATCCCACCACAGTTATATAAGTCGAAGGAGCATTTCTAAAGGTATAATAAACACATCTTTAGAATATAATTATACATGGATAATGGAAACCCCATTATCCATGTATAATTATATGGATAATGGAAACCCCATTATCCATGTATAATGAATAGTGATTCCAGCCACTTTCCGCAATTTCAAATTTTCCAACCAACTGAACGTATCATTTCGAAAATGGTGCTAATGAACGCTATAAAAAAAAATGTTTTCCAACAAAATTTTTAGTCTTGCATGACAGACCCGAGACATGTTACTCGGTATAGATTGCGCCAACGAAAATGTTACCGGTAGGGGCAGATACCATACTTTCAGTATAACTATTGACAGCTTAAGCTTATTTCTTTTTATTAGCTTATTACCATGGACGATGACGAATATAATATTGGTAAATAAAATGTTTTAAATGTTTTTTTTAAAAATAATTTTGAGTTAATACATCACTCTTTTATTTACAGCTGATATAAAGCGTGAATTAAAAAAAGGCGTAAAAATTACTGGAACAAAAAACATTTTAACTAAGAGGTATTACTTTTATATTTCATAAAACAAAATTTATTTTTCATAAGTTTTAATTTACGGTCCGCTTTTAGCGGCTCGGAACCACGCCGTCTTTTTTCATATATTCAGACTTCATTTTCGTGCCGTATTTTTCGGCTCTAAAACGTAACGCATAAATCGAATTTAGCGGCCCTAAAACGCAACGCGTAATACGAATCGAAAATAAATCTCTTTAACGGATCTAAACAGTAATATGACTATAATCAATTAACATAAAATTATATTTATGGCTTTCTTGTGTCTTTGTTCTCATTATTATTTTGTTTGGCAGAATGTTTCTAGGTATTGCGGCCAAAGTGACGTTTTTCCAAAAATATTTAAAATTAAAACACCTTAACATCTCCAATATCGGTTTCCAAGGGAATAACCGCATTTATATCAATACTCAATTTAGTTAAGTTTTAAATCTCTGTGCAAATCCTTGTTGCTTACATACCACGGCGCGTTTGACCCTGGGTCGAATGAAGGGCAGAAAAGGTGGTGCGATAAGTCGGAAAAAGTTAACATTCGGGGAGTTTTTTTCGGTAGTCGCGCTGGACAAGTCATTTTTTTTTGTTGTAGTTTTTTTTTTATTTAAAAATTTGAATTTAAGTCGAAGAAAAAAAAATTACGAAAGAATTTTTTTTTTGTAGAAAAAAATAAGGAAATAGTTTTTTTTTTGTGTTTAAACCTACAAAAGGAAACAAAAAAATTCAGCCGACAGTAAAAATTGAATAATAAAAGAAAAAAGAAACCCAAAACAGAAATTTATTTGTGTAGATGAAAGAAAAAGTGAAAAAAAAATTCTTATAAATATATATAAAGTTTTGTAGCGGTCAATGTTAAAAAATTTAAAACCGGAAAAGAAAAATATTAATTTATATGTCCAGCGCGCGCGATTAATCGTCAAAATTTGTTCCTGTTTTGTTGGTGTTGTTCCTGTGTCCAGAGTCCTGACACCAGCAGCAGTCTGTTCTAGTGATGTCATCGTGGGAATCCTTGTGTTTTTTTTGTTATATTAAAATTTTGGTTTTGTTTTGTTTATAAGATTTTGTGTAGAGTAGAGTTGAAATAGTTAATTTTTTTGTAATTATTTATTTTTCTTGTTAATTTATTAACATATATATATATATATATAATTATTAGTAATTTTTTTAGTAGTGTTAGTTTCAGGATTCATGTTGGTCCGGACATGTCGGGAGCAGCAACGTAATCGCTGGGAAAAAAGGTATGTCTTTATTTTGTTATTAATTTTGGTTATGATGGCAAGGCAGTGCCATAAATATATATAGTTATATATATATATATATATATAATCATAGTGAAAGTATTGAGAAGAAAAAGAAAAACCAATTAAAGAACTGTCATTTAGTTATTTATTTATTAATATTTATTTGATTAAAAATTTTTTTTTTGGATAAATAATAAAATAAAATTAAAAACATTTGTTAAATTATAATATAAATCTTGGTGTTTGTAATTATTTATTTATTTCCTATTTAGTGCCATAGTTTTTTTTTGTGCGTCATCGTTGGGTGAATTTTTTTTGTTGGTTGTGTGTTCCAGAATTTATTTTCGAAGAAAATTTTTGTAGTTCCTTTTGCATCAATCATGCCTGGCTAAGTGAAACTCAGTTATGTGAATCAGCGTCAGGATGTCCTTCTAATGGGACTCTTCGATCCAGTCAAATTGTTATTATGTAACAAGTGATTTGGATTGAAGAGTTACATTTACCGGCAAAATGGTAGTTAGTAGGATCATTGGTCGACCCACACCCCACAGACTGTGCTAAACCGGCAACAAGGAGGAAATCCCAATGATCCTGGGAGCTGAAAGTAAAGAAAAGATAATTAGTTTTTTTTTTAAATTGGTTCTTGGTCTTTTTTCGTAATAGTGATTGTGGCTAGGTCTTTCAGACCTGGCGCCCAAGGCTTTCAGCTTCCGAACCCTTCTCCTCCGAACTTACCTACAGCTAACATTAATTTTGCGCCCGAATGGATGGCTGAGAAGATGCACCAATTGCAACGACGACTTGTTGTGCTGGAGGCAGGTTCGGATGGAGTTGGTGAGACTATCATATTGTCGTCATTAAATCCCCTTTTGGTTTACATTCCTTCCGACGGCTTCATTTTGAAAAAAAATTAAAAAAATTTTTTTGTGTGAATATTTATTAGTTGTTCGGCTGATAGTTAGATTGGTTACTATGGTTGACCATAGAATTACTATGGTCAACCATAGTAACCAATCAACCATAGTAAAAAAATCTATCACTCCTTTGTTCATTATTTATACGTCCGAAGTTGATTGGTAAATAAGGTAGTCCTTATTTACACCTTCGGACATATGTTATTTATTAGTTGACACCTAATATTGTTGGTTAGATACATGAATACGGTGGTCTGTATTATGTCCTAGCAATATTAGGTGTTTGTTTCTTTTTTTTGTTAACGAAAGTTTTTTTTGAAGTGTGGTCTCAGGAAGGAATGATAAGACAGGAGTTTCCCCTATATCCTCTGTCTATGAATCCTTGATCCAGTTCCTAGTCACCTTATTTTTCCTTTTGCCTACAAAAATTCTGACTACGATGGTTCACTTAGTTTGTCAGACTTAATTAGAACTGAAACGTTAAAAAAAAAATTTATCGAAAATAAAACACCGTAATAAAAAAACAAAATCAAAACTTAATCAAAAATTAAATTATTTAAATTAATTATTAAATTAAAATTATTTAAAATTTATAAAATTATAAATTATATAAAATAAAAAGTGATAAAAATTATTAAATTAAATTATTGAAATTAATTAAAAATCAAAAATTAGACATATTAAATCGGCTACGACACAAGGTTTTTTTTTGTTGTTAAATAAAAACAAAAACAGAAAACAAATTTATTCAGGTTCACGAAAATCAGCTGATTCAGAAGTATTGAGAGTCTGTACCCAGCGGCCTGAAAATTGTTAGAATTTTTTTTTTAGTTGTAGTAGAACAAATTAATTATAAATTATACTGGGTTTATTGCTTATTTCGGGGCAGTGCAGTAAGTGTATTTTGGTGTAGGATTATTAAGTTATTTTTTTTTTGTTAAAAATATAGAATAGTTTAAGTTGTAGATGTAGACATTTTTATTTATTTAAATATTTATTTAAATATACAATAGTTGTTATTTATTAGAGTAGTGTTAGATTTTTACAAGTTTATTTATTTATTTTTACAAGTTTTTTTTGTTATTTATGGTAGTAGTTAATAATTTTTTTTGGTATGTATTAAATAGTGTAGTGGAATTTATTATTTATTATATTATATTTAGTTTACATTAGTTTTTTTTGTAGTATTAGTAAAAATTTACAATCAGTGTCATTTATATTTACAGATCTATTTGTTATTTATATTTACAAATTTTGTGGTATTCATATTTACATTTTTTGTTATTTATATTTACAATAGTTCGTTCATTTTATACACTGATTGTTATTTATTCACATTATTTTTTTTTTATTCTTTTATGCTAGGGTTAGTTTACAATAGTTTTGTTATTTATTAGTAAAATTTTCTTTAATTAATTATTATTTTAGATAATTAGTTATTAGTGTTATTTATTATTAGTGTTAGTCTTAAGTTATTATCACATTATTTGTAGAATAGTCATAGCGTAGCATTAGTCATCACCGCCGCTGAAATAAGCAATTATATTATTAGATAAATAAAATTAATTTAGTAGGAGAAAAAAAATGGATACCTTTAGACACTTGATCGATCCCGTTTTGTTAGATGAGGATGAGTTGGCATATGAATTAGGAATCCGGAATCTACTGGTTCGTACGGATACCGCCATGGAAAAGTATTCGCGGCTAAGTAGAATACTGGATCAGGAGATAAACAAGAAAACCAATTTGCCAAGACCATTTATCTCCGATCCAGAGGGCGAATTAGGTATCTGCGAGGGAAAGGTATCTTCCTGTAAAGCGCTGATCCACCACGGGCTAAAGAACGCCAACAAGGATGCGCTCGCTATCGCCACTACAAAATCGTATCATGTGTGGGATAGATTAAATCGTCTAAAAAGTGCAGAAAAAAAAATATTCAGGCTCAGTTAGGAGTTTAATTTTTGCGTTGAAAGAAGGTTTAGAAAAAATAAAAACATTTACCCTTACGTCGGAACTAGCTCCTCGTAGAGAAGAGAATGTGGATGGTGCCGGCGGTCCATTAATTCCGGAACTTGCTCCATTAGAGAAATCTGTCGCTGCCGTAACTGGAACGGTACCTAAAAAAATAGTCGATAAACAAAAATAACAACAAAAATAAAGTACCTGAATCACGACAGGATACGGGTCCTTCTAGTGTCAGTCAATCGTTATTACCGGCCAATCGGCAAACGTCGGTAGTGATGTCCAGCCAAGGTCCAGTCGCCAACAGTTATTTCCAATCCGTATTTTCAACAGTTTGGCTCTCACGAATCGCAGCACCGAATGCGTCTGGAAAAAAATTAAATTATAATACTGGTCGAAATATTTATCCGAGATCGAATCAGCCAATGTTTCACAACGGGTTCAATAATAATAATAATTTTACTTACCAGTAACCACCTCCGCTACCAACAGGATGGGATCGTCAGTTACATGATATGTCGAATGTGATTTCGGAACAACAAGGGCAGATTAATGAACTGCGGGAGTTGCTCGCTAGGAAGCAAATCGCGCCATCAGTACCACAGCCCCAGCATCAAATTCAAACAGCTGTCCGGTACGATTTACCACCTACGCCACTGCCGCATGCGCCAGCAACTTCCGTACCGTCCACTGGATACGCACCTAGACGGGATCGAGCTGAAAGTATTAGTGAGGATGAGAGATTAATTTTAGATCGCAGGAACAAGGTAATCGTCGAAATCCGGTAGCGAATTGGAAGATCCAGTTCGATGGTTCTGGAAAGGGGTTGTAGTTACCGGAATTCATTTTCAGGGTGGAAACCTTAGCTCGTGGTGACCAATATCCAGTGGAGAGTCTTGTCCTGTCCATAAACCAACTCTTAAAAGGCAGGGCAGACACATGGTACTGGCAGTTCATTCGCCGGAATCCACAGATAACTCGGTCCCTACTGAAAAAGGCGATGAAGGAGGAATTCGACGAAGGTGAAGAAGATGGGGACATCAAACGATTGATGGAAGCTCGGAAGCCGAGGTCGCGCGAGAAATTTTCGGATTTTAGGTGGGACATGGAGGGTCTGCGATTGCGTCTGAGACAGGAAATTTCGGACGATGATTTTCTGCACCGTCTCTTGTACAATTTGTATCCATGCTATAAAAAGGCACTGATTTTGGAAAAAGTGGTAACACTTAATCAGCTGGACAAGTTGTGCAAGAGATTGAACAGGAAATGGAGGGGAATGTGCGGAGGATCAAGTTGATATGGCCGAAAATATTACGCACGTACCTGTGATAACACCAAAGATTTCTGTTTTTCCGTCCACAAATCCTGTAGAAGTCCTTTCTGTTCAGCAACCTTCGTCTGTTCTTTCTGTTCAGCAACCTTCGAATGGATTCCTTTCTGTTCAGCAACCTTCGAATGGATTTCTGAGATGCATTTAATGCCATTCCATTTAGATCCCTAGAGATAAATGAGATATAGCAAGGTAGTGAGAATACGCATAAATTAACTCTAGATCAAAAACAAACCTTACTGGAAATAATAGAACTATTTCCATCTTACAGTGCGGCCGGGTTAGGTAAAACTAGCCTGTTGAAGTCGATGTAGGGGATGCTAAGCCACAAGTTGTCCGTCCGTATCCTTTGTCCGTTCCAATGCAGAAAATCTTAGATGCTGAAATTGATAAAAATGTTGAAAGAAGATATAATTTAAGAGAGTAGAATTGGATGAGCCTCGCCCTTGGCTATAGTGAAAAAGTCGAACAGCACAGTTAGACTGTGTCTACACGCGAGAACATTAAATGCTGTAACCAAGAGTGATGCATATCCACTTCCGCATATAAATTCCATTTTTAGTAGAGTTAAGAAAACAAAACTCATTACCAGCCTCGACCTTAAAATGGCCTTCTGGCATGTCGAGCTCGAAGAAAAGTCTCGAGACAAGACCGCATTCATAGTGCCAGGTCGTGGCCTATTCCAATTTAATAGAATGCCTTTCGGTTTGTCCAACTCCCCGAAAACACTTTGTAAGCTGATGGACAAAGTAATCCCGTATGAGCTTCATGAGGATGTCTTTGTCTACCTTGATGATCTGTTGATCCTCTCGGAGGACTTTGACACCCACATGTTGCTCTTGGGCAAAGTGACAAAGTGTTTGAGGGAAGCTGGACTTAGTATCAATATTGAAGAAAGTAATTTTTGCCAGAAGCAAACTAAATATTTAGGCCATATTATCGATAGCGAGGGGATAAAAATTGATCCCGAAAAAATCGTCGCAATCAACGATGTTCCACGTCCTAAATCGGTCCGACAAATTAGAAGATTTCTCGGCATGACAGGTTGGTACAATCACTTCATCAAAAATTGTGCAGAGCTGGCCACCCCAATCACCAATTTACTTAATAAAAAAGCTCAAGATAAATGGAACGACGAAGCGGAGTCAGCCTTCATCGCTTTGAAGTTGGCGCCAGTTCTCGTTTTTTCAGTCCAATGTGACGCATCGAAGACGGGAGTCGGGGGCGTTCTATTTCAGACGGATGACGAGGGACATGAACATCAGATTGCGTTCATCTCGCAAAAATTAAACAATGCACAAAAAAATTACAGCGTAACTGCACTAGAATGTCTCGCGGTTGTCGTGGCGATCAAGAAATTCCGACCGTACATTGAGGGGTCCAAGTTCACCGTTATCACGGACCACACTAGTCTTAAATGGTTGATAAACCAAAAAGATCTTTCGGGTAGACTAGCGCGGTGGAGCCTTAAACTTCAAGGGTTTGATTTCACCATCGTCCACCGGAAAGGCAGCGATAATATTGTGGCAGATGCTCTGTCGCGTGGCAAAGTGGACGAGCTTGAGCTTGAACTACGACAGCATAATATTATCGACGGAAGTGATGACGCGTTCCAGGACGGTGCAGTGCATTGACGCCCGAGGAATTAACGCCCGAATCGTTAATTTGTATGTAAGTTCGATCCCAGTATGATCGAATCCCGGTATCCAGTCTGATTCGGGCGTTAATTCCTCGGGCGTTAATGCACTGCACCTTCCAGGACTGATATTAAAACCCAAAATGGAGTTATTTTTAAACGTTGTGGATTTAGAAAAAATAATGTACTTACAGATATTCCGGTCTGGAAGCTCTGGGTTCCGTCCGCTCTCTGCGACAAGATCATTCAGCATTTTCATGATGATCCCATCGAGGCTCATTCGGGTATTGACAAAACTAGGGAAAAAATTCAACGGTATTATTATTGGCCAAACATGAACCAGTCGATCAGTACTTACATAGCACATTGCGATTCGTGCAAAGAATGCAAAGCTCCGAACATTTGTCTTTGGCCACCAATGGTTAAACGACCTCCACCAGTCCGTCCGTGGCGAAACATCGATATTGATTTATGGGGCCCGTATCCAAGATCCAAAAGTGGAAACACAATAATATTAATCGTAGTAGATCAGTTTAGTAAATTTGTATTATTAAAACCTTTGCGGCAGGCAACGACAAGTCCAATTTTAAAATTTCTGGAATCCGATGTATTCCACCTATTCGGAATACCAGAAGGGGTGTTATCGGATAATGGTGTCCAGTTCAGATCTAAAGAGTTTAAAAAATTAATGACCGAATATTATATTACACATAAATTCACAGCACCTTACCATCCACAGGCAAACTCGTCGGAACGAGTAAATCGAAATATCATCACCGCAATCGGAGCCTATATCAAGAGTGATAACCATAAAGAATGGGACAAAAACTTAAGTCACATAGCGTGTGCCCTTCGGAATGTGGTTCACGACGCTACTGGATTTTCGCCATTCTATTTAACCTTTGGTTATCACTTGGTGACGGATGGTTCGTCATATGAGCTGCTCCGTAAATTAAACGCTCTTCAAGAAGAAGTTGCTATGGATAACGACGACCATCGTTGTAGAAGGGTACATGACGCAGTGATACAAAACCTGAAAAATATGAAAAAAAATATAATTTGCGAACAAGACCAATTAAAAACGGTCCAACAAAGAAAAATATCGGCCAAATTTTTGAAGCGTGGCAAAAATGTAAAATTATTTCCCCCAAAGGTCACGAGTGTTTTTTTTTCTTGTTATTTATTTAGTAGGGTTAGATTTTTTTTTGTTTATATACTCTTAGATGTTATTTAATTTATTAGTTGTAGTTATTTTGTTTTTATTTACACTTAATTTTAACTTATTATTATGTTAGGTTTAAAATTTTTGGGTTGGGAGTAGTTATAATTAATAAAAAAAAAAACACACACACACACACACAAAACAGAATTTTTGTAGTTACCGACACCAAAACAGCGTAGATACATCATCAACAAATGTTGGGTGGTTTCAGACTTGTTCTGGTAGGAATATTTCAGAATGAAGCCTGTTTTGTGACACCCCAAAAAAATTTGAAGAATAAAAAAACACCTAAAAATTTAATAGAAATTAAAATAAAAAATAATAATAATAAACAAAGCAATTACCTACTACAATATCGTCGGCCATGCCGCCTCTTTGTTATTTTTTTTTGTGTGTGTCATCTTGAATTGTCAAAATGTTTAATTTTTCTGTTGGGTGTTTCGTCAAATAATCGTGATGGTAGTACTAGATGTCGCTGTGGTGGTGGTGAGTTTAACTTTTTCCGACCTGAAACAAAAGATGCTCTTCATTTGACCCTGGGTCGAATAATCGCGCACGCGAATAATCGTCAAAATTTGTTCTTGTTTTGTTGTTGTTGTTCCTGCGTTCCAGTCCTGTGTCCAGAGTCCTGTCACCAGCAGCAGCCTGTTCCACTGATGTCATCGTGGGAATCCTTATGTTTTTTTGTTATATTAAATTTTTGGTTTTGTTTGTTTATAAGATTTTTCTTGTTAATTTATTAACATATATAGGGTGAATTCAAAATCGTAAAAAAAATGAGCAGTGATGCGGCAGTACTGCAAAAAAATGTTGCGAAAATTGTTTAAATCCAGAGGTACCAGAGAAAATCCCAGATGAAAATATGGCCATTCATCATTTCATCCAGACCACTAATTTGAATTGATTAGATGAATATGATTCATGATTAGAGGAATATTTATACAAGGAAAACATAAATTAGCAATACATGCGCAATATAATATATAGTATCTAAATTAGTAATGGCGTTTCTCAAGCGCCGTTCGAGGTGAAGTAAAGAACTGAATGGCGCCGTTTGGCTGCAAAGGGTTAAAATTTAAATACTTAAATTTTAAATTTTAATATTTGAAATGCCAGACTGGTTTGACATTGACATAAACGTCGAAATTTATCTCTACACAATATTTTTTCACAATATTTTATCTCTACACAATATTGAGAGTTTGGAGATCGCGTTAAAATTTAGCTAATCTTGAGTAGCATACTATACTTAAATAATAAAATAAAAATAAAAACATTTGTTAAATTATAATATAAATCTTGGTGTTTGTAATTATTTATTTATTTCCTATTTAGTGCCATTGTTTTTTTTTGTGCGGCATCGTTGGGTGAATTTTTTTTTTGTTGGTTGTGTGTTCCAGAATTTATTTTTTCTGTTGGGTGTTTCGTCAAATAATCGTGATGGTAGTACTAGATGTCGCTGTGGTGGTGGTGAGTTTAACTTTTTCCGACCTGAAACAAAAGATGCTCTTCATTTGACCCTGGGTCGAATAATCGCGCACGCGAATAATCGTCAAAATTTGTTCTTGTTTTGTTGTTGTTGTTCCTGCGTTCCAGTCCTGTGTCCAGAGTCCTGTCACCAGCAGCAGCCTGTTCCACTGATGTCATCGTGGGAATCCTTATGTTTTTTTGTTATATTAAATTTTTGGTTTTGTTTGTTTATAAGATTTTTCTTGTTAATTTATTAACATATATAGGGTGAATTCAAAATCGTAAAAAAAATGAGCAGTGATGCGGCAGTACTGCAAAAAAATGTTGCGAAAATTGTTTAAATCCAGAGGTACCAGAGAAAATCCCAGATGAAAATATGGCCATTCATCATTTCATCCAGACCACTAATTTGAATTGATTAGATGAATATGATTCATGATTAGAGGAATATTTATACAAGGAAAACATAAATTAGCAATACATGCGCAATATAATATATAGTATCTAAATTAGTAATGGCGTTTCTCAAGCGCCGTTCGAGGTGAAGTAAAGAACTGAATGGCGCCGTTTGGCTGCAAAGGGTTAAAATTTAAATACTTAAATTTTAAATTTTAATATTTGAAATGCCAGACTGGTTTGACATTGACATAAACGTCGAAATTTATCTCTACACAATATTTTTTCACAATATTTTATCTCTACACAATATTGAGAGTTTGGAGATCGCGTTAAAATTTAGCTAATCTTGAGTAGCATACTATACTTAAATAATAAAATAAAAATAAAAACATTTGTTAAATTATAATATAAATCTTGGTGTTTGTAATTATTTATTTATTTCCTATTTAGTGCCATTGTTTTTTTTTGTGCGGCATCGTTGGGTGAATTTTTTTTTTGTTGGTTGTGTGTTCCAGAATTTATTTTCTAAGAAAATTTTTGTAGTTCATTTTGCATCAATCATGGCTGGCTAAGTGGAACTCAATTTTGTGAATCAGCGTAGTAGTAGGATCATTGGTCGACCCACACCCCACAGACTGTGCCAAGCCGGCAACAAGGAGGAAATCCAAATGATCCTGGGAGCTGAAAGTAAAGAAAAGAGAATAAGTTTTTTTTTTTAAATTGGTTCTTGGTCTTGTTTCGTAATAGTGATTGTGGCTAGGTCTTTTAGACCTGGCGCCCAACGCTTTCATAAAAAGTTAAACAGGTTACATCATTTTTTAGGACTGGTAGGGTAGAATAGAAAATTTATAAAAGATTTTGCAAAAATTGCAAATCCCATAAATAAACTTCTCAGAAAAAATATTGATTTCAAGTTGGAGATAACTTCTCCACCGAACTTATTTTCAGATAACGAATTAATTAAATTTTGATTTCGTTACAATTTTTCGGTATTTGCATACGGTACTATGTTACCATTAAACGAATTGTTGGAATTTGTTCAGTTTTCCGATTTGTGAAGATGATGTGTATATGATGTGTACTTATTAATCTTGATTCGCCATTTATTTGTCCAGTTCTGGATGTCGTTGTTTGCAAGTTGAGTTTTTTTAACTGCATTTACTCGCTGAAGCAATTATTGATGTATCGTCTGCAAAAAAAGCTACAAGTACATCTTCTGGAGTTGGCAGATCGCAGGTTAAAAGAAGGTATAGAATTGGACCTAGAATACTCCCTTGTGGTAATCCAGCTTCTATATTTTTCAGATCCGAGTATACATCCTCTTTTTTTACTCTATAGCATCTATTTTTACTTTCCCTTTTATGAATTCACACTTCCAGTATGTCGGTATGTCGGTATGTCGGTATGTCGGTATGTCCTCACCTGACCATAACTCTTTTTGAGCTTTTGAGCTCAAAAAGTTGAGCTCGTGCCATCAAAGGCTTGGTACCCTATAAATTTGGGGCCTTTTTGATGAGGGGGAAGGGGCGCGGAGGGCCGTTTAATTTTTGAATGTACCAAAAAACCATGTGGGGTATCAAAAGAAAGGTCTTGACGAGTACATCTCATTGGACGGTACTCCGGGGCGCCGTGGGTCATGTCGGGCCGAAAACGGGGGCAATTTTGGGCTCCATAATACAAGAAATCATGTGGGGTATCAAATGAAAGGTCTTGACGAGTACATCTCAGTGAGCGGTAGTCCGGGGGGCGCCGTGGGTCATGTCGGGATCAAAACGGGGGCAATGTTGAGCCCTATATTACAAAAAAATCATGTGGGGTATCAATGGGGGCAATCTTGGGCCCTATCATACAAAAAATCATGTGGGGTATCAAATGAAAGGTCTTGAATAGTACTTCTCAATGGAAGGTAGGCCGAAAGCGGCGCAATTCATGTAGGGGCTAAAACGGGGCAATATTGGGCCCCATCATACAAACATCATGTGGGGTATCAAATGAAAGGTCTTGAAGAGTACCTCTCAATGGAGAGTATTATGTGGGTCCCGTGAGTCATGTGGGGCCCAAAAGTGGGTCATGTGGTCTCATCATAGAAAAAAATCATGTGGGCATCAAATGAAAGGTCTTGAAGAGTACATATCGTTGGGTAGTCCAAGGAGCACCGTGCGTCAAGTGGAGCCTAAAATAAAAAAAAATCATGTTGGGTATCAAATAAAAGGTCGTGAAGAGTATATCTTGTTGCTTAGTCCATAGGTCAAACGGGCCCAAGACCAGTTAACAGAAAATGAAAATGTTACATGTTGAAATTAACAGAAAATGTAAATTTAACAGAAAATGTAAAATTTAACAGAAAATGTGGAATTTAACAGAAAATGTAAAATTTAACAGAAAAATGAAAATTTAATAGAAAGTGTGAAATGTAACAGAAAAATGCAAAATTTAACAGAAAATGAAAATTTTTACAAGAAATGTAACATTTATTACTTTCCCTTCTATGCATTCACACTTCCAGTATATTTATTACTTGCCCTTTTATGCATTCACACTTCCAGTATTTCGGTATGTCGGTATCTCCTCACCTGGCCATAACTCTTAAACGGCTTGACCGATTGAGCTCAAATTTGGAAGGTCGGTGCCCTATAAATTGTTGCATACACAATATACAAAAAGCATGCCGGGCCCAAAAACGGGGGCAATGTTGGACCCCATCATACAAAAATCATGTGGGGTATCAAATGAAAGGTTTTGAAGTGTACATCTCAATGGGATGTACTTCTTGGGGCGCCATGTGTCATGTAGGGGCTAAAACGGAGGCAATGTTGGGCCCCATAATACAAAAAATCATGTAGGGTATCAAATGAAAAGTTTTGAAGTGTACATCGCAATGGAGTGTATTTCTTGGGCGCCGTGTGTCATGTAGGGGCTAAAACGGGGGCAATCTGGGCCCCATCATGCTTAAATCATGTGAGGAATCAAATAGAAGGTCTCGAAGAGTACATTTAAATGAGCGTAGTCCGTAAAGGCACACTGGGTTACAAGAGGTTCCAAAAGGGGGTCATGTGGGTCAACATGGCCTAAAATCATAAAAATATCGTGTAGGGTGTCAAATGAAAGGTCGTGCAGAGTACATCTCGTTGCGTAGTGCGTGGGCCCCAAATCTGTTCCGAGAGGTAATTCATGTTAGGTCCCAAAACCTGTGTCATGTGGGGGGCCATCAGAAAAATATCAGGTGGGGCATCAAATAAAAGGTCTTGCAGAGTAGTCCCAGCAGTACCCTGGGTCATGTGAAGCCGATTATACAAAAAACATCAGCCACATGTGGAATTCCAAATCGTGGGCCATGAGGAGCTCAAACAAATCATTCCCAAGTTGTCAAAGTATTTAAATATTTTTAGTCGGTGAAATGAATAAATATTTGACCGCCTAAAAAGTGTAAAATAAAAAATATAATTAAAAAAAAGTTTTTAAAAATACTTTCCCTTAAAGAAATATTCAACTAAAAAGTAATAAACAAGCAAATAATACCACATCAATGAACTTTCCCGTTGAGTTTGAGCCACTGTCAGCAATAGTAAGGGAAAGTAGACCTTATCAGAACTAATGCCATTTATAAGGAGGTCTACTTACCCTTACTATTGCTGATAGTTGCTCAAACTCAACACGAAAGTACATTGATGTGGTATTATTTGCTTGTTTATTACTTTTTAGTTGAATATTTCTTTAAGGGAAAGTATTTTTTAAAAAAAATTTGTCTTTATATTTTTTTTAAGTATGATGTTAGGAATTCTACATGCTGCTTCGGTAAAAACTTGTTCAACTTATATATTACACCTTCATGCCAAACCTTATCGAAAGCTTGGGCTATGTCTAGGAAAATTGCTAAGCTAAATTGCTTGTATGTATAGCGTTTCCAATTACATTGGTGATACGATGAACTTGCTCAATGGTTGAGGGGCTTTCTCTAAAACTTTCTCTAAAATTAAGATAAAATGAAATGTATTTTATAATGAATTATATATGGGTACTAAGAAGCTTATAATAATAATAATAATAATAAAGAAAAATGCAATAAGTTGTGATTGGAAATTTCTAATACGTTAAATAGCAATTGATGTCTAGGAAAATAGCAATTTATGTCTAGGAAAAATCAAATTAATAACAACTTTACGTTTACCAAAATAAACTTCTAGTTTATATTATAAATGTTAAAAATTATGTTTTTAAACAATCAGCTGATCACTTTAGTCTAAGGCTTATGCCTAATTCAACGGTCACGTATCTCGCTTTGTACATCGCATATCGCGAGCGTACCATACAAAATATATGGGTATGTCAAATTTTTGACAGAAATTGGACGCCGTACGCGTTAATTTACGGACTCGAGTAAATGCGTCAATAAAAATGGCAATGCGCCTATACAAATTGTTCTTGACTTAGTCCTAATGTTTGTAGATGTTTCTATACCATCTCCCCATCGGAATCATGGAATTTATCTTTGAGAAGACTATACAACTTCATTACTAGTCTGTCAAATGAGTAAACAAAGAGGGTAGTTACAATAAGCCTACGGCTGCAGTGACCAGGCAGAACTCTGCCGACCAGAACTTGAATCTAAATCTAAAAAATCTACAGTTGTACACGAAAGTCAACATACAGCATGAAATAATTGCAAATTGTGATTTAAATTATAAAATTGAAAAAAATAATTAATTAAATTAAAAACAATAATGATTAGATTTATTTCAGTTTATATAATCTAATCATCATTGTTTTTAATTGAATTAATTATTGTTTTTAATTTTATAATTTAAATCATAATTTGCAACTATTTCTTGCTGTATGTTGACTTTCGTGTACAACTGTACATATTCATATACAAACATCATATGCGACTTGCCAGACAAAACCGAGACAAGTCATACAAGACAAACTCAAGACATATACTAGACATGTCATGCAAGACAGACCCAAGACATTATCATGAAAGACACACCCAAGACGACTTCTGACATTTGTATGGCGATGTCTGCAATCAAAATACATCATCTATACGTAAGCTATAGTAAAAAAATAATATTTTTTCGACGAACTTGTAATTCGATTGATTAGTTTTAAAAATTAAAGAATTAGAAAGTTGATATTAGTTTTAATTATATTTGTCGAAGCAATTAGGGTTAGAAAAGTTGATGATTTTTTTTTACTTGATTCACATGAGTAGAGACTAAAAGTGGTCCATAGGACCAACCATCAGTTTAAATTTCAATTCTTAAACTAGGTCTATCTAGATTTTAAAGTGTCCATTAACCTTCTACAAATTAAGTTGTATATGTATGAAATAGTTTGTCTTCCCGGAAAAGATTTGATGTTACATTAAATCGATCGGTCTTTCTCTCTTAAGTCTTCTGATTCTGCCTGTATCCTCTGTCAAGGACACCGCTTCTTCATTTACGTGGTTTAGCAGCTTCGTGTGACGCTTGGTAGCATCATTTTTTATTTCGTACTCAATTTAGTTAAGTTTTAAATCTCTGTGCAAATCCTTGTTGCTTACATACCACGGCGCGTTGACCATATTTCGGATTACTTTGTTTTGAAACCGCTGTATCTTATCGATGTGACATTGACTGCTAGTATGCCATACAACCATATTGGTTTAATAATTTGATTGTATAGTAGTAGTTTGTTATATATTGACAGTTTCGAGGACCTATGAGCCAGTATATTTTATTATATTTAATGTTAAGTTGAATTAGTTTAATTTTAATGTGTTCCTTCCACTTCAGCTTCGTATCCAGCGTCATACCTAAGTATTTCTCGGTATTTGCATACGGTACTATGTTACCATTTAGACGAATTGTTGGAACTTGTTCAGTTTTCCGATTTGTGAAGATGATGTGTAGAGACTTACTTTCATTAATCTTGATTCGCCATTTATTTGTCCAGTTCTGGATGTCGTTGTTTGCAAGTTTTTGTTTTTGAACTGCATTTTCAACATTACTCGCTGAAGCAATTATTGATGTGTCTGCAAAAGTAGCTACAAGTACATCTTCTGGAGTTGGCAGATCGCAGGTGAAAAGAAGGTATAGAATTGGACCTAGAATACTCCCTTGTGGTACTCCAGCTTCTATATTTTCAGATCCGAGTATACATCCTCCTTTTTTATTTTATAGCATCTATTTTTTAAGTATGATGTTAGGAATTTTACATGCTGCTTCGGTAAAAACTTGTTCAACTTATATATTAAACCTTCATGCCAAACCTTATCGAAAGCTTGAGCTATGTCTAGGAAAATTGCTAAGCTAAATTGCTTGTCATGTATGGCGTTTTCAATTACATTGGTGATACGATGAACTTGCTCAATGGTTGAGTGGCTTTCTCTAAAACCAAACTGGAAAGAAGGTATTAGTTTTTTCTCCCCGACTATTGGCTTTAAGCCTTGCAGATACAACTTCCCCATTAATTTTGACATAACCGGCAAGAGTGAGATCGGTCGATAATATTTGGCATCATTTGGTGGTTTATCCGGTTTATGTATCATAATAACCTCTCCAACTTTCCACGAGTCTGGAACCGTTCTTAATCTGAAGCTGGCGTTGATTATTTGAGTTAGCATGACTAATCCTTTTCGTGGCAGCTGAGCTAGAATTTCTGCGGTTATTAGGTCATATCCTGGAGCTTTGTTTTTTGCAAGTTTCTTGATAGTTTCAAAGACATCTTTTGGAGTGACTGAAACAGTATTTTCATGATTTTCTAATGTAGTGCCACAGTTAGTTGCGTTCGGCTAGAAGATATTAGCCAGATGTTCTGCAAATACCTCAGCTTTTCCCAAGTTGTCTCTCCGTCGCTTTTTTTAATTGGCGGATCACGTGAGATCGGAGATTCGAACTGTAAAATAAAACAAAATTGAACTTACATACAATATACAGTCAATATTAAATAATTTAATGTAATGAATTTAGTCATGTATATTTAATATTAATTAAGATAAAATGAAATGTACTTTACAATGAATTATATATGGGTAGTAAAAAGCTTCTAATAATAATAATAATAATAAAGAAAAATGCAATAATTTGTGAGTGGAAATTTCTAATACGTTAAATAGTAATTTTTTCAAAATCAAATTAATAACAACTTTACGTTTACCAAAATAAACTTCTTGTATATATTATAAATGTCAAAAATTATGTTTTTAAACAATCAGCTGATCATTTTAGTCCAAGGCTTGTGCATAATTCAACGCTCACGTATCTCGCTTTGTACATCGCATACCGCGAGCGTACCATACAAAATATATGGACATGTAAAATTTTTGACAGAAATTGGACGCCGTACGCGTTAATTTACGGACTCGAGTAAATGCGTCAATAAAAATGGCAATGCGCCTATACAAATTGGGAAAGCGCCTAATATTCGATATATGCGGCGGAATAATTTTTTTGTAAATGTGTCTCAAATAAAGTGTCAAAAAAGTTATAAGATATCTAATTTTGCATAGTAGGGTATTTTGACGCATATCGCATTTTTATTTTGCGCATAATATTCGATGTATGCGGCGGAATAAAATCATAGTACCCCCCCTGGTGACTATTACAAAAATTAAAAAAACCTTCTATCTTTTTTGTACTCGTATATCTTTTTATTCAGTGACAGACAGAAATGTATAGTGTTTGTCTTACGGAAAAAAATTGTGAATTTGTTTGATTACATTTTGTTTAGTCATATTTTAACTTATAATTGTTGTTAAAAGTGTGTTTTCATTAATTTTAAATGTATTATATTAGTTTTTAAATACAAAAAAGTGATTTTCAAATACAATATATAATCATACACAATATACATATTCATGGAGTTGGAAGGAGTTGGATCGGGAGTCTACGGAAAGAGGCCAAGGTGTAAAATATCAAAAAGTCTAGGTACCCTAGCAACAGTCTTACAGGCAGAAGTTCATGCACTTCAAATATGCGCGGAAGAAAACTTACGAAGAAGATATAATAATAAGGCGATAACGATCTTGAAGCGTCTCTTAAAGCCCTAAACTCAAACCAGCTGAAATCGAAGATTCGGAGGAAATGAAGACTGACATCTTAGCACAAACAGTCGCGAGTATACCACTCCTACGTCCAGAACCACTTTGTGGTGTACCGCGATGCCTCTTCACAAATTAAAACTAATACTTTTCTTTCTTTTTCAGATAGATGGAGGAACAATGAAGGGCCTAGACAATCGAAGCTTTTCACACAAGGCCCATCGAAAAAGACAGCCGCAGAGCTACTAAAGTGCAGCAGAAGAAGAACCAGAACACTGGTGGGCTTCCTGACTGCATACTGTGGACTCAAGAAACATCTACAAACATTAGGACTAAGTCAAGAACGATTGTGTAGATTCGGCAAATATGAGGACGAAACAGCGGAGCATATACTGTGCGAATGTGAAGCCTTATTATATAAGAGGCAAATACATTTCGGCAGCTATACCATCTCCCCATCGGAATCATGGAATTTATCTTTGACAAGACTATACAACTTCATTACTAGTCAGCTGGTTAGAGTTTAGGGCTTTGAAAGCCGCTTGACTATCCGAGAAGATCGTTATCGTCTTATTCCTATATCTTCTTCGTAAGTTTTCTTCCGCGCATATTTGTATTTCATAAACTTCTGCCTGGAAGACTGTTGCTAGGGTACCTAGGCTTTTTGAAATGTTACACCTTGGCCTCTTTCCGTAGACACCGGATCCAACTCCTTATTCCGTCTTTGATCCGTCTGTATACCATTCTAGCTCTGTTTCCGAGGGTCGGGTGTCTTCCCAGTTATTCCTGTCTGGAAACATTACCTTGAATGGTTTGTAGAAATCATAAATTATATTACAATCATCCTTCGGCATATTTATATGCGGTATGTTGCTAATTGCTTGGATGATTGCGGGATGACTTTTTAATTTCTGAGTGTCCGTGTTACTAGATCCTAGTATTCTCAGCGCTTCGAATTTGGTTTCTCTTCAATTGCTAGATGTAGAGGAACCAAGTTGAGCAGGACTTCCATCGCTACCGTTGGTGTTGTCTGCATTGCCCTGGTGATGTTCAGGCAGTCCACTCTTTGTAGTTTTTCGAGCTTCTTCCTGATGTTTAGTTGGGATACTTTCCGCCACCAAACCACCGCTGCGTAGGTTATAACTGGACGTACTATTGACATGTACATCCAGCTGGCTAGTCAGCTGGTTAGAGTTATTCCTATATCTTCTTCGTAAGTTTTCTTCCGCGCATATTTGTATTGCATAAACTTCTCCCTGGAAGACTGTTGCTAGGGTACCTAGGCTTTTTGAAATGTTACACCTTGGCCTCTTTCCGTAGACACCGGATCCAACTCCTTATTCCGTCTTTGATCCGTCTGTATACCATTCTAGCTCTGTTTCCGAGGGTCGGGTGTCTTCCCAGTTATTCCTGTCTGGAAACATTACCTTGAATGGTTTGTAGAAATCATAAATTATATTACAATCATCCTTCGGCATATTTATATGCGGTATGTTGCTAATTGCTTGGATGATTGCGGGATGACTTTTTAATTTCTGAGTGTTCGTGTTACTAGATCCTAGTATTCTCAGCGCTACGAATTTGGTTTCCTCTTCAATTGCTAGATGTAGACGGACCAAGTTGAGCAGGACTTCCATCGCTACCGTTGGTGTTGTCTGCATTGCCCTGGTGATGTTCAGGCAGTCCACTCTTTGTAGTTTTTCGAGCTTCTTCCTGATGTTTAGTTGGGATACTTTCCGCCACCAAACCACCGCTGCGTAGGTTATAACTGGACGTACTATTGACATGTACATCCAGCTGGCTATTTTTAGACGCAGCCTCCATGTTTTCCCACAGATCCTTCTGCAGGTCCACAATGAGAGTTGCGCTTTTCTTAGAGTTTTCTCTAGGTGCACGTTCCATTTTAGCTTACGGTCCAGTGTCACTCCTAGGAATTTTGCTTCTTCAGAAAACTCTATTTCTTTCCCAAACAGCATTGGTTTCCTCAGTTGGGCCATGTTGTGTTTATTGTTGAATGGGACAATTATGGTTTTATCAGGGTTGACTTTTAGTTCCTCCTTTTCACACCATCTTTGTACTATTCCACATGCGGTCTGTAGAAGATCACATTGAATATTTTCGAATTTGCCTCTGGTGATTATTGCAAGATCATCTGCATATCCTTGACAATCGAAGCCTGCCCTCTGTAGCTTATCTAGTAGTTTATCTATCTCTCAATCACTTTTTCCAGTGTTTTCAATACGAATGATGATAGGCTGATGGGTCGTAGATTTTTTGGGTCTCCGTTCAGCCTTTTATTTACTTTGGGTATAAATACCACTTTAACCTGTGCCCACGCTTTTGGTATGTGACCAAATACTAAACTGGCTTTAAAAAGCCTTGTTAGTATTAGTGTTAATTTTTCTCCTCCTTCCTGTAGAAGGGCCGGGAATATTTCATCTGGTCCTGCCGACTTGAAGGGTTTGAAAGTGCTGATTGCCCGTTTGAGGCTGATGATTTTAGCTGCCAGTTTCCAGTCTTCTTTTCGAAGTTTGTTTTTGGGAATGCTGGTAGCATCGTTGTCATTTTCTAGTGTTGCTGCTCCAGGGAAGTGTGAGTCTAATAGTATTTTTAGAGTTTCCGCTTTTGATTCAGCATAGCGACCATTGTCCCCTTTAAGGAGTCCTATGGCGCCTGGCTTTTCATTTGCTAACACCTTGTGGATTCGTGCTGCTACTGCAAGTTCATCTATTTCTTCGCAGAACGTCTGAAACGAGGCTTTTTTTGCTTTTCTTATTTCACGATTATATTCCGTAAGCGCCGTCGTATATATTTCCCATTCCTGTGGACTTTTGTTTTTCGCCTTGTTAAACAGTCTCCTAACCTTAGTTCTGAGGTCGGAGAGATTGTTATTCCACCAGTTTACCTGTCTGTTGCTGCGTTTTGTGCGCATCGGGCAGTTTTCTTCAAAGGCGTCTTTGATCGCCGTTTTCATCATCATTGCCGCATCTTCTAGGTCCTCGATATCTTTTATTTTATTCGGGATCGCCTCTAGAGTACTTTCTAAGTCGGTTTTGTACGACGACCAGTTAGTTCTCTTTTTGGGGCGGTACGTAATCGATAGGGGGCCTACTCCTACTATATCGAACCTAATGTGTTTGTGGTTCGAACAAGATGGCTCATCTGAGACGTGCCAGTTATTTATCTTATTCGCTAAGAAGAGGGTTGTTATGGTTAAATCTAGAACCTCATTCCTTATTCTGTTAACGAATGTTGGCTCATTACCCGAATTTACTACCAAGAGATTATAACTAGTAATAAAATCAAGTAATACTCACGCCTAATATTAATTTCCGTGCTACCCCAATTGGTATCATGAGCATTGGCGTCACATCCAACCAATAGCTGCATTTTGTTTCTTCTCGCAAAGAGTAGCAGTCCTATTAACTCAGGTGTAGGGCATTGCTGATCCGCAGCAAAATAAGCAGAACATACTATGATGTTCTCCAGCTCGCCTTTTGGTTCAGTTATTACCGCTACTACGTCCTGTTGACAGAATTCTGTAATTGGAACGTAATTAGTATATTTATTAAATATAATACAAGCTCTTGGTCTCAAGTTTGTATTATCATAAAGTAACTTACCTCCGGACACTCCTAGCCCACAGATCTTACCATTTGCTAGCCAGGGTTCCTGGATGAGAGCTATATTAGCGTCTTCTTTTGCAAACCTGCAGCAGAGTGTTGCAGATGCAGCTTTGGCGTGCTGTAGGTTTGCCTGGATGCACTTCCAGCGCATTTATCTCCTTCTCGGAGGGGGACTCCTAGAGTCCGCCCTGCTACGTCGTTTGACTGGAGGCATCTAGTCGTGCCGGCCTGCCGTGCTCTACTCACTATTTTTATTTTCTCTGGAGACCGACCTTCTCCTAGACTGCTCTCTTCGAGGGGATCGTCTTTGATGGTCTATCCGCCTCTCTCTATCGTGCTTTCCTTCTTTGTTTTCCCTTTTTTTATATCAGTTTTAAGAGGTGGCCTGAATGTCTTGCTGCTTTTGTTTAACCCGCTGGTAGATGGTACTGGTTCAGATGCCGCTTTGACCACTTCTGCCAGCGCTGGCATGGGTGTTTTTATCTTGGTTGTCTTGGGATTGTCTGGCAAGTCGCATATCATACTTGTCTTGGGATTGTCTGGCAAGTCGCATATTTTTTTTCTTGATTGTATTTTTCACATGAGTAGAAACTAAAACTGGACCAACCATCAGCTTAAATTTCAATTCTTAAGCTAGGTCTATTTAGATTTTAGAGTGTCCATTAACCTTCTCAAAATTAAGTTGTTGTATATGTATGAAATGGTTTGTCTTTCCGGAAAAGATTTGATGTTACATTAAATCGACCAGTCTTTCTCTCTTAAGTCTTCTGATTCTGCCTGTTTCCTCTGTCAAGGACACCGCTTCTTCATTTACGTGGTTTAGCAGCTTCGTGTGGCGCTTGGTAGCAACATTTTTAATTTCGTACTCAATATAGTTAAGTTTTAAGTCTCTGTGCAAATCCTTGTTCCTTTCATAGATACGCAATCTACAAAATAAGTGTAAGAGAATTTATATTCTCTTATTGCATTATAAATAATGTACCTAGTCTTCTTAATTATTCAATCTACTTCAAATTTTATTTTGTAAATTAGTTAAATAATGATAGTATCACATCAAAAATTTAATATTCAGCAACCATAACCGGTGTCCTATGTCTTCTAGGTTTCACATTACATTATTGTTACGTTTGAAAAACGAAACGTATTTTTCGTTTTGGTATCATTGAAAACGTATCGTTTGATTTTTTTTTTAATTTAGGAAAACGTATCGTTTTTTTTCCTTTCATAGGTACGCAATCTACAAAATAAGTTTAAGAGAATTTATATTCTCTTATTGCATTATAAACAATGTATCTAGTCTTCTTAATAATTCAATCTACTTCAAATTTTATTTTGTAAATTAGTTAAATAATGATAGTATGACATCAAAAATTTAATATTCAGCAACCATAACCGGTGTCCTATGTCTTCTAGGTTTCACATTACATTATTGTTACGTTTGAAAAACGAAGCGTATTTTTCATTTTGGTATCATTGAAAACGTATCGTTTCTTTTTTTTTTTTAAATTAAGAAAATGTATCGTTTTTTTTTATTGGAAAGCGTTATATTTTTATAAAACGTTTCGAGCATTTATCGTATCGATTATCGTATCGATGTATCGTAGAATCCATTTTTTTTTAGATTATCTACGTAAATCTTAACGATAAATATTTTCTAATCATAGTTGTGGATTTGTAAATTTTTAAAAATTATAATAGTTTTTTATTATTGTTATAATAATTTAGTACAATATAGTCGCAATATTATTATTATTGGAATAAAATAAAAAAAATTAAATTAATAAAATAATTTTGATTTCTTAATTTATAAAAATTATAATATATTTATTATTGTTATAATAATTTAGTTCAAAATAGTCGCAATATTATTATTATTGGAATAAAATAAAAAAAATAAAATTAATAAAATAATTTTTATTTCTAAATTTATAAAAAATTATAATATTTTTTATTATTGTTATAATAATTTAGTACAAAATAGTCGCAATATTATTATTATTGGAATAAAATAAAAAAAATAAAATTAACAAAATAAAATTTATCAATATTAAAATTAAATTAATTAAAATTAAATATTAATATTAATATTTAAAATTAATTAAATATTATTAATGTTATTAAATTTTTAAATTTATTAATATTTATTTTATATTAATATTTAACACTAAATAAACGTTAAAATAATACTAAATTATAAACTAGATAGAGGAAGTTTAAGATATATATTAAGATATATATTAAAATATATATATTAAATATATATATTATTATTTTTTTATTAAAACTACGTAACTAAATTACAAATGCTTGTTGCGCCTTACATAACATTTGTATTGACTTTAAGGTTAGCGACTTTGATTTGGATCAACATGGAATAGAAAATGATGATGACGAACAGCAGGCTGATACAATTTGCACAACAAATCTACAGAATATAGCAAAAGAAACGAGAGATGTAATTGCATATTCATTTTGATTAAAAAAAATTTAATTTGGTTAATATAATAATTATTTGTTTTTGTTGTTAATCTTTTTAAATAATAAAAAATAATAATAAAAAATTAATTATTTAATCAAATATTAATAATTAATTTCATAATCAAAATTAATTGATAATTAATCATTAATTAATAATAATTATGATTAAAATTTAAATTACAAATTAAGTTATTAATTAAATTAAATTTAATTTATAAAATAGAAAAAAATTAATAAATATATTATATATTTATATTCGAAAGATAACTAGGTATTCATCTTAGAATGTCGTCGTAAATAATAGAAATAATAATTTATATATTATTTAATTTATATAATAAATAAATAATAAATATAAATTTATATTTATTTATATTTTATGTAATATTTTATAAATAAATTATATTTATATTGGAAATATCAATTTATTATTTTTGTTTTAAATTAAATAATTTATTAAATAATAAACTAAAAAATAATATAATATATTATATAATTTATATATTTATCAACATATACATAAATAAATTATATTAAAACAAAAAAGTTTGTAATTAAAAAAATTGTTTGAAATTAATAACTTTAAATTAATCAACGAAATTACTTTTGTTTTTTTTTGTTTAATTTAAATTCTTCTAATTCCAAAATTTGTTTCTTTATTTCTAATTTTACCTTAATAAATTTATTATTTTCATAGCTTTGTCTTTGTAAAATTTCTCATTGTTTTTCTTTCAATTCCACCAATTTATCTTGCCATTTATTGGACTCTTTTAGCAATTCTACCTTTTCTATATTTGTTTCTGCAATTAATGTTAACTTTTCGTTAATCATTTTGAAATATAAATTTTGATTTGTAGTTTGTTCTCTTAAATGATCTTGTTTTATGTTTTTGGTGTTTTCATTTTTAGTTTTTTTATTGGTATATCATTTTCAATATCATTATTATTTATTTCTATATCATTTTCAATATCATTATTATTTATTCTTTTAACATTTTCAATATCGTTATTATTATCGTCATCAAAGGTATTAATTTCTTTTTCCAGTGTTTTTTCACTCACACTTATTGGTTTATCTCCAAACTTTTTTCCCGATGAAGCTCCTTCTACGGATATTGCCAAAGATAATACTCCAATTATTGCCTCTTCTTGAGGTGTGAATGATATTTGGGTGTTCAATCCCCCACCTGTTCCGCATAAATTTAATTTATTTTTTCGCATTTTTCTCTTTAAGTTGTATTTATAATCGGCCCATATCTAAAAATAGATAATATATCAATCACCTATAATTTTAATAAATAATATTAACAACCTTTTTCCATTCTAATGGTTCTCGTATTGGTGGACCATGAGCGTTTAATTGGTCACTCAAAATTCTCCAAAGAGCTTTACCTCTTCCGCGAGCATACTTTGTCGTCATATAACCAGTTGCCAAATCCTTATGGTCTTCCATATAACAACATAAAATCTCGTATTGTTTGTTAGTGGTTGTTTTGGCCCTATTAAATATATTAAATTAAAGTAAATATATTATTTAAAATTTATTTTAATAACGTATTATTTTAACGTTTATTTAGTGTTTAATAAACAAACTTACATTTTTATATATATTTATTGATCACTTCTCAATTAATTTTTATAAATTTTTTATTAATTTTAAGTTAATAAATTAATATTAATTAATAAATTTTAATTAATTTAATTTTAATATTAATAAATTTTATTATATTAATTTTATTTTTTTTTATTTTATTCCAATAATAAAAAATATTATAATTTTTATAAATTTAGAAATAAAAATTAATTTATTAATTTTATTTTTTTTATTTTATTCCAATAATAATATTCCGATTATATTGAACTAAATTATTATAACAATAATAAAAAATATTATAATTTTTATAAATTTAGAAATAAAAATTATTTTATTAATTTTATTTTTTTTATTTTATTCCAATAATAATAATATTGCGACTATTTTGTACTAAATTATTATAACAATAATAAAAAATATTATAATTTTTATAAATTTAGAAATAAAAATTATTTTATTATTTTATTTTTTTTATTTTATTCCAATAATAATAATATTGCGACTATTTTGTACTAAATTATTATAACAATAATAAAAAATATTATAATTTTTATAAATTTAGAAATAAAAATTATTTTATTAATTTTATTTTTTTTATTTTATTCCAATAATAATAATATTGCGATTATATTGTACTAAATTGTTATAACAATTATAAAAAATATTATAATTTTTATAAATTTACAAATCCTCACAACTATGCTTAGAAAATATTTATTGTTGAGCTTTACGTAGATAATCTAAAACAAATGGATTAAAAATAAAAATAAATATTAAACTAAAAATTTCAAATTTTCAAATACGTTACGTTTTCCCCGATACACATCTATGAAAAATCTATGAGAAAAAAAGGAAAGCAATTATTAGGGTTGAAATGGAAAGCATAATTAAACGTTTACTTTCGTTTTCCCCGATTGATCGTTTTCCAACGAACGTAAATTCTTTACGATACTTTTTCTAAAACGTTACGTTTTCCCCGATACAGAATCATGGAATTTATCTTTGACAAGATAAATGAAAGTAAAATAAAAAATTTTATTGTAAATCAAAGTGGACATTAATATAAAAATTAAAAAAAATTTTTTAATAAAGTTAATAATATAAAAAAAAATATATAAAAATTTTATTTTAAAAAGAAATGGTAGCAGAATTTTAATAAAGTTAAAATAAAAACAGTGATAGAGAAAAGTTGCAGTTGAAAAGTGGTAGCAGAGTAATTAAAGGTTGCAGTTTAAAAGTTGCAGTAGAAGAAGCAGAAAAATTTAAAAAAAAAAATAGCAAAAGAAGAAGCTGGTAGCGGAAAAAGTAAAAAAGTAAATTTTTTATAAAAATATTTGTATAAAATAGTAAGTCAGTTTTTTCTAATATACAAATTTATAAATATATAAAAACACGCGTTGCTAATATTTTAAAAATATATATATATACAATAAAAATATAAATAATAAAGTATAAAATCAATTTTTTTTTGGTAAAATAAATAATAATTTTTCTCTTAAAATTAAATAATAATTTTTTTAGTCAGCTGGTTAGAGTTTAGGGCTTTGAGAGCCGCTTGACTATCCGAGAAGATCGTTATCGTCTTATTCCTATATCTTCTTCGTAAGTTTTCTTCCGCGCATATTTGTATTGCATAAACTTCTGCCTGGAAGACTGTTGCTAGGGTACTTACCTAGGCTTTTTGAAATGTTACACCTTGGCCTCTTTCCGTAGATCCAACTCCTTATTCCGTCTTTGATCCGTCTGTATACCATTCTAGCTCTGTTTCCGAGGGTCGGGTGTCTTCCCAGTTATTCCTGTCTGGAAACATTACCTTGAATGGTTTGTAGAAATCATAAATTATATTACAATCATCCTTCGGCATATTTATATGCGGTATGTTGCTAATTGCTTGGATGATTGCGGGATGACTTTTTAATTTCTGAGTGTTCGTGTTACTAGATCCTAGTATTCTCAGCGCTACGAATTTGGTTTCCTCTTCAATTGCTAGATGTAGACGGACCAAGTTGAGCAGGACTTCCATCGCTACCGTTGGTGTTGTCTGCATTGCCCTGGTGATGTTCAGGCAGTCCACTCTTTGTAGTTTTTCGAGCTTCTTCCTGATGTTTAGTTGGGATACTTTCCGCCACCAAACCACCGCTGCGTAGGTTATAACTGGACGTACTATTGACATGTACATCCAGCTGGCTATTTTTAGACTCAGCCTCCATGTTTTCCCACAGATCCTTCTGCAGGTCCACAATGAGAGTTGCGCTTTTCTTAGAGTTTTCTCTAGGTGCACGTTCCATTTTAGCTTACGGTCCAGTGTCACTCCTAGGAATTTTGCTTCTTCAGAAAACTCTATTTCTTTCCCAAACAGCATTGGTTTCCTTAGTTGGGCCATGTTGTGTTTATTGTTGAATGGGACAATTATGGTTTTATCAGGGCTGACTTTTAGTTCCTCCTTTTCACACCATCTTTGTACTATTCCACATGCGGTCTGTAGAAGATCACATTGAATATTTTCGAATTTGCCTCTGGTGATTATTGCAAGATCATCTGCATATCCTTGACAATCGAAGCCTGCCCTCTGTAGCTTATCTAGTAGTTTATCTACTACTAGTGGCCAGGGAAGGGGCGATAAACACCACCTTGTGGACATCCCCGATTGGTTGTTGCTTTCATCTTCTCTTCACCTATAGAGAGTTCTATTATTCTGCTTTTTAACATGGATTCAGTCCATCTACATATTGCGTTGCTTACTCCCCTACTTCTCAATGCCTCTTTCATTGACCTATGAGAAGTGTTGTTAAAAGCCCTTTCAATATCCATGAACGCTACTATAGCCGTCTCCTTAGCTGTTAGTGATTTCTCAATCTTTTCCGTTAGATTTAGAAGAGCCATCTCTGTGGATTTGCCTGCTTGGTATGCGTATTGATTTTTGTGAAGGGGATTATTTGTCAGAATGGAGTCTCTCAAGTATCTCTCAATCACTTTTTCCAGTGTTTTCAATACGAATGATGATAGGCTGATGGGTCGTAGATTTTTTGGGTCTCCGTTCAGCCTTTTATTTACTTTGGGTATAAATACCACTTTAACCTGTGCCCACGCTTTTGGTATGTGACCAAATACTAAACTGGCTTTAAAAAGCCTTGTTAGTATTAGTGTTAATTTTTCTCCTCCTTCCTGTAGTAGGGCCGGGAATATTTCATCTGGTCCTGCCGACTTGAAGGGTTTGAAAGTGCTGATTGCCCGTTTGAGGCTGATGATTTTAGCTGCCAGTTTCCAGTCTTCTTTTCGAAGTTGGTTTTTGGGAATGCTGGTAGCATCGTTGTCATTTTCTAGTGTTGCTGCTCCAGGGAAGTGTGAGTCTAATAGTATTTTTAGAGTTTCCGCTTTTGATTCAGCATAGCGACCATTGTCCCCTTTAAGGAGTCCTATGGCGCCTGGCTTTTCATTTGCTAACACCTTGTGGATTCGTGCTGCTACTGCAAGTTCATCTATTTCTTCGCAGAACGTCTGAAACGAGGCTTTTTTTGCTTTTCTTATTTCACGATTATATTCCGTGAGCGCCGTCGTATATATTTCCCATTCCTGTGGACTTTTGTTTTTCGCCTTGTTAAACAGTCTCCTAACCTTAGTTCTGAGGTCGGAGAGATTGTTATTCCACCAGTTTACCTGTCTGTTGCTGCGTTTTGTGCGCATCGGGCAGTTTTCTTCAAAGGCGTCTTTGATCGCCGTTTTCATCATCATTGCCGCATCTTCTAGGTCCTCGATATCTTTTATTTTATTCGGGATCGCCTCTAGAGTACTTTCTAAGTCGGTTTTGTACGACGACCAGTTAGTTCTCTTTTTGGGGCGGTACGTAATCGATAGGGGGCCTACTCCTACTATATCGAATCTAATGTGTTTGTGGTTCGAACAAGATGGCTCATCTGAGACGTGCCAGTTATTTATCTTATTCGCTAAGAAGAGGGTTGTTATGGTTAAATCTAGAACCTCATTCCTTATTCTGTTAACGAATGTTGGCTCATTACCCGAATTTGCTACCGAAAGATTATAACTAGTAATAAAATCAAGTAATGACTCACCCCTAATATTAATGTCCGTGCAACCCCAATTGGTATTATGAGCATTGGCGTCACATCCAACCAATAGCTGCATTTTGTTTCTTCTCGCAAAGAGTAGCAGTCTATCGTGCTTTCCTTCTTTGTTTTCCCTTTTTTTATGTCAGATTTAAGAGGTGGCCTGAATGTCTTGCTGCTTTTGTTTAACCCGCTGGTAGATGGTACTGGTTCAGATGCCGCTTTGACCACTTCTACCAGCGCTGGCATGGGTGTTTTTATCTTGGATGTCTTGGGATTGTCTGGCAAGTCGCATATCATACTTGTCTTGGGATTGTCTGGCAAGTCGCATATTTTTTTTCTTGATTGTATTTTTCACATGAGTAGAAACTAAAACTGGACCAACCATCAGTTTAAATTTCAATTCTTAAGCTAGGTCTATTTAGATTTTAGAGTGTCCATTAACCTTCTAAAAATTAAGTTGTTGTATATGTATGAAATGGTTTGTCTTCCCGGAAAAGATTTGATGTTACATTAAATCGATCAGTCTTTCTCTCTTAAGTCTTCTGAGTCTGCCTGTTTCCTCTGTCAAGGACACCGCTTCTTCATTTACGTGGTTTAGCAGCTTCGTGTGGCGCTTGGTAGCAACATTTTTAATTTAGTACTCAATATAGTTAAGTTTTACAAAGTCTCTGTGCAAATCCTTGTTCCTTTCATAGATACGCAATCTACAAAATAAGTGTAAGAGAATTTATATTCTCTTATTGCATTATAAATAATGTGCCTAGTCTTCTTAATTATTCAATCTACTTCAAATTTTATTTTGTAAATTAGTTAAATAATGATAGTCAAAAATTTAATATTCACACATCAAAAATTTAATATTCAGCAACAATAACCGGTGTCCTATGTCTTCTAGGTTTCACATTACATTATTGTTACGTTTGAAAAACGAAACGTATTTTTCATCTTGGTATCATTGAAAACGTATCGTTTGATTTTTTTTTTAATTTAGGAAAACGTATCGTTTTTTTTCCTTTCATAGGTACGCAATCTACAAAATAAGTTTAAGAGAATTTATATTCTCTTATTGCATTATAAATAATGTATCTAGTCTTCTTAATAATTCAATCTACTTCAAATTTTATTTTGTAAATTAGTTAAATAATGATAGTATGACATCAAAAATTTAATATTCAGCAACCATAACCGGTGTCCTATGTCTTCTAGGTTTCACATTACATTATTGTTACGTTTGAAAAACGAAGCGTATTTTTCATTTTGGTATAATTGAAAACGTATCGTTTCTTTTTTTTTAAATTAAGAAAATGTATCGTTTTTTTTATTGGTAAGCGTTATATTTTTATAAAACCTTTCGAGCAATTATCGTATCGATTATCGTATCGATGTATCGTAGAATCCATTTTTTTTTTAGATTATCTACGTAAATCTTAACGATAAATATTTTCTAATTATAGTTGTGTGGTTTTGTAAATTTTTAAAAATTATAATATTTTTTTATTATTGTTATAATAATTTAGTACAATATAGTCGCTATATTATTATTATTGGAATAAAATAACAAAAATAAAATTAATAAAATAATTTTTATTTCTAAATTTATAAAAATTATAATATATTTATTATTGTTATAATAATTTAGTACAAAATAGTCGCAATATTATTATTATTGGAATAAAATAAAAAAAATAAAATTTAACAAAATAAAATTTATCAATATTAAAATTAAATTAATTAAAGTTAAATATTAATATTAATATTTAAAATTAATTAAATATTATTAATGTTATTAAATTTTTAAATTTATTAATATTTATTTAATATTAATATTTAACACTAAATAAACGTTAAAATAATACTAAATTATAAACTAGATAGAGGAAGTTTAAGATATATATGAAGATATATATTAAAATATGTATATTAAATATATATATTATTATTTTTTTATTAAAACTACGTAACTAAATTACAAATGCTTGTTGCGCCTTACATAACATTTGTATTGACTTTAAGGTTAGCGACTTTGATTTGGATCAACATGGAATAGAAAATGATGATGACGAACAGCAGGCTGATACAAGTTGCACAACAAATCTATAAAATATAGCAAAAGAAACGAGAGATGTAATTGCATATTCATTTTATTATATTAACCAAATTAAAAAATTAATTTGGTTAATATAATAATTATTTGTTTTTGTTGTTAATCTTTTTAAATAATAAAAAATAATAAAAAAAAATTAATTATTTAATCAAATATTAATAATTAATTTCATAATCAAAATTAATTGATAATTAATCATTAATTAATAATAATTATGATTAAAATTTAAATTACAAATTAAGTTATTAATTAAATTTAATTTAATTTATAAAATAGGAAAAAATTAATAAATATATTATATATTTATATTCGAAAGATAACTAGGTATTAATCTTAGAATGTCGTCGTAAATAATAGGAATAATAATTTATATATTATTTAATTTATATAATAAATAAATAATAAATATTAATTTATATTTATTTATATTTTATGTAATATTTTATAAATAAATTATATTTATATTGGAAATATCAATTTATTATTTTTGTTTTAAATTAAATAATTTATTAAATAATAAACTAAAAAATAATATAATATATTATATAATCTATATATTTATAAATAAATTATATTAAAACAAAAAAGTTTGTAATTAAAAAAATTGTTTGAAATTAATAACTTTAAATTAATCAACGCAATTACTTTTGTTTTTTTTTGTTTAATTTAAATTCTTCTAATTCCAAAATTTGTTTCTTTATTTCTAATTTTACCTTAATAAATTTATTATTTTCATAGCTTTGTCTTTGTAAAATTTCTCATTGTTTTTCTTTCTTCTTCTTCTTTGGTTGCAATCCACTATTGGATGTAGCGACTTGATGGAACTTCCTGTTATATATTATTATCAATGCTATTAATAATTATTTTGAATGCTTCTCTGTCTTCCGCTTTTCTAACAAATTCATAGAAGGTAGTGCTGCCGGTCCAAGTTTTAATGTTTTCCGTCCATGACATTTGTGCTCTTCCTACCGCTCTTCTTCCTTCCACTTTTCCTTGAATAATTATTTTTAATAATTCATATTTGGGGTTTCTCATCAGATGACCAAAATAGGCTACTTTCCTTCTCTTAATTGTCTGAATGAGAATTTTTGGCTGCGGACACGATGTAATACTTCTTCATTAGACACTCTGTCCCTCCAAGATATTTTTAGAAGTCGACGGTACGTCCACATTTCGAAGGCCTCAAGCTTCTTCAATGACGATTTTTTCAGCGTCCATGATTCCATGCCATATAATATTACTGACCATCCAAAACATTTAATAAAGCGGATACGTAAGTTAAGGTCAAAATCTCTGTTACACAGTACTTTTTTAAATTTATAAAATGCGCTTCTAGCCATTTCGATTCGAGATTTTATTTCTTTTTCGCATTTCCAACCGTCATTTAACCAGCATCCGAGGTATTTAAAATTAGATACACGATCAATTTGCTTGTTGTTAACTACAATTGTTGCATTACTGTACTGAAGTTTATTTCTGCATACTATCATAAATTTTGTTTTTGCGATATTGATTTTCAAGCCAAAGTTATTGCTGTAATTGTTTACTATGTTCAGTAGATTTTGTAGAGAATTCAAACTATCCGCTATGATTGTAGTGTCATCAGCATATCTTATGTTGTTGATATTTATTCCATTAATTTTTACGCCTTCATTTAAATTATTAAACGCTTCCTTAAAGATTTCTTCGGCGTAAACATTAAAAAGCATAGGGGACAAAATGCATCCCTGTCTGACTCCTCTACATATATTTATAGTGTTTGTATTCGTGTTGCCATATTTTACTTCTGCCTTCTGTTGCCAGTATAAGTTTTTGATGCAATTGATTAAAAACGGATCAATAGTAAGTTTCTGCAGTATCTCAATTAGTTTTCCATGCTGTACGCGGTCAAAAGCTTTTTCATAGTCTATAAATGTTATGAACATGTCTTTCTGTACCTCTTTACATTTTTTTACCAGCATTTTGGTGCAGAAGAGAGCGTCCCCAACCCGCTACGAAAACCGAATTGTGTTTTTCTGACTGCTTTTTCACATATTGGCGCGATTCTCATATGTATAATTCTTAATAATATTTTCAGAGTATGACTCATCAGGCTAATTAGACGGTGTTCATTACATTTTTTCGCGTTGTTTTTTTTTGGTAGTGGTAAGAATGTAGAAGTTAGCCACTCTGCTGGATACGTACCTGAGTTGTAAATTTTATTGAAATTTTTTTCCAGAATTACTATATTATCATCATCTATTAATTTAATTAATTCTGAGGGTATTTCATCAGGACCAACACTTTTTCTGTCTTTTGACTTAGTTATTGCCATTTTTATTTCTTCTTTCGTAATAGGAAGTCTATATTCAGCTTCTGATAATACTACAACATCCTCGGGTCTGTCATTATCCTCAAATAATCCTTTGATATATTGTTCCCAAATATCTTTTTTTTGAATTCTCATCTGCAGCAATTATATTGTTTTCATCTACAAGATATGAGATATTTGTTTTACGACTGGTACCAGTAACTTCTTTTACTTTTTTAAACATATTAAAGTCATCATGTACAAGTTGTAGTTGTTCTATTTCTTGACATTCTCTCCTGAGCCAGTTGTTCTTTGCTGTGCGTATATTATTTCTAATCATCCGCTGAATATGATTGTATCCATCCCTATTACCACTATTCTTCAAAACTCTTCTTTCGTCCATTAATTTTAAAATTTCATCTGTCATCCAATTTTTTTTCCTTTTTGGTTGTACATATCCTAGTTCTTCTTTGGCCACTTGTTTCAAAATCTCTTTTGTTTCAGACCACACTCTATTTATATCATTTGCATTTGAGTATACATCTTTCAATTTACGATTCAATTCGAATTTACATTTTATTTTTAAGTTTTTCATAGTTTATTTTATTTCTGATGATTTTATTTTGATAAGCATTAATTTTCACTTTAAAAACAGCCATTAATAGATTGTGGTCACTATTCACGTCGACACCAAGATACGTAGTAGATTTTATTATTGATGTACTGAATCTATTATTAATCATAATATAATCAAGCTGATTTCTCACAATTCTGTTAATATTATGCTGCGGAGATGTTCAAGTGTAAAGTCTTCTCGGTGGTAGATCAAACCAAGTATTCATAATCTTTAAATTTTCTTCTTGACAGAATTGTATTAATCGATCCCCACTTGTATTTCTCGTGCCAAGACCATACGGTCCTACAATATTGCCAACTCGTTGATTTCCAACTTTTGAGTTGAGATCGCCCATGACAATTGTTATCACCTGTGGTTTGGTCAATTTCATTAATTCTGAAATTTCAGCATAAAATTCTTCAATTTCCTCTTCACTAGCTTCCGCAGTTGGAGCATAAGTTTGTATTAGATTTATATTAATCGGTTTTACATTTAGTTTCAGCAACATTGTTCTGTGTGATCTAGGTATAAATTCGTATACATTTTTGGCTAATTTCTTTGATATTATAAGTGCTACACCTTTCCTGTGTCTACTGTCATTATTACCAGAATAATACATCTGTATATCTTGCCTCTTGATAACACCATTATTTGGCCACCACGTTTCACATATACCTAGGATATCTAAATTTACTCTTTTCATCTCTTGGATAACATTCTCAAATTTACCAGCTTCATACATACTTCTAACATTATACGTGCCGAATTTAATATTTCCGTTCTTGTTTTTATTTCTGTTTTTCTTACTATTGTTGTTGTTGTCATTATTATTATTGCTGTTGTTAGCAATGTTACTATTTTTAAATATTTTACCATTAACAATATTGTTAATGTTATTATTTTCCATTTTATATTTATTATTTTTAGGTTTTGTTTTACCTCCGGGGATTCTTCGCACCCTCTTAATGCCGGAGACTGAGGGCCATTGGTTATTGTTTTGTTCCATTAGTTTTCAAGGGATTTATACTTCAGTGGTTTCCCGTTGCCTTCTGAAGGGTTTGTAGTTTTCCTTCTATTGCTAATTAACCAAATATAGGTGGGTTTTCTTTTATATATTTTCTCTATTTAAATGTATGCTATCTAGGTTGCATATGCATTAGTAAAGTCGGAGCTAACCCAACTATGTTGAGTATCCGGCGTGTCCTAATACATCACACTCCTAGTTGCATTTCTCTCTTTATCTGTCCCTACCTATTTACTTTACAATTAAATTCTTCTAGTTTTTTGTTTTGTTATTTATTTATTTTTTGTTTCTCATTATGTTTCTATACTTAACTAAAAATTATTTTATTTTATTCTTTCCGTGTCGTTTAAATCAAATCAATGTCCTTTAGAGTTGCTAGTTCATGCCGTAAACCGTAAATCCAAAATTGAGAAAGGCCAATGTTATTTTTTACCTATAGTCTGACCATTTTCAGGTTCGTTATTTTCTATACCTTGAGTTACCAGACGAATTGCATTTTTTTGATTTACTATATTGTTTATATTTTTTTTTGGTCTACCTGCACTATTTGTTCTCGGTTTTGGTTTTTTAATTTCTCTTTGCTCTCTGTTAGTCTCCATATTCGGTGGTGATCTACCTCTTTTTTCAGGAATGTTATCTTCATTGATTTTAATTATATCACTTGTTTGAATTGCTTCAGTCATTCCTATTTCGCTGACACTTACAATTTTATTATTCTTAATTGTGACCTTTTTTCTTTCAATTCCACCAATTTCTCTTGCCATTTATTGGACTCTTTTAGCAATTCTACCTTTTCTATATTTGTTTCTGCAATTAATGTTAACTTTTCGTTAATCATTTTGAAATATAAATTTTGATTTGTAGTTTGTTCTCTTAAAAGATCTTGTTTTATGTTTTTGGTGTTTTCATTTTTAGTTTTTTTATTGGTATATCATTTTCAATATCATTAATATTTATTTCTATATCATTTTCAATATCATTATTATTTATTCTTTTAACATTTTCAATATCGTTATTATTATCGTCATCAAAGGTATTAATTTCTTTTTCAAGTGTTTTTTCACTCACACTTATTGGTTTATCTCCAAACTTTTTTCCCGATGAAGCTCCTTCTACGGATATTGCCAAAGATAATACTCCAATTATTGCCTCTTCTTGAGGTGTGAATGATATTTGGGTGTTCAATCCCCCACCTGTTCCGCATAAATTTAATTTATTTTTTCGCATTTTTCTCTTTAAGTTGTATTTATAATCGGCCCATATCTAAAAATAGATAATATATCAATCACCTATAATTTTAATAAATAATATTAACAACCTTTTTCCATTCTAATGGTTCTCGTATTGGTGGACCATGAGCGTTTAATTGGTCACTCAAAATTCTCCAAAGAGCTTTACCTCTTCCGCGAGCATACTTTGTCGTCATATAACCAGTTGCCAAATCCTTATGGTCTTCCATATAACAACATAAAATCTCGTATTGTTTGTTAGTAGTTGTTTTGGCCCTATTAAATATATTAAATTAAAGTAAATATGTTATTTAAAATTTATTTTAATAACGTATTATTTTAACGTTTATTTAGTGTTTAATAAACAAACTTACATTTTTATATATATTTATTGATCACTTCTCAATTAATTTTTATAAATTTTTTATTAATTTTAAGTTAATAAATTAATATTAATTAATAAATTTTAATTAATTTAATTTTAATATTAATAAATTTTATTATATTAATTTTATTTTTTTTTATTTTATTCCAATAATAAAAAATATTATAATTTTTATAAATTTAGAAATAAAAATTATTTTATTAATTTTATTTTTTTTATTTTATTCCAATAATAATAATATTGCGACTATTTTGTACTAAATTATTATAACAATAATAAAAAATATTATAATTTTTATAAATTTAGAAATAAAAATTATTTTATTAATTTTATTTTTTTTATTTTATTCCAATAATAATAATATTGCGACTATTTTGTACTAAATTATTATAACAATAATAAAAAATATTATAATTTTTATAAATTTAGAAATAAAAATTATTTTATTAATTTTATTTTTTTTATTTTATTCCAATAATAATAATATTGCGATTATATTGTACTAAATTATTATAACAATTATAAAAAATATTATAATTTTTATAAATTTACAAATCCTCACAACTATGCTTAGAAAATATTTATTGTTGAGCTTTACATAGATAATCTAAAAAAAATGGATTAAAAATAAAAATAAATATTAAACTAAAAATTTCAAATTTTCAAATACGTTACGTTTTCCCCGATACAAATCTATGAAAAATCTATGAGAAAAAAAGGAAAGCAATTATTAGGGTTGAAATGGAAAGCATAATTAAACGTTTACTTTCGTTTTCCCCGATTGATCGTTTTCCAACGAACGTAAAGTCTTTACGATACTTTTTCTAAAACGTTACGTTTTCCCCGATACAGAATCATGGAATTTATCTTTGACAAGATAAATGAAAGTAAAATAAAAAATTTTATCGTAAATAAAAGTGGACATTAATATAAAAATTAAAAAATTTTTTTTTAAAAACTTAATAATATAAAAAAAAAAATATAAAAATTTGATTTGAAAAAGAAATGGTAGCAGAATTTTAATAAAGTTAAAATAAAAACAGTGATAGAGAAAAGTTGCAGTTGAAAAGTGGTAGCAGAGTAATTAAAGGTTGCAGTTTAAAAGTTGCAGTAGAAGAAGCAGAAAAATTTTAACAAAAAATAGCAGAAGAAGAAGCTGGTAGCGGAAAAAGTAAAAAAGGAAATTTTTTATAAAAATTTTTTTACAAATTTATAAATATATGAAAACACGGGTTGCTAATATTTTAAAAAAATATATATATACAATAAAAATATATATAATAAAGTATAAATTCAATTTTTTTGTGTTAAAATTAAATAATAATTTTTCTCTAAAATGAATAAATCAAAATCTTTAGGAAGATACGGATCTTCATTATTTTTTATAATTATTATTACTCCAAATTTAATAGTTTTGATAATGGAAAATAATAAAATTTATTTTTTGGCAAATTATTAGATTAACTTGAAAAATAAAAAGAAAAATTAAATTAATTTAAAATATTAAATTCAATTATTAAAGTAAATAAAAATTAATTAAAATTAAAAAAATTGGTTGAAATAAAGGAAATTATACAAATAAAAGAAAAAATAATTGGTGAAAAATTGTTTGTTAACTTAAATAGAAAAGTTATTAATACATAAAGAATACATTGGCAAAAAAAAAAAAAAAATATAAAATTATATATATATAAAATGCTTTTTATTATATATATCAAAAAATCCTTAATTAAATAAAAAAAAAATATATATAAATTCTTTTTTTGAAAAATCTAAAATTCTAGTGAATCAAAATTTTTATAAACAAAATTAATACAAAATAAAATAAAATGCATATATGATAAGACCCCTAAAATAATATATGTGTAAATATACATATAAAAAAAAATTATATTTTCTTATATACTACCAAAAACCTTAACCTATCCTAATAGTTAACCTAATTTCATTTTCTCTCTCTTCAATAAAATTTAAAAATAAAAAAAAAATAGGTATATAATAAATAAAATTGGGGTACATATACCTATGTAAAAAATTATGTAAATTTTTTTTTAATAAAAATCATATGTACACATACATATACAATGAAAAATATTAAAATATTAAACATTATTATCATACATTATAGTTTTTATTTGTATACATAAAAGTTTTATTCTCCAAGTAAAAATTGCAAATTGTGCGTTTTTGATCAATTTGTAATTTAAAGGTTTATAATAAAGTTTTTTTTTTTATTTTATTTTTATTATTAATTTCTTTAAAGAGGTCCTCCAGTCAATCATGACTTTATGGGTCCTCTTTAATGTTTAATTTAAATTCTAATTAGATTAATTTCAGTAATTTTGAATTTTTTAAATATTCATGAACTTTGTTGGACATGTTTTGGTCATTATCAAGTAGTTCTGGTATGTTGTTGGAGAAATTAAGCTTGTTTCGTTCTATTTCGTATTTTTTGCATTTCATAAGGATGTGTTCGAATGTAACTTGTTCGTTGCAAATAGAACATACTGGTGGATCAGTTTTTTCAAATAGAAATTTATGTGTTAAATTCGTATGGCCAATTCTTATTCTCATTAGGCATGTTTCTAGTTTCCTATTCGTGTTGCTAACAGTTTCCCATTTTGTTATGTTTTTTCTGACGTTTGTTAGAAAGCTATTGGTATTCTTATATTCGTTTTCCCATTCTATTAATATTTTTGATTTTATAAAGCTTGATATATCGTTATATGTTGGAAGATATTGAGTTGAAATGTCCAAATTAAGTGATAGTTTTGCTTCTCTATCTGCAGCATCATTTCCTGTAATACCGATATGACTAGGTATCCACATGAATACTATGTCATTTCCCTGGTTTCTTATTGATGTTTGGTTTTTTTGTATATTCACAGCTATATGGTTATTAGTTTGTAAGTTTGAAATTATATCAATTGCGCTCTTTGAATCCGAAATTATAATATATTTTTTTTGTTATTGATGGCATGTTGGGTAGCACACAAGATTGCACATAATTCTGCTGTAAATATTGTAGCGTGCGACTGCAGACGATACTTATACATTTGTGCGTAAGTGACAACAGCAAAGCCTACTTTGTTATTAATTTTAGATCCATCAGTGTAAATTTTTTCATAGTTGTAGTATCTGTTGATTGTTTCTAAGAATAATTGTTTATAGGTGTCAGTGGCTGTATTATTCTTTTTCTTGTTGCTAAATGTTGTATGGTTTTTGGTTTTTTAACTTCCCAGAAAGGCATTATATCATTATATGAATTTTCCATAACTAGGATCTCTTCATTGTCATTCCATTTCTCTTCAATTTCCTTTAAACTATATTGTACGCTTTTTATTTGTTTTCTATTTTGACTGAACTCATATTTGTGGTGTTATTATTAATGTTGCTATTCCATAGTATTTCATAGTTTATGTGATGTTTATTTGATTTGATTTTGTAAGCATATTTGGTAGTCAAAATTGTTCTTCTGAATTTCAATGGGATTATTTCAGCTATTATGTGCATCCTTATTATTGGGCTAGATCTAAAAGCTCCTGTGGCTATTCGAATTGCTGAGTTTTGGATTGTATCTAGTTTTTTTTAGTAAACAATTTTTTGCTGTGTTATAAGCTATTGAGCTATAATCTATAACTGGTAGTATAATTGATTTATATATTTTAATTAAAGTTTCTCTATTAGTTCCCCATGAAGTGTTACAGATGCTTTTTAAAATATTCAATTTTTTGGATGCATTATTTTTGATGTTATTTGTGTGATTCTTCCAGGTTGTATTTACGTGTGAAGTGAATAGCTTTTGTCTTTTCAGCTGAGAAAATGAAACCGTTGGTTAGTGACCATTCTTTTAAGTTATCTATTTAATTTACCTTGTATACCTATTTTGACTAATTCTTTTAAAATTCCATATCTCTATGTCATATCATATGCTTTGTGGATGTCATATGCTATGAGAATAAGGTATTCTTTATTTTTAGGTGCTTCATTTATTTCATTTTGCAAGTGTACGATGTAATCAGTTGTAGAGTAATTTTTTCGGAAGCCACATTGATATTTTGTTAGTACTTTTTTTTCTTCTAGATACCAAACTAATCTTGCATTTATCATTCTTTCTAGAGTTTTGGATAAGCATGATGTTAGAGAAATTGGTCTATAATTTTCAGGAATATTTTTGTCTTTACCAGGTTTTTCAATTGGAAGTATTAGTGCTAACTTCCAATTTTCTGGGATATTTCCAGAGTTCCAAATACAGTTAAATAGATTTAAAAGATGTTTTTTGTTGTTATAGTTTAAATGCTTTAACATTAGGTAGTTAATATTGTCTGGTCCAGGTGAAGATCCTTTACTGTTGTTTAAGACCTTTTCTAGTTCAGCGTATGTAAAATCTGCATTGTATCTATCGTTTGTTTTTAATATACCTATTTTTGTTAATTCTGTTAATTTTTTGAAATGAAGAAATTCATCATTATAATTTGTGGTTGAAGATGATTTTGCAAATGAATAACAAAAAGCTTCAGCTATTTCAAATTTGTCTTCTATAATTTTGTTATCAACTATTAAATGTGTAATTTGTTGAAATGGTTTTTTGCTATTAATTGCTCTAATTTTATTCCATACTGATGATGTTGGTGTATTTAAATTTATCCCTTCTACAAATTTTTTCCAAGAATCAAGTTTTGCCTGTCTAATTAATTTTTGGGCTAGTGCTTTGCATTTTTTGTATTTAATTAAGTTATTTACATTATTGCTATTATTTCTGATCTTACTATAGGCTTTTTTTCTTTCACGAATGGCGTCTCTGATTTCATTGTTCCACCAAGGAACTAGTGGTTTCCTAATTGTAGATGGGTCTTCGGAATATTTAAATTAGCTTATTCTAAAATTCTGTTAGTAATGTTATTACAAGTAACTTCTAGGTAGAATGAATCATAGGTTTCATCTAAATTTATTTCTTCACTAAATTTTTTCCAGTTGGCATTTTTATTATTCCATCTTGGTCTACATGAGGTGTATGAAACTTGGTCCATTTTTTGGATTATAATAGGAAGAAGATCACTGTTAAGTGGTTCTTCATATACATTCCATACTAAATTTGCACTGTTGATTCCCTTGGATAATGTTAAGTCTATTTGGCCGAATGTTCCATTAGCAATTGATAGATGAGTTGCAGCACCTGTATTCATACATTCAAAATCATATTTAGCTATTATATTTTCAATTATTCTACCTCTATGATTATCTTTCAGTGATCCCCATAATGTATTATGCGCATTAAAATCACCTAGTAGAATACTAGGAGATTGTAATTGTTTAATTATATTTTCAAATTCGTAATATACTATTCTTTTGGAATTTGGAATATATGTACAGCATATATTGGTTTTGAATGGATAGTCTATTTTTATAGATACATTTTGGAATGTAGAATTTAATTGTGTTTCTTGAAATTTGATGTCCTTTCTCAGTGGCGGACCGTGATCAAAAATTCTGGGTGGGCTAATCAAAATCCGCAATCAAAATAGGTTGACATGAGCTGTTTTCGTCACGACTTTGTACGGTAAAACGTTCTTATATGAAAATGAAATTACGCATACCGACATTTTTCATACTCTGGACTCTTTTTATTAAGAAAAACCAACACACAAATATTGCAAATTACATTGTTCAAAAAAAAAATTTAACACATGTAATAAATATAGCGAAAATTGACCATATGCAAAAAGCGCATACCATCAATCAATTTTTCTTTGTGTTTATTTTCTCTTTTTCTTTTCAACACAGAAATTTTCTTCTCGATTTATTACCATACAAATGAAAATCATATGTCATAAAAATAAACCCACTACCACCACCCGCATCCACCTAACCAACATAGTAAATTTTTTCATACTTATATTTGTATGCATGAAAATGCATGTAATTTTTTTCTCAACTAAGTAGAAAATTGTTACTTTCTGAAATTTATGATCGCCTGGTACTAATTTTAACATTTTTGTTCTAATCTGTGCTATAATTATATTATTTTTTTGTATACTGAGGGAATTTAAAATATAAGCGATAAAATTATTGCTATGGGCTGCGATTTTCTAGCCCATGAAGATATATTTATTTATTTTTTAATACAAAATATTTATATAATGAAATAAATATTTCATGCAAATTTTTACTCAAAGGAATTATTCGTTCTAGGGGCTGCGATTTTCTAGCCCACAATGATATATTTCTTTTTTTTTTAATGAAAAATATTTCATGCAAATTTTCAGTATAGGAATATTTTTTCTATGGACAAGAAATTTTCTATCCCAAGATATGTATATTTTTCTCAATATAGGTATACATATTTTTTAATATAGGAGAAGGAAATAACTCAACTCAATAGTGTTGATTATTAAATATGCGCGCCTGGTATTTTGATTTTGAAAATTTAAAAATTGGTATAAAAATTATTATTTTCTTCTTATAACGGACATTGCTTGCTCATATAATGGAAATTTTCTAATATTTTCTTCCATAGAAGATAATAAAATTCTGAAAATCATATAGCAATTACAAATATTTCGCATTTCTATGGGGAACACATGGTCTTCGTGGGCTAGTATAAATTAGCCCAGCCTGATCCATACAAAATTCAACACATACGCAAAATTGTTTTGTGTAAAATTAGTATATTAAGGTGGGCAAATTGCAATTAGCCCCTGAAGTAAAGAGAAAAGAGTAGTTGTATTTTTATAATGAAAAAGTTATGTAGTGTTAGTATAATATATTTGTATTTTAGCGTTCATATTCATATTTAAACTTAGAATATATTTTTATATACATATTATATATCGCAACGGTGGTGTACGAATTTCGATGGTAAAAATTATATAATATTTAACATAAAAAAAGTAGAAATTTAGAGAAAAAAAATTAAATTTTTTTTTTGCTCATTTTTATAACATATTTTAAATGAATATTTTGTAGCATTTTCCTGTAAATTCAGGTTGGGCTTAGCCCACCCTGCCCAATATGACGAGCCGCCACTGTCCTTTCTTATTGCTACTAAAACACCTCCACAAGTGTTATTTCCACTTTCAAAATTTTTTCTTAAAATATTGTATTTTTTTAATTTAATGTTATGTTTATGGTGTAATCTTGTTTCTTGTAAGCAAATTATTTGTGGGTTGTATTTGTTTATAAGTAGATGTAAATCATTTAATTTTGCATGGAATCCGTTAAGATTCCATTGTATTAAAAAAGTATTTAAATTATTCATGTTGAGTAGTATATGTAGGTGATTTCTCACCATTTTCTTTATCGTATTCTTGTTGGTAATTTGTATTGAAGTTATGTTGATATTTGTTTATGTGATCTGTATTATAATTAATTGAGTAATTTTGGCTTGTAAAATTTTCAAATTGTGTGTTATATATTGTTTCAGTATGAGTAATGTCCATATCAGTCACTGAGTTGTTTGTTTCATTGTTGATATTTGATTGATGTTTTTGTGAATTTTGGTTTTTGTATGTTATTGTTCTTTTTTTTTCTAAAGTTTTGGTTTTACTGCTTTCTGATGGAGACGTATTTCTTGAGTTTTTTTTCGATTCGTGTACGTACGTTGAAGGTGTTGATTTCCTTTTATTGTTTTTTTCGCTATTCTGTTTTAGTGGTCATCCTCTAGGTTTGTTTTTATTTATCTGTATTGGTATTTTATTATTAAACGTTGTGATCTCTAGTGGATTAGTGGGAATTAGTTCAGGAAAATTGACATCATCAGGTTCAAGACATGAATAATAGTTTTGGTTTAGATGTGCATAATTCTCATAGGCGTTTTTTGGAAGTCTAATGGATGCTTCTCCGTATGTAAGATTAAAGTATGCCATATGTGTTTTGATTTCTTTCTGCCGTATTTTTTCTGGGCATGTATCTGCTGTTGGACGGTGGTTTTTGTTACAATTGATACAGAATAGTTGGAATTGACAATTTTCGTGTTTCGGTGATTTGCCACATTGTATGCATGTAGAGAACCCTCTACAGAATTTGGTCAGATGACCAAATTTCCAGCAATTTCTACATTGTTTCAATGGATCTATGTATGGTTCGCATCTAATGAAGTTATGGTATAATATTATGTGATCCGGTAGTTTTTCACCTGAAAAGTAAATTATTATATTTTTACTATCAACATATGATACCTTGTTTTCTTCATCTATTGTTTTCCTTTTTATTCTCCGTATATTTTGAATTTTAAAGTTGCCTGATTTAATATTTTCTTTTAGTTGTTCAATATCATATTCTAATTCTATTCCTTTGACTATAGCTGATCTAGTGGTCATTGAATGTAATGGAATTTCAATTTTTTTATTTCTTCATTTTTGACTATGTCATTTGCCAGTTCCGGGGTTGTACATGTGATTATTGCTTGTGCTCTACCTGTTCGTTTTATCTCTTGTATGAATTTGGCTTTTTCTTTACAAATCCTGTCTAAATTTTGTCCTACATTGAGAGTACTAAGTTATTTTGCTTCAACTGCCCTAACTATAATTTTATAGTTTTTTCTGTAGTCTGTTTGGTCGTATTGGTTTATTGAGGTTATGTTCTGTTCTTTTTCGTTTGTTATTTTTTCATTGACCACCTTATCAGGTGGATTTCTTTCATCCACTACACGACAATATACTTGTACGAGTATATATAATAAGATTGGTTAATTAAATTAGTATTCACTGATTAAATTGATTAACTTTACAAAAATATAAAGTAGTAAAAAAAAAAAAACGACTCTAAACGTCAAACTCTTATTTACGACTGTAATAAAGTTTTGTTTACTTGAAATATAATACATAGAAGTGTATCATTATCAAAGTAAATTCGAAATATTTTAAATGACGTACGTAAATTTCATTAGAACAAAGCACGTTTTTTTTTTTGTAAAATCATTTGAAGATCATATTATGAACATTTATTAAACAAAATTTTATTGGAAATGAATAAAATATTCTTGGCATAATTTTAGGAGATGGGAAATTTATATTTTTTTTAGATAAACATTTTAGTCAACAAACAAATAATATTTTTTATTATTGCATACTTTTAAGGAATGAGAAATATAAAATAAAATAAAAATAAAGGAGTATTTTATTTTAAATAATTTTCTTTTAGAATGATTTACGTTGAATAAAATAAAATTTTAATGAATAAATTAAATTACATAAAATTTTTAGAAAAAAAAAAAAAATTTTTTTTTTCGACCCATAAAATATATTTTATCAGAAACTTTTATAAAAATGACCCCTAAATCGTAATATAAAAAAAAGCATATATATTATTGTTGTTGTTGAATATTTTTTATAAACTAATGTCGCAAAATTCAAAACCCCCAACGTTGGCGCAATCTATATTAAAATTTTCAAAGAGAATATCAACATTTTCATTTTTAAATTCAAGTCCGGAATTTGAAAATTCGGACGAAAATACTAAAACAAATATAAACAATATAGAAGTGGAACCTAATTTAGAAGTATTGGCTAGAAATAATTTTGTTGATTTTTTACATCAAGTACAAGGAGAACGAATATTAGAAAATAGAAAAAGTTTTAGAACATTGAGGTCAGGGGCAAAAGACAAAAGAATTGGCCCAATACGGAAACCAAGGAAAGCTAGGAGAAATAAAGTAATAATTACTAAAACAGAAAGAAAAAGTTTGAATATAAAAACAGTGACAAAAAAAACAGTGACAAAATCAATCCAATAAACGACCCCCATTACTTCAATTTCCAAAAGACAAATAATACAAATAGAACATTAAATAAACCGGGACCATCAGGATTAAACTCGACCCCTATTCCACCACCACCACCAATTGCACATAGAGAGGAATACGGTGCGGAGAATTTTACAAACGACAACTCATATCATTTGGAACCAACATTGTTACCAGTGGAAAAAATATTCAAAAATTTTTAGTACAAGTTCCAACATTTTCGGGTGTAGGGTTGGATATTGAGAATGAGTTAAACAATTTTCTCGAATTAGCTCATCAAGCATATGAATTGACCAGAGACGAACAAAAGGGTATATTATTGAGAATCTTGATTACAAGTAAACTTACTGGTGCAGCCAACGCACTTTTCAGATATGCCAACGTTGAAAACTTTAACCAATATAAAGATATTTTACGTAATCGTTTCATAGAGAGTAAAGATATGGCTACATTAGCATCTGAAATGATGGGAATGTATCAATACGAAAACGAATCAGTGGAATTATTTGGGAAAAGAATAGCAGAAAAATTGGCGGCATATAGAAATAGAGTAAATGAAAGGTATCAAAACGAGGGACGACCTTTAATCAATGAAATGGAGATAACAGCAAAAAGAATATTTTTGGGAGGACTGCGTTCGTCAGAATTGAAGCAATATTTAATTTTCAAAAACCCCGAAAACTTAAGAGTTTTCATAGGAGCGGCTCGACAGTATTTAAATGAAACAAGGAACTTAGGAAATATAGGGAGTTCTGATAAAATTAGTAGTAATAATCAAGGGGACCAAATGATGAATCTATTATCCACTATGATGAAAAAATTAAATGAAAACGGCGGACATGCGCAACAACCAAGTAATAACAGGATAAATAATGGAAACAATTTTAGAAAAAATAACAATAATAATTACTTCCCAGGAACAACAGGGAACTTTAAATACAACAACAACAACAATAATAATTCTCAATTTACAAATAATAACAATAATTATAATAATAACAACAAACAATTCTCCAACAATAATAGCAACAATAATTTTAATAACAACAATAAGACCCCCAACAGAAATTACAACATGGTTAGTGGTAATAATTTTCCGAACAACAATAAAAATAATACAAGTAATTATAATAATAATTATAATAATAATTATAAAAATAATTATAATAATAATAATAACAATCGGAATAATAATAGTAATAATAATGTAACAACAAAGTGCCATTTAAAGGAACAATTGCAAATACGACGATTAAATGTTTCAAGTGTGGTAAGCCGGGACATATTAGTGGGTAATGTACTTGGGAAGCACCACAAAATACCAATTATTCAGTTCTACGATGCACAAACTGTGGAATGAATGGACATGCTTCCACTCATTGTTTAAAATTGCGATCAGGAAATGTCAATACAACAAATCAGAGAGTACTTAAATTAGACAGTGAAAATATAGCAGAAAATCGATATGACTGGTGTGCGCGAAAAGGTCATAAAATCGTACATTGCGAAGCACGTCAAGCATACGAATCTAAAAAAGCGTTGGAATCGAGAAACGAGGATGGAGTGAACTAAAGAAGCCCGGCTCATTCCTTCAAAAGGGCGAAAAAACCACCTTACAGGAGCCCATAGTTCAATTAACCTTAGATATAGCTAAAAAGGATAAAATTAAATTATTGGTAGATACAGGAGCTCAAGTTAGTTTGATTAAAAATACAACTTTAAAAGAAGGAACACCTATACTAACAAATGATAAAACGAATTTAAGTACAATAACAAAAGATGTAAGCTCCACTATAGGTTCCTGTGAAGGAAAATTTTTATTAGGAAATAATTTTGATTGTAAATTTCAAGTCACAGATAATGACATAAACTTTCCGGTTGATGGTATTTTAGGGAATAATTTTTTATCTTCAAATTGTAATATTTTAGGACCAGAACAAAAACTTCATTTTCCAAAAACCGAAAATAATACAACCGACTTCTGTATTCCATATATAAGGAAAAATAAAATAGATATAATAAATACGCATTACATTGAGAATCCATTTAAACAATTAGATCAAGTTAAAATAAAAGAAATTCAGGGAATTTTCGACAACATAAAAAGTAAGTTTTTTAAAAAACAGGATGAAATCTTATTAGACGAAGATAAATCCAAGGTAAAAAAAGAATTAATGATAAAAGAAGAAGAAATCGTTTATAAAAAAGAGATAAATAAGGAAAAAGAATTTTTAAACATTAATGAAGAAAATGTTAAAAATATTGGTGAAATAAAGGAGGAAATAAAATTTAATGATGAAATTATATTAGTTAATGCTGAAATCACAGATGATTCAGTGGAAGTTAGTAACAGTGAAGTTAAAAATAAAATAAATGTTGAAGAAATTTATGAAGAAAATATGAAAACAGTAAATATTTTAAATGATGAAGAAATTAAAATGGATAATGTTAATGTTATAAATGAAACAGAAAAAAATATAAATAAAAAACAGTTTTTTAAAAATACTTTCCCGTAAAGAAATATTCAACTAAAAAGTAATAAACAAGCAAATAATACCACATCAATGTACTTTCCCGTTGAGTTTTAGCCACTGTCAGCAATAGTAAGGGTAAGTAGACCTCCTTATAAATGGCATTAATTCTAATAAGGTCTACTTTCCCTTACTATTGCTGACAGTGGCTAAAACTCAACGGGAAAGTACATTGATGTCGTATTCTTTGCTTGTTTATTACTTTTTAGTTGAATATTTCTTTAAGGGAAAGTATTTTTAAAAAACTGTTTTTTATTTATATTTTTTATTTTACACTTTTTAGTCGGTCAAATATTTCTTAATTTGAACGACTAAAAATATTTAAAAACTTTGACAACTTGGGAATGATTTGTTTGAGCTCCTCATGGCCCACGATTTGGAATGCCACATGTGGCCGATGTTTTGGGCCTTCCATGGCACCCGGGGCACCACATGTTTTTTTGTATAATTGGCTCCACATGAGACAGGGTACTGCTCGGACTACACTTCAAGACCTTTCATTTGATGCCCCACATGATTTTTTTATGATGTGCCCCCACATGACACAGGTTTTGGGCCCTAGCATGAATTACGAAGCCCAACGGACTGCGCACCGAGATGTATTCTTCAATACCTTTTATTTGATACCTCTCATGTCTTTTTGCATTATGGGTCCCACAAGACCCAGAGTATCTCTCGGAGTACTCAACAAGATGTCCTCTTCAAGACCTTTAATTTGATACCCCTCACGATTTTTTGTATGATGAGGCCCCACATTACCCCGTTTGGGGCCCCAGATGAGTCAAGGCGCCCTCCGGATTACTGCCCATTTAGATGTACTCTTGGAGACCTTTCATTTGATAAACCACATGTTTTTTGTATAATGAGCCCAACATTGCCCCCGTTTTAGCCCCTACATGACTCACGGCCACCAACGAAATACTCCCCATTGAGATGTACACTTCAAAACCTTTCATTTGATACCCCACATGATTTTTTGTATTACAGGGCCCAACATTGCCCCCGTTTTGGGCCCGACATGACCCACGGCGCCCCCGGACTACCGCCTAATGTGATGTACTCGTCAAGACCTTTCATTTGATACCCCACATGTTTTTTTGTATTATGGACCCCACATTGCCCCAGTTTTGGGCCTTACATGACCCACGGCGCCCCCCAGACTACAGATCAATGAGATGTACTCGTCAAGACCTTTCATTTGATACCCCACATGATTTTTTATATTATAGGGCCCAACATTGCCCCCGTTTTGAGCCCGACATGACCCACGGCGCCCCCCGGGCTACTGCTCAATGAGATGTACTCATCAAGACCTTTCATTTGATACCTCACATGATTTTTTGTATTATGGAGCCCGACATTGCCCCGATTTTAGCCCGACATGACCCACGGCGTCCCCCCCGACTACCGTCCAATGAGATGTACTCGCCAAGACCTTTCATTTGATACCCCACATGGTTTTTTTTGTACATTCAAAAATTAAACGGCCCTCCGAGCTCCCTTCCGCCTCATCAAAAAGGCCCTACATTTATATGGTACCAAGCATTTGATGACACGAGCTCACTTCCAAATTTGAGCTCAATCGGTCAAGCCGTTTAAGAGTTATGGCCAGGTGAGGAGATATATATATATATATATATATATATATATATATATATATATTATATATATATATATATATATATATACTGGAAGTGTGAATTCATAAAAGGGAAAGTAAAAATAAAAATAGGAGAAAAATAAAAATAGGAGAATAAAGTAAAAATAGGAGAAATATAGATTCCGGCGCGTATGGAAAAATTAATAAGTTTACCTACAACAGAGGAAGGAGAATTTTTTGTAAAGCACAACAACTAAAACCAGGTGTATTATTGGGAAATTGTTTGGTAGAAGCAAAACATAATACAGTAAAGGTATGTATAGCCAACGTAAGTAATGAAGAAGTAAAAATTGAAGATGTAAAACTTAAATTGACTTCTATAGAGAATTTCTATATAAGACCCCTAAAAAATGGACCCCTAAAAAGACATGAAATTAAAAGCAAAAAAGATAAAAAACCCCGAGGGAGACGCAAGGATACACCATTGGCGGATATATTTAGATTATTTGAAGGAAACAGTTGTATCAATTATCAGGAGGACCAAACAGAAAATAAAGCTATTAAAGAAAGAAGTGAATCTCTGAAGAAAATTTTAACAAAGAATTCGATATTAACAACAGAAGAACAAAGTACAATAGACAAAATTTGTGAAGAATGTAATGACATTTTTCATTTACCAGGAGATTGATTAACTCATACTGATGTTGTTACACACAAAATAAGAACGACCCCGGAACAAGTACCAATCAATAGTAGGCAGTACAGATTAGCGGAATGTCACAAAAAGGTGATTAATGAGGAAATAAAAAATTTATTAGAAGAAGATATAATACAACCAAGTCGAAGTCCTTGGAATTCACCTTTACTTGTCGTTCTAAAAAAGGCTGGCCCGGAGGGAGAAAAAAGATACAGAGTGGTAGTAGATTTTAGAAAAATTAATGAGGTGACATTGGGAGACGCCTTTCCACTACCAAGGATAGCAGACATAATAGATCAATTAGGAGGATCTGTGTATTTTTCAACGTTGGATTTAGCAAGTGGATACCATCAAGTAGCAGTAGACCCCGAAGACAGAGAAAAAACGGCTTTTAGCACTATATTTGGACATTATGAATTCAAACGAATGCCTTTTGGTTTATCAGGTGCACCAGCAACATTTCAGAGATTAATGAACCACATTTTACCAGGTTTACAAGGTTTTAAGTGTTTTGTATATTTAGATGACATTGTTATCTATGGAAGAACTTTAAAGGATCATGACGAAGAACTTAGGGCGGTATTTGACAGATTAAGGGAAAATAACTTGAAGCTTCAGCCGGAGAAATGTAAATTTCTTAAAAAGGAAGTTATATATTTAGGTTATAGAATTACAACGGAAGGAATATTACCAAATCAAAAAACAAAATGTGTTGCTGAACACCCAGTGCCTAAAACAACGAAACAATCACAATCATTCTTGGGGCTGATAAATTATTATCGTGCAAGTATGCCATTTTTAGCGGAAATAGGTGAACCATTGTATCAAATGGCATCAAAAAATAAAAAATACGAATGGACAGAGATACATCAGAAATCGTTTGAGGAAATAAAGAAGTTGTTAACGTCACCACCTATATTAAGGTATCCTGATTTTACAAAACCAGTTTTATTAACAACTGACGCCAGTAACCATGCGCTAGGAGGAGTTTTGTTACAAGGGGAGCTGGGAAAGGATATACCAATAGCATATGCAAGCAGGGTGTTTAATAAAGCAGAAAGAAATTATGCTACAATAAATAAGGAGATGTTGACGGTTTATTGGGCAATAAAAAACTTTAGATGCTATTTATTAGGAAAAGAATTTAACATCTATACTGATCACAAACCACTCATCAGTGAATACAAGAAAAAAGACCCGGAAGGAAAAATAAATAGATGGAAAACGAGATTAGCAGAATATAATTTTAAAATATTATACAAACCAGGTAAATTAAATACTAACGCCGATGCTTTAAGTATGATTCCCGAAGAGGAAAATAACGAAGTAACCAAAACCTTTGCTATAACTCGACAAAAAGAAATAGAGAATTCAAATACAAAGGAAGAAATTAAAAAAAAACATTTCTTAATCCTTCCATCTTTTTAATCTGTTATTATGTACATGGACAAAACAATAGAAATTGACAAAATGGAAGTAAATTTGACTGAGGAACAAGAATTAATACCAGAGACTACAGAAAAAATAATTTTAAACAACAGATAAGAAATATTAGCTGTATTAAACGAATATCATGACTCTCCTTTAGGAGGCCATGCTGGAGTCACAAAAACATACTTAAGGATAAAACAATTTTATTTTTGGAAGAAGATATTAGCAGATATATACAATTACATTAAAAAATGCCCCAAATGTCAGAAAAATAAAAGAGGTCGAATCACAAAGATGCCAATGATTTTGACAATGACAGCTTTAAAACCATTTGATCGTGCATATATGGACATAGTAGGACCTTTTCCTATAACTTTAAAAGGGAACAAGTATATATTAACATTTCAGGATGACTTAACGAAAATATTGGATGGTATTCCTATTTCAAATCAAGAAGCGGAGAAGGTAGCTAAAGTATTTAATACTAAAATGATTTTAAAATATGCAATAATTCTGAAAGAATTATTGACGGATCAAGGAACCAACTTCTCTAGCAAACTACTTCAACAATTGTGTAAAATACTAAAAATAAAAAAGATTCAGATCACTGCATATCATCCACAAACTAATGGTTCGCTAGAACGTCGACATGGACCACTAGTTGAATATTTGAAAATGTTTGTATATGAAAATCCTCAAACTTGGGAAGATTGGGTAGCTGAAGCAACCTTCGTACACAATCACACACCACACATAGGTACAAAATTCTCACCTTTATTTGCATTGTATGGTTTTTCGGAACCTTTACCTAGCAGTCTTAAAAGGCAACCTGAACCTTTATATAATTTCGATGATTTTGGTTTATCAATGAAAGCAAGAATGCAACGAGTGCATGAAATAGCGAAAAAAATTTAAATTTAAGCAAGGTTAAATCTAAAATATGTTATGACAAAAATTAAAAGGTAGAAAAATTCGAAATAGGTGATAAGGTATTATTATTGAATCCAGCAAAAATTCACAAATTGAGCGAAAATTGGTTAGGGCCATATGAGGTTGTAGGTTCGGATTAAATAAACTCCTTAATCAAAATTAACAAAAAAGTTAGGAATGTACATAATAACAGATTAAAAAGATGGAAGGATTAACAAATGTTTTTTTTATGTAAAGTTTAAATTAACCCAGAACATTTCTATAACTAAAGAATAAATCTCTTGTTTTTTTTTTGGTATATTTTTAGCACCATGTTTTATTTATTGAAAATTATATTGGGAGTAATATGAATATTAACCAAGGCAGTGCAGGGAGCGCCGTTATCAGTTACAAAATTAAATTCTACAGGCGCTTTATTCGCAAGACAAGGAAATCTATTAATCTATAAAAGTAATATAGAATTTTTTTCAAAATTTAAATTAATACCAATAGAAGAAGTTAATTTATTCATAAATAACATAGAAACAATGTTAAATAAATCTTGTTCCTTATTATCTAAAATATTAAAGGAAAATAATTGTAATTGGTGGTTAGATGAAATAAATCATTACGGGAAAATGTTAACTAGTGAAATAACTAAAACAAATCATTTCTTTACTATTAGAAAAAAACGAGGTTTAATAGATGGAATAGGTAGTATTGCAAAAAGTTTATTCGGGACTATGGACGCACAGGACGCTGAAAAAACTTACGGACTATTAGACAAACTACAAACAGACAACAATCGAAGATTAGAATTAATAAATAAACATGCTGCAGTTATACGTACAGATTTTGAATTCTTAAAAGATGTAACTTTAAATACAACAAAAGGGTTAAAACAATTAGGGGGAAGAGTTGTGATGTTAGAAGAAAAAATTGTAAGGGAAAATAATGCTTTGGGCGCAAAAGTAGAGTTAAATTCTTATCAACTAGAAATGGATCAAATAGTAAATATGGCAATGTCAAAATTTGGACAATTACAAGGATTATTACAAGAACAAGGGGAAATCATAACTGCTTTACAAACTAATAAGTTGCATCCATACATTATGGACTCTATAGTTTTAATAAACATAGTAAATAATATCACAAATGGACAGTGTCACGACATACTACATTCAGTACGGACTCTTAACAGAATTACGGTAATAGACGTTAATCATCATGAGGGACAAATAGGAATACGAATTACAATTCCATGGTTGGAAAAAGAATTGTATAATTTGCATAAAATATTTCCGGTTCCAGGATAAATATCAGATCACAATTATGCTATTTTAGTTTTGGAATGGGATTTTATTGGTAGTAATCATTGGGGACATTTTTTACATTTTTCATTAAGTGAATTTAAACAAAATTGTATATTACCAGGTAAAAAAAGGGATCTAGGTTTCACTATATGTAAACAATTACAACCTAAATTGTTGCAAGCTCCAAAGGATAATTGCGTAATGGAACTTTTTAATCAGAAGGAAAATAATAACATTACCGTTTTTAAAATTTGTCAATATAAAATTACAACAGTAATAACTAACCATCTTATACCACTAAACGAAGAAAACTCATGTTTATATTTGTTCAAAAATGAACAACAACTAACTAGTTATTGTAATCCAATAACTACCAAAACTATAATAAATGGCATAGGAATTTTAAAGTTATTAGATAATTCCGTTTTCATTGTGGGCAATTTAGATTTACCATATCGACATACTTTTAGAACCAATACAAATGAAATGGGGATAACAAGTTGGCTTTCTACATCCATTCCAATAAAAAATGAAATAAATCTAAAAATTCTAAAAAAATAATACAAAATGATTAAAATCCACGGAAATTACATTAACGGACGCAGGGGAACTTACAAGGGAATTTGACACAAAAGGGAAAACATTGAATGAATTAGACCTATAATGGGAAGAGGAACAAAAAAGGGAAGAAATGTCAAATTACACTTAACGAGTCGTTGGCAAATAGGAGGACTAGGTAGTTTAGTGGTTTTAATATTAATATATGTTATTTACAAAATTATAATTAATTGTTGTAAGAAAACTGAAAATAAAATTCAAAAAACGGAGCAATTTAATGTGGAAATCCCATTATCTTCTATATCTGAAAGGAAACTCGTGGGACTAGGTACTGTAAACGCAATCGGCAATAGTTCGAAAACTTTAAATTTTTCACACTTATATTTTCCTACACCGGAATTACCAGTACTTCACAACTCTTAAGTTGAATCTGTTTCGTTAGTATATATTTAGGAGTTCGTAAACTTTGGACTAATAAACTTAAAAAAAAAAAAAAACCCTATAAAGGCTGATTTTCATTACCATGAAGTGATTTTCATTACCATGAAGTTTCAGAAAACTAAAACGAGATAGATTTAAAAAACATATGTAAGAGAAAAAGGGACAACTCTAGTCTTTAAAAATATTTATGGAAAATTTTATGGTAAAGATTTGGACAAAATTTATGACAAAAAAAAAAAAAATTTTTTTTAGAATAAATAGGAAGGGGAGCGTGAACGCTCAAAAACATAAAAGGGATAATATACAAACAAAATCTTATCCTTATTCCTTAAATTCCTATTCCTTTTCTTAAATTTTAATATATATCTGCATTTTTTTTGTCATAAATTTTAATAAAAATAAAATAAATTTATAATAAAATATATATACATAACAATAATTATAATATTTAATATATAATTTTATATAAAACTTTATTAACTTAATTTTTATTAATAAAATAAAACAAAAAATGTTTTTTTTATATATAAGTTTTTAATGTAAAATAAAACAAAAGGATTTTTTTTTTTAATATAAAATTTTCTTTTATTATAGAATTTTATCAACATAAAATATTATATAAAATCAATAGGATTTAAATTGTATTGAAAAAAAAAAATATGTAAGAAAAAATAAATGTAAAGAAAAATATAATTACAAAAATATAAAAAATTTTTTTTTAGAAAAAAAAAATAAAATATATAAATATCAAATAAAATTATAAATATATATAAATAAAATTAAAAGAAATTTATAAAAGAAGGTATCAATTAAAATTAAAGAAATAAAAAGCAAATGTATAAAAGAAAATTTAGTATACAAAGATCTAAAATTTTTAGTAAAAAAAATATATTTATCAAAATGGACAAAATATATGTTTGAAATAAAAATATACATATATAAAAAGTAAATAAAAAAAAAAAAAAATTGTCAAAAAATAAAGTTAAAAAAAAAAAATATATAAAAAAAAATATATATAAATATAATTTTAAAATATAAGAGTCGAAGAAAAATTTCTTCGACCCTTATATTTTTCTTAAAAGGGAAGGTGTTGTGAATTGAGGCACCCTGTGCTTCAATTCACAACGGAAATTATAAAATTCCAATCAATTTCAAATTAAATAAATTATTAAAATTAATTATTTGAAAAACAAAAGTTTCAAATTACGCGTTGCTCGTGCACAGAGAAATAATTTAATTTAATTAATAATAATTTCTCTGTGCCGACAACGTGTAAAATCAATTAGCCAATTAAAGTAAAATTGATTTTACTTATTTTGTTGGAGAAGCTGATTGGTTTTCCAAAAAATTATTGGAAAGATTTTGGAAAACCAAAAAAGCTCTCCAACAAAATAAAAAAGAAAGTAAAATTAAAATCATGGCCAGTTGATCGAAAAAAAAAGTCTTGATTAAAAAATTTTAAATAAGAATTATAAGTTCAGTGGTTCAGTCAGTCCGGAAAAATTTTAATCGTAAAATTAAAATGGTTAATTTTGTAAAAAATAAAAAATAAATAAAGTCTTGATTAAATTTTAAAATATAAATTAAAAAGAGCAGTCAAAACCTAAAGTAATTATTGTGCATAATTAAAAATAATACTCGGAATTAATTTAAAGAGTTAATTAAAAATCAGAACCTTGATTCTGATAAAAAAAAAACTAATTTAATTTGATAAAATATTATTTTATATGAAAAATTTATATAAATCAAATTGTAAAATTTATATAATTTTAAAATAAAAATATAAACTAAAATAATTAAAACATATAACTTTGAATTAGACAAGTAAATTTGATAAATAAACTTATAATAAATTAACAAAATTACTACATAATTATAAATAAAGAAAAATTTAATGTAAAAACTTAAGGAGTTTTATTTCAATAAAGAAAGAAAAAGTTAAAGTGAAAATTGAACAGTAGTTAAAGGTAAGAAAAAAAATAATTAAAAGAAAACATTATTTATGATTGTAATTTATTTTACAACACTAATATGTCAAACGAGTAAACAAAGAGGGTAGTTACAATAACCCTACGGCTGCAGTGACCACGCAGAACTCTGCCGACCCGAACTTGAATCTAAATCTAAAAAATCTACATATTCATATAAAAACATCATATGCGACTTGCCAGACAAACCCAAGACAAGTCATACAAGACAAACTCAAGACATATACTAGACATGTCATGCAAGACAGACCCAAGACTTTATCATGAAAGACACACCTAAGACGACTTCTGACATTTGTATGGCGATGTCTGCAATCAAAATAAATCTATTTTATTTAGATTTTTATTTAGATATTTATAGTCTATTTAGATTTTAGAGTGTCCATTAACCTTCTAAAAATTAAGTTGTTGTATATGTATGATATGGTTTGTCTTCCCGGAAAATATTTTCTTCTTAAGTCTTCTGATTCTGGCTGTATCCTCTGTCAAGGACACAGCTTCTTCATTTACGTGGTTTAACAGCTTCATGTGGCGCTTAGTAGCAACATTTTTAATTTCGTACTCAACATAGTTAAGTTTTAAATCTCTGTGCAAATCCTTGTTCCTTACATACCACGGCGCGTTGACCATATTTCGGATTACTTTGTTTTGAAACCGCTGTATCTTATCGATGTGACATTGACTGCTAGTATGCCATACAACCATCCCTTTCAACAAATAAAAGTATACGCTTAATTCCGCATGAAAACGTACAGTTCATGCAAAGTTTTTTTGAAGGGACACACACTTTCGCACACATTTGTGTAAAACTGGCATAGAGTGAATTTTGTTTTTTTAATTCTTTGTATACATACCTTTCTTTGTTTTTGTCGTGAAAGGAAGGCTGTGATTTTCAGTTAGTATATTTTAATTATAAACATATATTTTAAAAATATAAAATAATACAAAATATATCGCGAAATAAGAAAAGAAATCCAGACAATTAACGAAAGGGCAAATATAAATATTTTGGAAACATTGCACACACAATCATCAGCCATTGTTGATGACGAAATTCCAAATGAACTTACAATTATTAATAATATTAATAATGAAAATATGTTGCAAAGGAAGGCATTTTAGTAAGTATTTTTATTACATTTTGAAATTTATTAGTAATATTAAATTTTTTTAGATGAATCACTTAAAGGTAGTGAATAACAGCTCTTACGAAAAATATGTAAGGGGATGCTTGAAAGTCATTATTACTGACAAGATTGCTACACATTTTTCCTGGCACGGACAGCATAAAGATATTGCAGTAACAAAATTTATGCTGATGCAAACTATTAAAAGTATAATATTTAATTAAATCACTATATTAACATGTAATTTTTATTTTATAATTTTTTATTTTTAGATGAAGCTCTTAAAAAACTTTCAACAATTGCAAGGACTTCAGGTATTGAAAATGTAATGAAAACCTGGTTCCAATACGCAAAGGATAGGGAGAGGAAAAAAACAAGAATATTGTTTAAAATTGTTATCCTCAATTTTGAAGTTAAAAATATTTTTAACTTAAATTATAGATTAATATAGGTAGAATTTTAAATCTAATTTTAATGTTTTTGATTGAGGTGGAATTTTAAATCCTCAATTTTTATGTTATATTTTATTTAGTATTTCAAGAACTAGTTTTTAAATGATTAAAATGTGACTTTCCAGAATAGGCTAAGAATGTAAAATTTGTGTTATATAATAAAAATTGAATTTTTAATTGATTTTTTTATTTTAAAAATTTAATCGCCAAATATGTTCCGTAAAAGTAACATATGGAACTGTACATAAATGTTCCTTAAAAAACTCTACGCCAACTTTACATAAAAAACTGTACGATAACTTGACATAAGAAACTCTACGCAAACTTTACGTAAAAAACTGTACGCTAACTTGATATAAAAAACTCTACGCAAACTTTACGTAAAAAACTGTACGAAAAACAGTTGCATTTCTAATGTGACGGATGTTACGTTTTTATGCCGCAAACTTTACGCCACAGAGTTAAGTTAACGAGGACTTTAGTACTAGGGAGTCCTCTTTTTCCGTACATTTACGAGCCGACTTTCATAAAGGGATATTGGTTTAATAATTTGATTGTATAGTAGTAGTTTGTTATATGTTGACAGTTTCGAGGGCCTATGAGCCAGTATATTTTATTATATTTAATGTTAAGTTCATTTAGTTTAATTTTAGTGTGTTCCTTCCACTTCAGCTTCGTATTCAGCGCCATACCTAAGTATTTTTCCTTCCACTTCAGCTTCGTATCCAGCGTCATACCTAAGTATTTTTCGGTATTTGCATACGGTACTATGTTACCATTTAGACGAATTGTTGGAATTTGTTCAGTTTTCCGATTTGTCAAGATGATGTGTATAGACTTACTTTCATTAATCTTGATTCGCCATTTATTTGTCCAGTTCTGGATGTCGTTGTTTGCAAGTTGAGTTTTTTTAACTGCATTTTCTACATTACCCGCTGAAGCAATTATTGATGTATCGTCTGCAAAAGTAGCTACAAGTACATCTTCTGGAGTTGGCAGATCGCAGGTGAAAAGAAGGTATAGAATTGGACCTAGAATACTCCCTTGTGGTACTCCAGCTTCTATATTTTTCAGATCCGAGTATACATCCTCCTTTTTTACTCTATAACATCTATTTTTTAAGTATGATGTTAGGAATTCTACATGCTGCTTCGGTAAAAACTTGTTCAACTTATATATTAAACCTTCATGCCAAACCTTATCGAAAGCTTGGGCTATGTCTAGGAAAATTGCTGAGCTAAATTGCTTGTCATGTATGGCGTTTTCAATTACATTGGTGATACGATGAACTTGCTCAATGGTTGAGTGGCTTTCTCTAAAACCAAACTGGAAAGAAGGTATTGTGACACCCAGGAATTTCTAAAATTTAATAATATTGTATTAAATTAGAAATATAAAAAAATATATATAAAAAAATACTTCTGCGTGAGCCGGTCTGTCAAGTTTGTTATTGTTTTATTGTTTAGTTGTATCGTTCAGGTGATTGGGTCATAGTTTGTAGTTTAGTTGTAGTTATCGTTAAGTAATTACCCTCTAAGAAAAGCGAGCCGTAAACGGCATAAAAATGTAGTAATTTGCCTATATAAGACTCCGTTTTCGAACCGCATTTACGGCGTTAAAGCTGACCGTTTCTGTTCCCATGGGCGTATGGAAATTGAAATGAAAGACGGCACGCTAAAGCGTAATGTTTTTATGCCGCATTTGCGTAACAATTTTACGCCGCTTTTTGCGGCCAAATTTTATGCCACTTTTGTAGCTCAATTTTATGCCGCCTGTTCGGCTCCAATTTATGCCGCCTTTTCGGCTCCATTTCGAACCGCTTAAAATAATTATAAATAATCCAAAAATAAAATCCAAAAACTTTAATTTTTTAATAAAATATTTAGTATTTTATTACATTATCAACACAATTATCATAATATATAAATATTTTGTATTTTAAATATCTTGAAATGACTGACTGCAACTACAATGTTTCATTAATTTTTCCCAAACCAGGAAAGTTTACAGACAGCTTAATCAGTTAATCATTTTTAGGCAGAATTTCACATATATATCCAATGAATTATCACAAAAGCCCTTTAATATTTTAATCTGAAAATAAAAACAAAAATTATTAGATTATTTATAAATTATTAATTTAATATATAATTTAATACATTAAATATTTACCAAAAAAATATTCCACACACTATGAACACTCTGACAAACAAAATAATAATGAGAACAAAGACACAAGAAAGCCATAAATATAATTTTATGTTAATTGATTAGTCATATTACTCTTTAGATCCGCTAAAGCGGTTTATTTTCTATTCGTATTACGCGTTGCGTTTTAGAGCCGCAAAATTCGATTTATGCGTTACGTTTTAGAGCCGAAAAATACGGCACGAAAATGAAGTCTGAATATATGAAAAAAGACGGCGTGGTTGCGAGCCGCTAAAAGCGGTCCGTAAATTTTCTTAGAGGGTAACTTGTGGTGTCGCGTATAGATGTCGTGATGGTGGTGAATTTTTAATAATTTTTTTTCGAAAATCAAAGACAAATGATGATCTTGATTTGACCGGGGTCAAATGAAGGGTATCATCAGATGATCGAAAAAAAAAGAAAATTTAAAATTTCGGAGAGTCGGATATTGACCGCCGCGCTGGACACCGGGGTTAAATACGTTTGAATTTTTTTTGTTCGTTTTTTTATGTTTTTTTTTGGTACTTAAAATTCTGATGACCGTACAAACTAATAAATGACTGTATGTATAAAAAGGGGAAAAAGAAAGAAACCCTTAAAGACAAAAAAAAAAATAAAAATAATGATAAATATATTTAAATCGAAAAGAAAAAAATAAAATTGGAAACGACTGAAAAGAAAAAAACATATTAAATTAAAAATTTAAAAAAAAATTAAATATTTGTACTTTATAATAAAGAAAAAAATTAAAATCAAAAAACGCTAAAATATAATCAAAATTTTGGTGTCCAGCGCGCGCGTATTTCGTTAATTTGGGAACAGTCAGGCAGTAAAATTTTTGTTCCTGTTGTTTTTTTTTGTTCCGGCTATATCTTGAGTCCTGTTGTTCTGCGGAGTCCTGTTCCTGTTTTCCAGTGGTCTGTCATTAGTGTCATCTTTAGCAGTCTTCGTGGGAACCGAAATTTTGTTTTGTTTATTCTTTGCAGTAATTTTTGTAGTATTTATTTTTGTTTGAAGTATTCTTAGTAAAGTAGTTTGAATTAATTTGTATTGAAAAAAATGTTTTTTTGTTGTAAATTCTTCCGTACTAGGATTTAGGTGCTGATCCTGACATGTCTGGAGCAGCAGCATAAAGCCGATAATAAGGTCTTGACTTTCATGTGGCCTTTTGATATCTTGATATTAGCTGAATATATCTTCATCATTTTCGAAGGTCATGTAAAGTCTGATATCTTCATCATTTTCGAAGATATCTTCATCATTTTCGAAGGTCATGTAAAGTCTGCCGTACAATTCCGTTTCTCACCAAGCAAACTTCACGAAGTCGCACTGAAAAACAATAGCCGTTGGCCGAATGTTACGACAACGTAGCGTAAGCCTCAATTGCTTCAGTGGACTTCTATTTGATAGGTTTTTAAGGTTTCTTCCTTGTTTAGCGAGTAGCAGATAAAGGCAATGGAAACACTCAAAAGTTCAAGTTGAAGTAATTTCTTTATTAAAAAACCATTTCTTTTATACCCTAAAATTACATTGATTCTTATGGCTAATGGTTATTTTTTTATTTCAGCAAAAATATACTTATGTGGAAATATTCAATATTTAATTATTATTTATCATAAAGTTATTTACCTTTAAATTGCATATTATTTACCTTTAAATTGCAATTTATAGAAAATGAAATGCAAATTATGTGACTTAAAAATTGATAGGCAAGATGTGAAAGTTGGGATAGTGTCATAATTCAAAAAAAAAATTCCATAGTTAAGAAATTCCAACCTATGAAAAAGTGCAATTCCAAATTATAAAATTCCGAAATTTAAAATTCCATATAAAAAGTTTTCATATTTAAAATTCCAAAATATTGAAATTAATTCCATAACATATTTCAGCAAGCATATTAAAATCCAGCTTTTTTAGAAATATAAAATCAAACTAAATCATATTTAAATCAAACTAAAATATATTTATTTCTTGAAATTACAAAAAAAAATGTATTACAAAAGGAAATATTCCATGTTTTAATTGAAGCGATTAATATAAATGAATGTTTTGCGCAATTCTTTTTAAAAATTCAAGTTTTGTATAATTTTCCCGATTTCTTATTATTATTTTAAGCTTTTTATATTTTTTTAAATTTTTTTTATTTACAGGTGGACATTCTCCCGATTTCATTTTTTCAATAACAGTTTTTGAAATTATCAGTTCTTTTGATAAATTCTCAATAAGTTTATATACACCGCAATTTTTTTTACCAACCACAGCTTTGAGCCGACGATGCCAGGCTTCAGCACTATTCTGGGTATGAGGAAAATTTTGTTTTGCTGAGTTGGCCACACTCCAAAACTCTTGGGATTATATCTTGGTTTTTTTCTATTGTCTCCATTGATATAGTTCGTTTTTAACCATTTTCCCAGTTGTTTAACTTTTTTGTTATCAAAATTATTATATAATTCGCTATAATAATCAGATATTTCATTTGCAGGAACTAGTGCCAAGCTCTTGAGCATTCTGATTTGAATGCTAATTTGTTCACTGTTTCCATATTCTGACGCAAGCTTATGTTTTTGGACTTGGCGCCAAATAATTTGTCCGAAATGGAACAAACAAGCTTTGATAACGGTGCTGGGGAAGAATTCCTTTGCGGCTGAAAATATTGCTTTTTCAAAATCAGAAATGATGATTTCTGGATTTAAATTAATATTAAATTTGCAAGCAATATTTAATAATTCAAAAAAAAATTCCGTGTATAGTTTTTTAGATTTTTTTGTCATTAGACAAAAAATTAATGGAACAGTTTGATTTTTAATATGTCCATGAATGGTAAATAACTGTGACATAAATGTTGGAACAACGTAAAACGTTCCATCAATCATCCAGCATTTGGAATCCCCTAGAATTTTTAAACTTGAAACTGTGCCAAGAATTAAAATAAATTCTCCATCGCATTCTTTTTCTGATAACACGAAAAGTTCCCCATCCAAATATTTTAAATTATCAGGAATATTTATTTCTGTTACCGAGTTCGGTTCCTTTAAAGATGAGGCTCTGGTCCGAGTTATCTTAGATTTTGAGCTTGTTTTGTTGGCAAATAAACTCTGGAATTCGGATCACATTCTACAACACTTTCCCTTATAACTTGTGATGGGAGAAGTGAAGTATCTTTGGCTAACAATTTTACCTTTTGGTTAGCCGCGGACACATGTAATTCATGTGCTAATGGATCATGTATATGATCAGTTGGTGTGATATGAATTTTATGCTGTCCGTTTTCTAAAATTGTAGTCACTTTACTTTTGCACTTATATTTTATTCTTTTATCACATCTCCAATTAAATATATTGTTTTTATTTTTATCTTTAAAATAACCATAACCATTTATAAACACTTTGTCTCCACCTTTATTTGACTTTATAATCTTACATTTCATTTTGATTAAATTTAATTTATTGAAATTAAATAAAAGAATTTTTAAATTAAATTTTGAAATATTTAAATTTAAGTTAGCTTGAGTGGTAACAAAAACCGACTGATAATTGTTATCAAATTAGCAAAACTTTGCGTTGAAATTAATGATCGCTTAGCTGATGCAACAAATATTCTTTCCATAATGCAGTTATTTTATTTGTTATTGTTATAGAATAATTTGCGGCAACAAATATTGTTTCCATAACTGCATTATGGAATTTTGCATTATGGAATTTTTTATTTTGGAATTTTGTTTTTAGGAATTCGACATTATGGATTTTTAATTTTTGGAATTTTGTAAATGGCATTTCGAAAATGGATATTTTGTTGGGGAATTGCATACCCAACCCGTGAAAGTTCAATGCACTGCTTGTAACTTGTATTTACATGCAAAATGCGCCAAATTGGAGAAGAGCGACATCAAATTTCTCGAAAAATCTAAACAACAATATAGGTGTGATTATTGTACTGCTATACGGAGAAAGTCTAATTTGTTAGAGAACAATACGATTATATCAACTCCTATAAATTTAGCTGCTATCAACAAGAAAACAAGAGTTCCCAATTTCGATGTTCTAAATTCTGATCTGTTGCTAACTTGACGTCAGAGTCAGACACAAATGAGATAACTCTTTCAATGCTGTATAGTGAGATCCTAAAATTACAGCAAATTAATACAAATGCTCTCACTAAAATTAAACAGCTGGAAGATCAAAATGATTCTCTCTCCAATAGAGTAGTGTTTTTGGAATCGAAACTAAATTCTCTGGAACAAAAACGAAAGATGCGCTCTATTGATATTGTTGGGATGCCGCCACCCACCACAACAGCTGAAAATTTAACTGAGAATATAATTAATCTCATTTCTAATGGTGTTGGTGAAAAAATTAAATTCAAAAAAATGATATTCAGTTTTGTTATACTAAAAATATAAAACCTAAGAACAAAGAAAGTGGTCCAAATCCAAATATTGTGTTCCTCAAATTTGCTACATTGGAAATGAAACAAAATATCATGAAGAAGATCAAATTGAAGAAAATTAATCTAACAGCTGATGTTTTTGGCATTAATTCTAATCGAAACAATAACAACATCTATATTTATGAAAGTTTAACTAATTATAACAGAGCTCTATTGTAGAAAGCCAAATTATTAAAATTTGAAAATAAGTGCAAATAAATCAAAATTTGAAAATAAGTGCAAATATGTTTGGTACAGAAACTCAACAATACTTGTCAGAATAAAGGAAGGAGATAGGGTACAAAAAATTAAATCGTTTGAGGATCTTTTAAAATTAAATGCTTAGTATTTGTTTTTAAATTTCAATTTACTTAACCTATGTCAAACACAAATTTACAAATTAATTATTTAGATCCTCGTGAAATTTCTAGTGATAATATTGACATTACCTCCTTAAATTCTGATAAATTCAAATGTTTTTGTATTGATCATTCTAATATTGATTCAGTCTCCGGTTTTTCTGTGATTCATCAGAATATTCGAAGCTTAAGAAAGAATTTTGATTTATTCTACTCTCATCTCACTTCTCTTGTACATTTACCTGATCTAATATTTATTTCTGAAATATGGATATATGATTTTGAAATCTCTAATTTTATTATTCCGAATTATACTTTTGCTGCAACATGCAATAATTCATATTGTGCTGGTGGTGTTGCTGTATTTTATAGAAGTGATTTAAATTGTGATATTAAAAATAGTAGTCTAAACAGCTGTGATTTATTTCCTGTGAGTTTGCAATATTTCTGGTGTTTCTTATTGTTTTATAGGTGTGTACAGGTTGCATAAATGCAGTGTACCTTTCTGGGTGAGTTTTAAATTTTTCTGGAAAGTCAATCGTGTAAGAACTTAGTTCTTCTTGGAGATTTTAATATTGACCTTTTATCTTATTCCAGTGATGTTGATTATTTTCTTTCGGTACTGTCTTCATTTGGCTTTAAATGTGAAACCCACCCACAAGAAACCCACAATTGTAGTTCTTGTTTAGATAATATATTTATTAGATTATGCAGAAACAACTTTATTACATACAAAGCAGCTATATTCGATTTAAAATTAACAGATCATAGTTTAATTAATTTGCAGTTGGACCAGAATATTAGTAGAAAAAGTCAAATAACTAGAAATGAAATCCATAAAAGTGATTATAATGCTTTAAGATCGAGTTTAACTCTTGAGTTTTGGGATGATGTTTTTTCTTGTTTAGATCCATCTATTCCATTTGACTTGTTTCTAAATAAATTACAATTTCATATCTCTAATTGTAGTCGAATTATTAATCAAAATACTAACAAATTTATTCGCTTAAAACCATGGATGTCTTTATCTTTGTTAAAGAAAGTAAAAAAGAAAAATCAACTTCACATTCGTGTTAAAAAACACCCAAATAATAATAGAATTAGAAATTACTATGAAAAATTGTGCCGCGATTTAAAAAACGATATTATTAAAAGTAGAGAGGAATATTATAGTAATAAATTTATTCAGAATGTTGGTAACTCGAAAAAAGAATGGCAATTGGTGAATGAAATCTTAAATAGAAATAATTCAGATGTGGACATCACCTGTCTTACTTAGACAAAACTAAATTTTTTAATGATTCACAATTTGGTTGTAGAAACGGAAGATCAACCGAAGATGCTTTGCTAAAATTATGTAGTGAAATTTACGTAGTGAAATTAAATTATTAAATTATGTAGTGAAATTAAATTATGTAGTGATTCTGAAATTCCAGCTGCACTCTTTATAGATATCATAAAAGCTTTCGATATGGTGAATCATGATCTGTTACTTAAGAAGTTATACAATGCTGGTTTCAGAGGATTTATATATGATTGGTTTGTTTCTTATTTGGGAAATCGTAAGAACAGAGTATAAATCAAAAATTCAGTTAGTTCTGAAAAATTTATAAATATTGGAGTTCCGCAAGGTTCTGTATTGGGCCCTATTCTATTTTTAATTTTTGTAAATTCACTTTTCATCCAAAATTTTAAAGCTAAAATTACAGCGTTTGCTGATGATACCCTCTATCATACTCCAACAAGAATCTTTTTAACACTTTTGTTGAAATCAATAATGATCTAGAACTTCTGCGCTGGTGGTTTTATCATAATAAATTAATTATTAGTAGTAAAACTAAATTTATGCTATTTAACCTTTTAGGTAAATATTATGATGATATGTCATTTATGTACATATCATTGTCCTAGCTCCTCAAGATTTAAGCTTATAAATAAGTCTGGTGATGACAATTTTGAACCAAGTTTTGATAATGATTCAAATTGTACAAAAGACTGCTTTGAAATCGAATGTGTTGTTAATTTTAAATATTTGGTCATTATATTGGATACCAAAGTAAGCTGGAAAGAACATTGTGCACATTTGAGACAATATCTAAACAAGGCTGTTAGTCAGATTTACCATCTTAGTCTTTATTGCTCTAATTATATTTTAAAGCGGGTTTACAATGGCTTGTTTAAATCGAAACTACAGTATGGCATAAGCTGCTGGGGTGGTACTCATCAAAATAAAATTGAACCATTACTTGTTAAACAAAAACATTGCATTAGGATTATTTGTAAGGTTAACCATAGGTCTTCAAGTTTTGTTCTTTTCAGAAATCTTGGGATTCTTCCTCTAAGGCACCTGTATTACTACACAATTTTAAAAATATTTTTTAAAAAATCTGGAAATAACTTTGACAGATTACAAAGTAATTTTAATTTGCGCATAAACAGCAGAAATTTTTTAAATGTACCTACAATTAATAAATCACACTTTTGTCATTTCTATAATGTTATTGCTCCACGTTTATTTAATAAGTTACCAGAAAGTTATAGATGTGAGGTGGTTGAATCAATATTTCTGAAGCATTTAAAATTATGGATTTTTTCATTTAATCACACAGAAATTCGTAATTTGCTGAATCCGATATGTACAATAATTTTTTGTGATTGAAATTTATATTTATATTCAATTTGAAAATTAATATTTACAATTAATTTATTTTTTCTGGTCTGGTTCGGGAATCGCGGTGTATGTATCGCCAATTAAGATATGTGCTGGTGTTATTACGTCCATGTCGGAATCAGATACAGCGAATAGTGGACGTGAGTTTAGTATCGCCTCAATTCGAGTTAAGAGCGTATATAGCTCTTCGTACGTCAAAATATGAGCTCCAATTACACGATTTAAATGGGTTTTGATAGTTTTCACCCCCGCTTCCCACAATCCGCCGAAGTGGGGTGACGCTGGTGGAATGAATTTCCAGGTGATATTATCTTTACCAAGATGATCCATGACGATATTGTTGTGCGTTTGGGATGTTAATAATTGGTACATTTCGTTCAACTTTCGTTTAGCACCTTGGAAGTTTGTTCCGTTGTCGCTGTAGATGACTCCAGGCTTTCCCCTTCGCGAACTGAAATGATTGAGCGCGGCGAGAAAGCATTCTGTAGTTAAATCGTTAACGAGTTCAGTATGTATTGCGCGAGTTGTAAAGCAGACGAATATACATATGTATCCTTTACTAAATTTTGGATTACGACCGCGCGCTGACCGAATAGTAATTGGGCCAGCATAGTCAACACCGATGCGACTGAAAGGTCTGTCATACCGAACGCGATCTGCTGGCAGCTCATCCATCAACTGTAAAGTTACGTGTTGTCTATTTTTAAAGCAAATGACGCAGTTATGAACGATTTTACGGATGATGTTACGGCAACCAAATATCCAAAATTGTTGTCTTAAAATTGCGAACAAACCAGATTCGCCAATAGAACATTGTTGTTGATGAGTGAATACAACAATGAGTCGAACTATATCATTTTTCCTTGGCAACATGAGTGGATGTTTTGCTGAATAGGAAATAGTTGATTGAGATATTCTTCCACCTACGCGAAGCAAACCATGCTTATCGAGGAACGGTGTAAGTCGAAGAAGGATGCTGTTATGTGGCAATGGTTTGCATCTGGAATGTAGCTTGATTTCTTCGGAAAACGATGACATTTGCGCATATTTAATACAAAAATTTTTTGCTATTGTGAGTTCGCATGTAGTTAGTGAATTTTGATAACGAGTTTGACGATTACGAATCCTAGAATTATGAACAAAACGATATATGTAGGCCACGATGCGATATAATTTCATCCAAGAGTTGGTTCTGTCGAGTAAGCAACTCATAAAGTGATACTGATTCGAATTCGCGTCGATTACCGATTGGTGTGCGAGTAGTGGCTGTTTTGTAACGCGCTCTTCCAGTAACTCAGCCGCAGGTTTTGATGACGATGATAAGTCCTTCGGCCACAGACTACGATCAAGTCGCAACCAACTGAGTCCCTCCCACCAAAGCTGAAAATTCAACAGATCAATTGGTAACAAGCCGCGTGTTCCACAGTCGGCTGGAATATGGCTAGACCACAAGTGGTTCCATTGTGACCGAGACGCTGCACTTAGTACTTCTGATGTTCTACTGGAAATAAAGGTGTACCATCGTCTAGGTGGCGATGACAACCAGTGCAGGACAATATGCGAATCGGTCCACGCATACAAGGTTAGTTTCTCCTTCTGGAATGAAGAACTTAATTTAAGATATAATCGTGATAGAAGTACTGCTCCGCAAAGCTCTAAGCGAGGAAGACTAATTTTTTTTTAATCGAGCGACTTTGGTTTTAGCTGCCACGATAACCGAGTGAAAGTGTCCATTTTCATTTTTGCTACGACAGTATATAACCGCGGCATAGGCCAGTTCGGATGAGTCGCAAAACCCGTGAAATTCGACATCAGCAGCGTGAAGTGACAAGCATATGCGCCGTGGTATTTTTATGTCATGGAAATAAGGAATTCCCGAGCGAAGTGATTTCCACCGAGCTGCCAAATCATCTTGTAATGCATCATCCCAGTCCAGTTGTCGACACCAAACTTCTTGAAATAGAATTTTAATGAGTACGACTGCGGGAGCTAAAAATCCTAAAGGGTCGAAAATCCTAGCAGCCTCAGATAACAGGTTTCGTTTGGTCATGGTTACAGATTGTGGCAACGAAATTTTGTACGAAAACGAGTCAGAAGTCGGACACCAACGAAGACCTAGTAGTTTGATTGACTTTGAAGAGCTAATGGTGTCAACTCACGTTGATTTTCTGGAATCTTAGTTAGCAACGGCCAGCAATTGGTGCTCCATTTTCGTAGGTGAAAACCTGCCGTAGATAAAACGCGCATTATGTCATCCTTTAGTTGCGTAATTTCCTCCACGGTATCCGCTCCCGAAAGAATATCGTCAACATAAAAATCATTTAAAATGGCATCAGCTACGGTTGGGTGTTCATTGATAACGTCCTTCGCTAGTTGAATTAAGGTTCGAACGGACAGAAACGGTGCTGGCGACGTGCCATACGGTATTTAAGCGATAATGTGTAAACGGCATCGATGAATCAGGCCTCCATATTATCCGCTGGTAATCTCGATGGTAGTCGGCTACCCAACTCTGGCGAAACATTTTCTCAATATCTGCGGAAAAACAGTACTTATGGCGCCGAAATCGAGTACATACCGCGAAAAGGTCACGTTGTATAGGTGGGCCAATAGATAAACGATCATTTAGCGAATATCCGTTCGAGCATTTCGCCGATCCATCAAATACCACACGAAGTTTTGTCGTGCTGCTATCTTCTTTAAAAACAGCGTGGTGTGGGAGATAGAAACATTTGTCGCAGTTAATGTCGTTCGGATGGATAACTGACATATGCCCAAGATCAAGGTATTCCTTTATAAATTCCGCGTACTTTCGTTTCAGGATCGCGTTTGATTGAAATTTACGTTCCATCGATTCTTGGCACGCGATTGCCGACTTCAGCGTATTACCAACCTCTGGAAACGTGTTTTTGAACGGCAATTCCACTACATACTTGCCTTCACCTGATCGAGAGTGGGTCGAAGCAAAATGTTCCTCAACGCGAGCAACTCGTGGAAAGGTTTGAGTGCCCTGTGACCTCCTCCAGTTGCCAGAATCGCTGTAATTCAGTATCTAAATCAACGGACATGTGCAACGAATTGAGTGATACTGGTGCATGATAGTCCGATACATAGTTGTCGCAGGTAGGGCCAACTATGATCCAGCCAAATATTGATAGTACAGCACTGGGTGCTCCAGATGTACCACTAAGTCGTTCATTTAAAAAAACTGAAAAGGCTTGCTCTGCTCCAATGATTAGATCAATTGGTTAAGGAATACGGTAATCTGGATCAGCGAGATTAAGAAATTTGAACGAGTTCGAGCGAAGTGGATCAATTGAAAAGTTTGGCAGTAAAGAAGTTAACTGGTCCAATACATATGCAGTTATAACGCTTTCACATAACCGCGTTTGGCTTTAAGCGCGTCCATTTTAAATTAATACGTAAAAATATAGCGATCGGATTATGAGATGATGAGTGAAATTGGTATCAAAGCGATAATTTGCTGTATGACTATTGAAACTGATGCGAAACGAGCTGATTGAGGTTCCTTACAAAGGCCGAGATTTGTAGAAAGTTACCCAAGAATTATCTTGTATACTAATTTATAATTTATTTATTAGTAAATTATTTATTTATTAAATTGATTAGTAAATTATTTATTTATTGTAATTTATTTATTTATTGTTAGTTATTTATTTATTGTAAATTATTTATTTATTGATTAATAAATGTCAAATATAATTGTATAAAATGTTCTAATTTGTTTTTTTTTTCTCCAGTTGCTGTATAATATATAATTTAAAGTTTATATTCAAATATGTACCAAAATGTCTTCAAGTTGTTTATTATTCAACAAATAACTGAAGCACCCTGTACCGTTGATTAAACAAATTTGATTAGGTGTAAAATAAATAAATATTCCTCTTTTCTTGTTTTAGAAACTATTGTCCAATGTTTTAATTTTATTCTGGTTGTATTAATAGAAAATGAATTTCAGATCGCGTTAAATTTATCACGATTATAAATATAACCTATTAATGTATTTATTATTTTAATTAATATTAACAATATTATTTATTTACGAAATAATACAAAAAATTGATTTGTTTAATTGAAAAATTAAATATTATTTGTGTGTAATATAAAATTCATACAAATATTTCCATCGATGAAATTGTTTCTTAAGCAAACTGAGGCACCCAGTACTTTTTTTCTTTTTCTTGTGTAAAGATGATTTTATACACAGAATAGAAATAATGTAAGTTTATTTATCAACAAATTTATTTATCAAAATTTATTTTATTTATCAATTTATTAAGCAATAATGTAAGATCACTAATTGTGAGACTTATTAACATTCGATTTTTTTTGTGAGCGCACTAATACCAATACCAATAATCAATTATTATTTTTTACGATGACGTTAAAGCGAGAGTTAATTTATTGATGAATTAATTATTTCTGATAATTAAATTACGAGAATGTATGTAATACAAGTTTGAAAAAATAATAATTGTGTGAATGGATGCAATTTTGATATTGGTTAATTGGTATGGGTAATTGTGCGAATTTAATATAATTGATATAATGATAAGTATTATAAAATGTTATACATGCGATTTTTCTTTTATATATATATGTACTAATATTGATGATTGTGATGCGGCAATCCCGTTGTTAATCTACCAAATATGATGAAATATGCACGTTTTCTTTTATTTTATGTCCATGTACTTTTATATTCACCTTTAATTTATATTGTTAATTTATATTTTATTTTTACCATTCACTTATGTTTTGTTAAATAGTTTAAATTTCACGGATTTCACTCTCTATTTTCCGATGTTATTAATTTTAAAGATAACTAATAATTTTTCCGCAATTAATGTATTAAATAATTAAAATTTTATGTGTACGATAATGTTAATATATTCACTAAAATTTGATGTATTACGAATATTACATACTTTTTGTATCGAGTTTTTTTTTATTCAGTTTTCAGTTTCACTATCCGGTTCGAAGGACCAATTTTATCTACAATAATTTTTTGTGATTGAAATTTATATTTGTATTCGATTTGAAAATTAATATTTACAATTAATTTATTTTTTGTTATTTTTATAAAACTATTGGTTCTTTTTTACATAACAATATTATTTTGATATTCACAATGTTGGTAACCGCACGAATTTTTGATTTTAACTTTACTCTATGATGGCTGTGATAAGAGTGCAAATATTTTACAATGTAATGTTAGGCTAATTTAATTTAATTGAAAAAAAGAGTAAATGTATTTGATAGTGTTAGCAATTAATTAATTAATGTGTAACTGTTTTATCGGATGATGGTTATTTATCAGATGTTCATTTTAAAACACGATAATTTGATATTGTTATATATTTTTAAATTTCATTTTTCTTACTTCCAATATTTTTTGTTTTTTCTTTCATATTTTAAATTTCATTAGTATACCCCCATCTACTAATATGAAATAACTAATAATTATATGTTTAAAAATAACTTATGTTACATCCGACTCTTGTCCTTCTGGACAATTGAATGTTCCTAACTGTTTTCAACTAACTTTAAGCTATAATTCTTCTCAATTGTACATTTTTTCTTCCCAAATCTAAATTTTAATTTATGAATTTGTATAAAAATTTAAATAAGAAATGTAATTTAGCCTTAAAAAAATTAATTTTTTGAATTTATTATGTACAGCTTTTAGTTTTTGGAAATAAAGATTTTTATGATTATTATTATTATTGTATACATAAATATATATTTATTTACACCTAATATCATATATATATTTATGCATATAGTACGTGTTTTAATTAATTTATTATTTATATTTTGAATATAAATATTTCCACATATGTTTACAATATATTTAATTTAACTAACCTTACGCAATATATAAAGTATTTTCTTTTACTTTTATGTTTACAATTATTATATATTAATAAGAATAACATTCTTATTTTATTTTATAATGTACTATAGTGTGGGAGATTTCTAACTCCTTCACACCACCCTTCCCAGCGGAAAAGGAGGAATCTTATGGCAAAAAGGTTCCTTCTTTCCAACTGTCTCTTAGATACAAATTCTTTTGTAATTTTGCAATTTTACGCATTATATATATATATTTATTCAACTTTTTTTTCTTCTTTTTTTCAAAAATTTTATTGAATTATTTCATTGTTAAATTATTTTGTTTCAGTACCTTTTTTTGTCCTGTTTTATTTTATTTACTATTGAATTTATTATCAATATGTTTAAGAAAATTTATCAAAAATTTATTTAGCTTATCTTAACTAAATTTATTATCTATTTATTATTAGTTTTAAATGATCTAGTTTATTCTACTTATTAATTTATTTTATATATATAGGTTTCCAGGCGTCCCCTTCCCCCTTAATAAATTTTTTAGTTTTCTAATACTATTGCTAGACATACGTAATACGGTTTTAATCTATTTTTATGCACTATCATTTTCTTATTTTCAGTTTTTATTTCGCAGTTAACTCCTGTGCTACTTATAACTTCTTATGGTCCAATGTATATTGGATCTAATTTTTTCCTATTTTCATTTCTTAATATAAACTAAACTACCTACTTCATAGTTACTAACTTTAACTCTAAAATCTTTATCATATCTAGTTTTTCTATCCTGTTTCTCTTTAAGTAATGTTTCCCTAGCATCTCTATGTGCTATTTGTAATTTATTTTTCAGATCTATTATAAAATCTTCATAATTGTACACTGGCTGTACATTTCTTAATAAGCTTGCAGGTAGTTGACATTGCTTTCCGTATATTAATTCGTATGGTGTACGTACTGTTTCTGAATGTACTGATGTCTTATAACAGAATGTGTAGTATGGCAACCATTTTCCCAATGTGTATGGTTTTCAGTTACGTATGTCCTGACATACCTTATGTGAATTTTCTAAAGCTCCTATAGTTTCATGGTGATATTTCTGTAGAGAAGAGTTGTTCTATTTTTAACATTTTACACATGTCCTTAAAAACATGACTCATAAATTCCGTTCCTTGGTCGGAAACTATTTTCTTTGGAACACCATATTTTAATATGAACTGTTCTACGAGTCCTTTTGCTACAGTATTAGCTTCTTTGTTTCTAAGAGGTATATTTTCTATAAATTTTGTTAATTCATCTTATATTGTTAAAATATATTTATAACCCTCTGTAGATTCATCTAATGTGCCTACAAGATCTACGAAAATTCTCTCAAAACTTGTTTCACTTGTTGATGTTATAATCATTGGTTGCCTTTTCATATTTATATGTTTATTTCTTTGACAAGATTCCCAATGTTTTACAAATGTTGTGATATCTTCCTGCATTCCTGTCCAGAAATATTTGCATTTTATATTTTTAATCATACGATTTATTCCTGCATGTACACTAGTTGGTAATATATGATAAATATTTAAGTAATAATTTTTTTCATCCCTGGGTCAGTAATCCTTATCAATTCTTTCATTATGTGCACTTTTACATTAGTATTTTTAAATATTTCATTCAATTTTTTCTTTTTATTATTAATATTATTTTGTCGACGGCCGTCTGATAATTTTAATAACTCTCCCTTCGTAATATATAATTTTTTCAATTTTAATGGACCAGTGATTTTCTGCACGTCCCTCCATAACAATCTGCCGAATGTCACGGATTGGTCTGTAGTGCTATCTTTTGGTCTAATCATTATAATACAATTCCTTTTTGGTATGTAAGCTAATATTTTATTTGGACCCAATATAATATCCTGTTGATTTTCTAATTTACTTATTTCTTCATCGAAACTATCTACTATTTTTAACTCAACTAGTTTTAACCCTTCTGGTGGTGGTTGTAATAATTCTTTTATAATTTGTTCATCCGTTTCTTTTGGTATGTCAATTTGTTCCTCATTTGTTTTTGTTTTCGATCTAGTCGTTACTGCTATAACTAAAATTTTTAGATCGTCAGATGTAATTTTTACTCTGCATCTGCTGTGCAATTTTCTTTTCCTGGTGAATATTCTACATAAAAATTATATGCTTCCAGCAAAAGTCTAAATTTAGTTAATCTAGTCTAGATGAAGGTTCTTTTAATGAAAATAAAGAGACTAATGGTCTATGACCAGTTAAAATTTTAAATCGTCTCCCGACAAGATATGGTCGATAATGTTTAATAGCCCATACTATGGCTAATAATTCTTTTTCTATTGTACTATAATTTGTCTCAACATTATTTAAAGTTTTACTAGCATATGCTATTGGTTTATCATCATTATTAGAAAGTACTGCTCCTAGAGAAAACCCTGATGCGTCAGTTCGCAAAATAAATTCTTCGTCAAAGTTTGGAAATTGTAAAATTTTTGGACTTATTAAAATTTCTTTTATATTTTCGAAAGCTTCTATACAATCTTTAGTAAAATTAAATTTAGCATTTTTTTTTTATAATTTATTTAGTGGAATGGTTATTCAAGCGAAATTTGGAATACATTTTCTATAATAATTTGCAAATGCAACAAATCTCCGAACTTCGTCTGCATTGCTTGGTTGTGGAAAATTTTTAATTGCGTTTGATTTTGTTGGATCAGGCAAAATGCCTTTCTCCGAAATAATGTGGCCTAAATATAGTACTTCTTTTCTCAGAAAACTACATTTACCAGGATGAATTATTAAATTTACATCCCTAAGTCGTTGAAAAACTTCTATTAAATTTTTATTATGCGATTCTAAACAATTTCCAAAAATTATCAAATCGTCTAAATATACAAAACATCTTGAATATGTTAAACCTGACATTGCTACTGACATCATTCGTGAAAATGCACCGGGTGAAATTTTCAAACCCATTGGCAAACGTGTTAATTGAAAATGTCCGTTTTCAGTCGAAAATGCGGTACATGGTCTACTGTCTTTGTCTAGTTCCATTTGGTAATATCCCTGACTAAGATCTATAGTCGAAAAATATGTTGCACCACCAACCATATCATATATATCTGTGATATTTGGTAGTGGAAATTTATCATCTTCTATAATATCGTTAACTTTCCGATAATCAATGACCATTCAAAATTTCTGTAATCCTGTGACAAGATCTTTTTTCTTTGGTACAATTAGTACAGGTGAATTCCAAAGCCAAAACTGATGGTTCAGCTATTTTATTTTTTAACATTTTGTCTATTTCTTCCTTTATATTTTGTTTTTGTGTATGCGGTATTCTATATTGTTTAGTATACTTTGGTGCAATTCCTTCTTTTATTTTAATATTTGCTGTCCCAATATTTCCATTGTTATTATAATTATTAAAATTATTATGTGGCCTTCTACTATTTTGATTTTGACCATTATTATAATGTCGTCTATTATTATTATTATTATTCACATAAATAATGAATACCGTTCGGAAGATATTCCGTCGGAGATTTCCACTCCGACGGAGAAAAAAATGGAATTATGAAATACCTCGGAATCGTATAAAAATATTGCCATAGCAAACCCATTTTTCGGATTTTCGAAATCAGCTGATTTACTTCAAATTCAAAAATTAAATATTTTTAAAATACTTTTTTTCATTTTTTTTCATACATACTTGATGAAAATTATTTTAAAAGCATTAATTTCTGAATTTGTGTATTGAAAAATGTTTAAAATGAATAGTTTTGGGTTTGGAACTTATTGATGAAGAGAACTTAGAAAATTTTATACATTTAAAAGGAAACATTTTAAGCCAATTTTTTTTATCAAAAGTTGACTTTAATTTCAATTTCCGCAACTGTTTTTTTCGGAAAATTTTTGTATGAACTTGACATTTCGATCGTAATTTAAAATACAAATATACGAATGAAACCGATTCGAAAATGAATAATATTACGAACGGATTTTAGAATTAGGAAGTCTCCGTTGGAGCTAAAATCGAACATTTCTCCGTTCCGAACGGAATACATGATTTACATGATTTATGTGATTATTGTTATAATTATTATTTTGGGAATTATTATAATTCCGGTTGTTATTATTGTATTGGTGGGAATTTCGGTTCCTGTTGTTGTCTACGTATCTCACAACTTCCGAATTCCTTTGCGTACCTGGATCCAATTCCAATAAATGTTTTATGGCAGTATCGAAATCGGTATGCCTAGCACTGTCCAATATAATTTTGTACCGTTCGCTTACTCCCTTTTTTAAAAATGCCAGTCCTCTTCGATTATTGGCTGCTGTTAGTGCTGGTCTTTCAGACTCGCTTTGTGCACTGACATCTAATTCGGTCATCCTTAATATTAGATAATTTCTCTCCTGGCAGGATCGCCATGTAAAGTCTGCCGTACAATTCCGTTTCTCACCAAGCTAACTTCACGAAGTCGCACTGAAAAACAATAGCCGTTGTCCGAATGTTATGACAACGTAGCGTATGCCTCAGTTACTTCAGTGGACTTCTATTTGATAGGTTTTTAAGGTTTCTTCCTTGTTTAGCGAGTAGCTATAATGGTAACTTAGTTATATATTTTTTTTCCTTAACTTTTTTCTTTATTAATTTGTTCTCTACACTTAATATTTTGAATTTTTGTTTTAACAACTCGCTCTTGATGTATTCTGTATTGCATGACGGGTGTAAGTGCCTTACCATAACTCTGATTGGTCTCGTTATCTTGTTTTCGTATGAGTGCCATTCATGTTTAGCTTCGTTTGCGTATCTTGTCAGTTCTCAGTAATCAGTCTCTGTATTTACATTTATTTTTATCTGTTTATTACCTAAGAGGTTTCTAGAAAACTCGAGATTTTTAATTTTCAGTGCTTTATTCATGGACGCGTAATTTTCGACATTGCTGAAAATTATTGGTGGTGGTTTGTATGTTCGTTGTTTTTTTCAGGTTGTATATTCATACTCTGACTTACTGTATTACTTGTCGTGGGTGCTTTTAAGTTGTTTATCAAATTATTCGTTGGGTTTTTATGTTCGTTGATTTTTCTAGTTCTCTAGGGGTAAGAATTTGGTACCTTTTGTTGGTAACCGCATAATTCTCCTTTCCTACTGAGCATGGCGAAACATCGATACTTGTTTTATTGTTTGGTTCCAAAGTTTTTCTTAGTATCCATTTGATGATAATAAAACACTACTTCCTTATATTTAATATATAAAGTTTTATTATTCAAATAAATAGATTAAGAAAAATTCATTTAACTTGTAGCAGTGAGAATGTCCACCCAATAGCACAGATGAGAATATATAACCTATTTACACAAATGATTATATTCTGACAAACTAACACTCCTCCTCATTCTCACAACTATCCTTATTATCAAGTCCACATTTAAGTTTTAATGTCTTTATTAATTGTCCAGATAACGGTTTTGTCATCATATCAGCAACCATATCTTTTGTTGAAATATATTCACACTTAACGATACCTTTAGTAATGTAGTCCTTAACAAAATAAAATTTTGTGTCTATATGTTTTGTGCGATTACTTAATTTTTCTTCTTGAATAAGTTTCAAACAGCTCTGATTATCTTCAAATATTAATGTTGGTTCCTTTATAACAACACCGAAATCATATAATAATTTTCTTAGTAAAAATGTTTCTCTGCATACTTCTGATAAAGCAATAAATTCAGCTTCAGTTGATGACAGTGCTACTCAACTTTGTTTCCTGTATGTCCAACTTACTGCACTACCATATACAAAGAAAATGTAACCAGTGTTTGAATTTTCTGTCCTTACGATCTTCTGCCCAATTTGCATCTGCATATCCATGTAAAATTCGATTGTCATAGCTATTAAGTATTAATTTATTCCCTGCAGTGCCCTTTAAATATTTTAATAAACGTTTACATTCATTCCAGTCATATTTACTTGGATTAATTGTTTTTCTAGCTAATATTGATACTGCTGTTTATATGTCTGGTCGGCTATTTACTGATAGGTATAACAAACTACCGACAAGTTTTTGATAATTTTTTTGTTATATGATAAAACGTCTTCTTTATCTGAATATTTTTCATAACCTAAATCTAATGGATAAGGTGATGATTTAGCATTTTCTAAACCATAACAAACTAAAAGTTTTCTTATATACGGAGTTTGATACTAAAACCACCATTTTCTTTAACAATTTCTAATCATGTATAGCGTGATTCCAAACTCTTGCAGACTGTTTTAAATCGTGTAAACTTTTCTTTAGTTGACAGACAATGTTTGTATTATTATGGTCAAATCCAGGTGGCTGTTTCATATAGATTATTTCTCTAAGGTTACCATTCAAAAAAGCAGTTTTTGCATCTAAATGTTTTACTATCATATTTTCACGTCCAGCAATAGTTAATAGTATTCTAAGTGTTTCTTGTTTAACAACAGGAGCAAATACCTCATCATAATCAATACCATATTTTTGATTAAAACCCTGTGCCACTAAACGTGCTTTATATCTTTGAACATTTCCTTTAGCGTCAGTCTTTATTTTAAATATCCATTTAGAACCTATAGCTTTACGATTCTGAGGAAGTTCTACTAATGACCATGTACCATTATTCTTTAATGATTCTATCTCCTCCTGCATTGCAATTCTCCAATTTTTATTTTCATCACAATTTAATGCCTCTTTAATTGTATTTGGTTCATAAATTGTACTTAAAGTTTTTAAACTAAATCGTTTAGGTGGAATTCCTTTATTTATTCTTGATGAACGACGAACTGTATTTTCTTCACTATTAACATGTTCATTGAAATCAGTATTAAAATCTTCAACAAAATCAATATTTACATCTTCAGCAATGCTTTCTGTATCTTCATTTTCATTATTAACTATACTGTCATATTCAACATCATCTCTCTGTATATTAATATCAATATTACTACTATCAAAACAATTAACATTTTTATCTTTTTTCATAGATTTTACTGCTTTAGAAAATTTTACATCTCTACTTACTGTAATTTTATTAGTATTTGTATTTAGTAACCTGTAACCTTTTGAATGTGCATCATAACCAACAATGATTTGAAGTTCTGCTTTTTTATATAACTTTTGTCTTTTCTCTTTAGGTATATAAACATATGCTTTTTCACCAAATATTTGAAGATGATGTATGTTAGGTTTTCTTCCTTCCCAATATTGGTATGGAGTATAATTAATCGCTGAAGATGGTAATCTATTTTGCAAGTAGTTAGCAGTTAACACTGCTTCTCCCCAATACTGATTACCTAAATTTGAATCTAGTAACAAACATCTCGTCATTTCAATTAGAGAACGATTCTTTCTTTCCGCTATACCATTCTGTTGCGGTGTATATATATTTGTATACTGTGTAATAATTCCTTCTTTTCTTAAATATTCTGTAACATTTTTACATTTAAATTCCGTACCATTATCTGATCCGATTACTTTCGGTTTTCTTGAAAATTTCGTTTTAACCATTTCTATATAATCTTTTATTTTTTCAGAAACTTCTGATTTTTCTTTAAGTAAATAAACGACTCTATACATCTATAAATGTAAGGAAATATCTATTATTGCTGGGAGTTGCTGTAGGCATTGGACCACAAACATCTGTTACTATTAAATCTCATATAGCTATCCTTTTGATTTCTGCTTTTCTAGGAAATGGTAATCTAGATATCTTACCTTCAGTACATACACTACATGTCTCTTTTATACCACAATCAGTGTACTTTAACTCTTCTACTAAATTTTGCTTAAACATTATCTTAATTATAGTTGAATCTCTATGACCAAATATTCTATGCCAATAATGTTCACTATTATTAGTATGATGTATAACAGACAATGCTTTATTATTTTCTACTATTTTCAATTTAAATAAATTTGCAATTTCATTAGCAACAGCAATTTCTTTATTTTCTTTTAATATAACGCATTTTCCATTCCTAAAATAAACAGATAGACCTTTATTTAATAATTTGTTCACAGATAATAGATTTCCACGAATAGAAGGAACATATAATACATTTTCAATGGTAGTATTATATTCTTCATTTTTACTATTTAATAATTTTACTTTACAGGTACCTACATCAAGTGCATCAACTTCATCGCCACTAGTTACTGCTATTTTTGATTTAAAAGTTCTATCTAATTCAGTGCAATCTTTAATATTACTTGATATATGACAAAAAGCTCCAGAATCCACAACCCATCCAAAAAAGTTATCTGAAGATATATTAAAGCAAAAATCATCACTTTTAAAAACAGTTCCTACATTTTCTGTTGATTGTTTACTTTTCCAGAATTGATACTTTTGGCAATTCTTTTTAAAATGACCTTGTCTTTTACAGAAATAACACTGAATTTTACCTTTTTGTTGCACGGAACTCTATTTTGAATGATTGTTTTCATTTCACTTTCATTATTATGTTCATTTGAACATTCCTGTCTTTTATATTCTTCCATCAACTTAAGTTTTACTAAATTTAAGGTTAGGTCATCTTATTCTCTTGTTTCTAGAGCAGTTACTAAAAGAGCAGTTCTAGAGCAGTTCTCTTGTTTCTAGAGCAGTTACTCATAGGATCTGGGAAGACTACTTAATATCATAAATCCATTTTTCAGGTACTTCATCTGTTTCATCTTCATCTGTGGCTGTTTCTTCTTTTGACTTCCAATTTTCCGTAACTAGATCCGGTGTTGGATCAGATATCACATTCCATACACCTTCTTTCATTAATAATAGCTTCATTTTATACTTCCAATTATGATAGTTGTCATTCTTTAATTTCTGTATAGAAAGCTTTATGTTGTCGCACATTTTATTTTTCTATCCTTATCATAATATTCAACTTTATTATTATTCTTTATTTGGCTGGGACTGGGCCCATAACCTGATGATAATAAAACAGTACTTCCTTATATTTAATATATAAAGTTTTATTATTCAAATATTAATCAAGAAATAAACAAAATACAAATATTCAATTGTACGAGAAATAAAAAGAAAGTACGATTAAGAAAAATTTATTTAACTTCTAGCAGTGAGAATGTGTACCCAATAGCACAGATGAGAAAATATAACCTATTAGCACAAATGATTATATTCTGACATACTAACACCATTCCGTTTCTTCCGCAACAATTGGTGTATTATTTGCTGTTATATTTTCAGTTATTCCCGAATTTGATGATGGACTCTTATCTTTATCTTGGATTGCTTGAATAATGTTCTTCAGCTCCTGTATTTCTTTTCTGGCTTCGGATAGATCATTTTATAGCTTCATTATTCTTTGTTTTTCTAGAATGTTAGAGTTTTCTGTTCGTATTTCAAATAAGTTACCTTGTGATCGTATTTTTTTTCTTTTAGGTGTATTTTCTTCTTGGACGTTGCTGTTGTTTAGGAGATCCAACGAATTAGAAATATATGGAAGCAGCATAAATTTGCTATCTCTATCTAACACATTGAAAAATTAATATTCTTCAAAAAGTGTTTGTGAAGCCAAGAAAAAAGTATTTCTCTTTCTTCAGGTCGCCATAGTGTCAAAGCAAAGTGTTAGTAAAAATTATAAACAGCTGATTATAATCAACTGAAATTATATCAGCTGATAATTTGTATGCCAGAATCGGATTTTTTTTTTGATTTACTATTGTTCAGATTTTTATACCTTAAATTTAAGGTATAAAAAAGATTAAACAAGTAAAAAATATTATTATTCATCGTTGTAATAATTGTAATTTGTAATATTAAGGAAAAATAAATATTTTTAAATTTTGCCAGTATTTTAATAGTTTAATGTTGTTCAGTTAAAAAATATATTATTAATCCGGCATAATCTAAATAACAATATCCACTTTCCACTAAATTAGAATATTAACCAAACAATACTCACTATTTATTCCCTTTCATTTTTTTTCAAAGCATTTAAAATAATTGCATTATTTTAGAGCATGCCCGGATTAGAAGAAAAACCTAGTCCGTCCTTTTAAGCCGTTTATAAATTTTGACACAGTGGCGACCTAAAGAGCGAGACAACTATACCCGGACAGGCTTCAATTATTTTTCTTATGCTTCTTCCATATATTTCTAATTCGTTGAGGAGATCAATAATTGATCGTTTATGAATGTTTATTTTTTGATTCTTTAATACTGTTGTTGGTGTATTCAGATCTGATAAATCTGCCATAGATTTACTTTTTATTGGCGATCGACTTATTATTGATTTTCCTTTAAACCGATTGTTTACCATTTTGTTGTTTAGTACAGTACCTGTATTTTGCACCAAGGCCTGTGACTTCACCATGGGTGCAGAGGATTTATCCCCGTGAATTTTGTCCACTGGCGACTTTGTTGTGAATTGAAGCACCCAGTACTTCAATTCACAACCACAAAACAGTTAACTAAAATATTTTGAAATAATTTAAATTTATTAATTAAAATTGCTAAATAATTAAAAATTAAATTGGAACAATATTTTGGAGAGCTGATTGGCTAACCAAAATATCGCATGCATATCGCATTGGAAAACCAAAAAGCTCTTCAACCAAATAAATTGGCTGTTTTTTGGTAGCCAAAATAAGTCTACTTTGGGGTGTCAAGAGGTAATGTGAATAAAACGAAGCTTATGCTTTTACTATTTTTGAAGTAATTACTGGTGGTTGTAATAATTCTTTTATAATTTGTTCATCCGTTTCTTTTGGTATGTCAATTTGTTCCTCATTTGTTTTTGTTTTCGATCTAGTCGTTACTGCTATAACTAAAATTTTTAGATCGTCAGATGTAATTTTTACTCTGCATCTGCTGTGCAATTTTCTTTTCCTGGTGAATATTCTACATAAAAATTATATGCTTCCAGCAAAAGTCTAAATTTAGTTAATCAAGTCTAGATGAAGGTTCTTTTAATGAAAATAAAGAGACTAATGGTCTATGACCAGTTAAAATTTTAAATCGTCTCCCGACAAGATATGATCGATAATGTTTAATAGCCCATACTATGGCTAATAATTCTTTTTCTATTGTACTATAATTTGTCTCAACATTATTTAAAGTTTTACTAGCATATGCTATTGGTTTATCATCATTATTAGAAAGTACTGCTCCTAGAGAAAACCCTGATGCGTCAGTTCGTAAAATAAATTCTTCGTCAAAGTTTGGAAATTGTAAAATTTTTGGACTTATTAAAATTTCTTTTATATTTTCGAAAGCTTCTATACAATCTTTAGTAAAATTAAATTTAGCATTTTTTTTTTATAATTTATTTAGTGGAATGGTTATTCAAGCGAAATTTGGAATACATTTTCTATAATAATTTGCAAATGCAACAAATCTCCGAACTTCGTCTGCATTGCTTGGTTGTGGAAAATTTTTAATTGCGTTTGATTTTGTTGGATCAGGCAAAATGCCTTTCTCCGAAATAATGTGGCCTAAATATAGTACTTCTTTTCTCAGAAAACTACATTTACCAGGATGAATTATTAAATTTACATCCCTAAGTCGTTGAAAAACTTCTATTAAATTTTTATTATGCGATTCTAAACAATTTCCAAAAATTATCAAATCGTCTAAATATACAAAACATCTTGAATATGTTAAACCTGACATTGCTACTGACATCATTCGTGAAAATGCACCGGGTGAAATTTTCAAACCCATTGGCAAACGTGTTAATTGAAAATGTCCGTTTTCAGTCGAAAATGCGGTACATGGTCTACTGTCTTTGTCTAGTTCCATTTGGTAATATCCCTGACTAAGATCTATAGTCGAAAAATATGTTGCACCACCAACCATATCATATATATCTGTGATATTTGGTAGTGGAAATTTATCATCTTCTATAATATCGTTAACTTTCCGATAATCAATGACCATTCGAAATTTCTGTAATCCTGTGACAGGATCTTTTTTCTTTGGTACAATTAGTACAGGTGAATTCCAAGCCGAAACTGATGGTTCAGCTATTTTATTTTTTAACATTTTGTCTATTTCTTCCTTTATATTTTGTTTTTGTGTATCCGGTATTCTATATTGTTTAGTATACTTTGGTGCAATTCCTTCTTTTATTTTAATATTTGCTGTCCCAATATTTCCATTGTTATTATAATTATTAAAATTATTATGTGGCCTTCTACTATTTTGATTTTGACCATTATTATAATGTCGTCTATTATTATTATTATTATTCACATAAATAATGAATACCGTTCGGAAGATATTCCGTCGGAGATTTCCACTCCGACGGAGAAAAAAATGGAATTATGAAATACTTCGGAATCGTATAAAAATATTGCCATAGCAAACCCATTTTTCGGATTTTCGAAATCAGCTTATTTACTTCAAATTCAAAAATTAAATATTTTTAAAATATTTTTTTTCATTTTTTTTCATACATACTTGATGAAAATTATTTTAAAAGCATTAATTTCTGAATTTGTGTATTGAAAAATGTTTAAAATGAATAGTTTTGGGTTTGGAACTTATTGATGAAGAGAAATTAGAAAATTTTATACATTTAAAAGGAAACATTTTAAGCCAATTTTTTTTATCAAAAGTTGACTTTAATTTCAATTTCCGCAACTGTTTTTTTCGGAAAATTTTTGTATGAACTTGACATTTCGATCGTAATTTAAAATACAAATATACGAATGAAACGGATTCGAAAATGAATAATATTACGAACGGATTTTAGAATTAGGAAGTCTCCGTTGGAGCTAAAATCAAACATTTCTCCGTTCCGAACGGAATACATGATTTATGTGATTATTGTTATAATTATTATTTTGGTAATTATTATAATTCCGGTTGTTATTATTGTATTGGTGGGAATTTCGGTTCCTGTTGTTGTCTACGTATCTCACAACTTCCGAATTCCTTTGCGTACCTGGATCCAATTCCAATAAATGTTTTATGGCAGTATCGAAATCGGTATGCCTAGCACTGTCCAATATAATTTTGTACCGTTCGCTTACTCCCTTTTTTAAAAATGCCAGTCCTCTTCGATTATTGGCTGCTGTTAGTGCTGGTCTCTCAGACTCGCTTTGTGCACTGACATCTAATTCGGTCATCCTTAATATTAGATAATTTCTCTCCTGGCAGGATCGCCATGTAAAGTCTGCCGTACAATTCCGTTTCTCACCAAGCAAACTTCACGAAGTCGCACTGAAAAACAATAGCCGTTGTCCGAATGTTATGACAACGTAGCGTAAGCCTCAGTTACTTCAGTGGACTTCTATTTGATAGGTTTTTAAGGTTTCTTCCTTGTTTAGCGAGTAGCTATAATGGTAACTCAGTTATATATTTTTTTCCCTTAACTTTTTTCTTTATTAATTTGTTCTCTACACTTAATATTTTGAATTTTTGTTTTAACAACTCGCTCTTGATGTATTCCGTATCGCATGACGGGTGTAACCATAACTCTGATTGGTCTCGTTATCTTGTTTTCGTATGAGTGCCATTCATGTTTAGCTTCGTTTGCGTATCTTGTCAGTTCTCAGTAATCAGTCTCTGTATTTACATTTATTTTTATCTGTTTATTACCTAAGAGGTTTCTAGAAAACTCGAGATTTTTAATTTTCAGTGCTTTATTCATGGACGCGTAATTTTCGACATTGCTGAAAATTATTGGTGGTGGTTTGTATGTTCGTTGTTTTTTTCAGGTTGTATATTCATACTCTGACTTACTGTATTACTTGTCGTGGGTGCTTTTAAGTTGTTTATCAAATTATTCGTTGGGTTTTTATGTTCGTTGATTTTTCTAGTTCTCTAGGGGTAAGAATTTGGTACCTTTTGTTGGTAACCGCATAATTCTCCTTTCCTACTGAGCATGGCGAAACATCGATACTTGTTTTATTGTTTGGTTTCAAAGTTTTTCTTTTTTTTTTGTAGTATCCATTTGATGATAATAAAACACTACTTCCTTATATTTAATATATAAAGTTTTATTATTCAAATAAATAGATTAAGAAAAATTTATTTAACTTGTAGCAGTGAGAATGTCCACCCAATAGCACAGATGAGAATATATAACCTATTTACACAAATGATTATATTCTGACAAACTAACACTCCTCCTCATTCTCACAACTATCCTTATTATCAAGTCCACATTTAAGTTTTAATGTCTTTATTAATTGTCCAGATAACGGTTTTGTCATCATATCAGCAACCATATCTTTTGTTGAAATATATTCACACTTAACGATACCTTTAGTAATGTAGTCCTTAACAAAATAAAATTTTGTGTCTATATGTTTTGTGCGATTACTTAATTTTTCTTCTTGAATAAGTTTCAAACAGCTCTGATTATTTTCAAATATTAATGTTGGTTCCTTTATAACAACACCGAAATCATATAATAATTTTCTTAGTAAAAATGTTTCTCTGCATGCTTCTGATAAAGCAAGAAATTCAGCTTCAGTTGATGACAGTGCTACTCAACTTTGTTTCCTGTATGTCCAACTTACTGCACTACCATATACAAAGAAAATGTAACCAGTGTTTGAATTTTCTGTCCTTACGATCTTCTGCCCAATTTGCATCTGCATATCCATGTAAAATTCGATTGTCATAGCTATTAAGTATTAATTTATTCCCTGCAGTGCCCTTTAAATATTTTAATAAACGTTTACATTCATTCCAGTCATATTTACTTGGATTAATTGTTTTTCTAGCTAATATTGATTCTGCTGTTTATATGTCTGGTCGGCTATTTACTGATAGGTATAACAAACTACCGACAAGTTTTTGATAATTTTTGTTATATGATAAAACGTCTTCTTTATCTGAATATTTTTCATAACCTAAATCTAATGGATAAGGTGATGATTTAGCATTTTCTAAACCATAACAAACTAAAAGTTTTCTTATATACGGAGTTTGATACTAAAACAACCACCATTTTCTTTAACAATTTCTAATCATGTATAGCGTGATTCCAAACTCTTGCAGACTGTTTTAAACCGTGTAAACTTTTCTTTAGTTGACAGACAATGTTTGTATTATTATGGTCAAATCCAGGTGGCTGTTTCATATAGATTATTTCTCTAAGGTTACCATTCAAAAAAGCAGTTTTTGCATCTAAATGTTTTACTATCATATTTTCACGTCCAGCAATAGTTAATAGTATTCTAAGTGTTTCTTGTTTAACAACAGGAGCAAATAACTCATCATAATCAATACCATATTTTTGATTAAAACCCTGTGCCACTAAACGTGCTTTATATCTTTGAACATTTCCTTTAGCGTCAGTCTTTATTTTAAATATCCATTTAGAACCTATAGCTTTACGATTCTGAGGAAGTTCTACTAATGACCATGTACCATTATTCTTTAATGATTCTATCTCCTCCTGCATTGCAATTCTCCAATTTTTATTTTCATCACAATTTAATGCCTCTTTAATTGTATTTGGTTCATAAATTGTACTTAAAGTTTTTAAACTAAATCGTTTAGGTGGAATTCCTTTATTTATTCTTGATGAACGACGAACTGTATTTTCTTCACTATTAACATGTTCATTGAAATCAGTATTAAAATCTTCAACAAAATCAATATTTACATCTTCAGCAATGCTTTCTGTATCTTCATTTTCATTATTAACTATACTGTCATATTCAACATCATCTCTCTGTATATTAATATCAATATTACTACTATCAAAACAATTAACATTTTTATCTTTTTTCATAGATTTTACTGCTTTAGAAAATTTTACATCTCTACTTACTGTAATTTTATTAGTATTTGTATTTAGTAACCTGTAACCTTTTGAATGTGCATCATAACCAACAATGATTTGAAGTTCTGCTTTTTTATATAACTTTTGTCTTTTCTCTTTAGGTATATAAACATATGCTTTTTCACCAAATATTTGAAGATGATGTATGTTAGGTTTTCTTCCTTCCCAATATTGGTATGGAGTATAATTAATCGCTGAAGATGGTAATCTATTTTGCAAGTAGTTAGCAGTTAACACTGCTTCTCCCCAATACTGATTACCTAAATTTGAATCTAGTAACAAACATCTCGTCATTTCAATTAGAGAACGATTCTTTCTTTCCGCTATACCATTCTGTTGCGGTGTATATATATTTGTATACTGTGTAATAATTCCTTCTTTTCTTAAATATTCTGTAACATTTTTACATTTAAATTCCGTACCATTATCTGATCCGATTACTTTCGGTTTTCTTGAAAATTTCGTTTTAACCATTTCTATATAATCTTTTATTTTTTCAGAAACTTCTGATTTTTCTTTAAGTAAATAAACGACTCAGTAGTAAGGGCTATGAGAGTTCTAGACCACCAATCAACACACCCTGTAATTTGCTATTTAGTGAAAGTGAATTAAGGGGTGTGTTGGTAGTTGTTGGTGTCTGTCGTGTTGTCTGTCGGTCTGTCGTTTTGTCGTTTGTCGGTGTGTCATAGTGTCTGTCGTTTTGTCTGTCGGTCTGTCGTTTTGTCGTTTGTCGGTGTGTCATAGTGTCTGTCGTTTTGTCTGTCGTTTTGTCTGTCGGTCTGTCGTTTTGTCGTTTGTCGGTGTGTCACAGTGTCTGTCGGTTTGTGGGGCTGTCATTGTTGTTTAATGAGCACGTTTTAGTGTGTGTGGGGGGCGGGTTGGTGTATTGGATATGATGGTGTGGGATGGGGATGTGTGATGGGGGTGTGGGATGGGGTGTGGTTGGGGGTTAATGATGTTAGTATTGTGTGTATAAGTTTTAACCTTTTAACAAACTCCATTAGTTGATATTTGCTAAATTTAAGATTTTTGTGGTTAGTCTTATCAGTGAATTTCACAATTTTCGTTTATGCTTTGTATTTAAATTTTGTTAAATTTAAAATATATTCTAAATAAAATTATTTTCCTTATCAGTAATAAGTTGTGGTTTATGAATGAATTTTTTTGTGTTATTGAATATATAAACAAAATAATTATATTTTGAGTTTTGCTATTAGAATTTAGCTAAAACAAATGTTAAGGTTTTAGATATCAAGGTCATTTTTACTATGAAAATTTTATTCCGAATAAATTATTTTCCTTATCAGTAATAAGTTGTAGTTTATGAAGTATAGCTAAAACAAATGTTAAGGTTTTAGATGTCAAGGCCATTTTTACTATAAAAATTTTATGTTTGATAGTGAGTATAGAGTAAAACATATGTTAATGATTTAGATATCAAGGTCAAATTTACTATTAAAAGAATTTATGTAAATAAGATTTAAAATAATAATAATAATAATAAATATATATATATACCGTCTACTTTAGATAAAATATATTTAGTTAAAAATAGATCTAAACTGACAAAGGTTGATTTATTATAATGTGGGAAAATTTGAAGGCAATTACTACATTTGATGGTGATGATGATGATGATGATGATCATGATGAAATACTACAATCAATGGAGAACTATATAAATCATAAATTATTATTGCTAGATAAATTTTTAAAAGTTTATAAAAATTTCATGCTTGATGAGCATAGAGAGGAATTTGAAAATTATCGGAAAGCATTAACGAAATTAGTGAATGTTGAAATGAAATTTTCAATTCATGGGTCACACTATTCAAATTGTATATGGTCTTCTGATGACGCAACATCTGGACCAGATACATGTGCATGTAGCAGTATAAACTTTATTGAAGATTCTTGTATAAAACTTATGAGATTATATATGAGATTGGCTGACACAAATAATTTATTATTAAGATAATTAAATACATACTTTATTACAAATGTTAATTGTATAATTGAAAATAAATAAAGTTAATGAGATTTGTAAATTTGGTTACTTAGTTTTGATTTTTAGTATGTTACTAACTGTGTGAGATATAGCATTAATGATGAGCAATAATTTCATAAAATGTTTTTTAGAAAAATATGATGGTGTGCTATTGAAAGAACATAAAGATATAATAATTGATTTTTATATCAGATTTCCAAACACAACAGACACATATACACAACAAATGAAATGTGAATGCACATATACATGTGCTTGTGTTATGGAACTTTTAAGAAAACAATATATAATGAAAATAATGAATTACTATAAATATCCAACAAATTACCAAATAAGTTAATAGTAGTTAATTAAGCGAGTGGTAGTGAAGATGTTTTGGTGTGAAGATATTTATCATGGACAGAAATATTGTATTTGCATGAGAAAATGGAAATCCTTTAAAATAGTTAATGTGAAAATTTTTGGTCCGGTGTTAGAGCTTTGGGCAATTCCTGAACATGGTGATGATAAGGTTTTATTACTATCTGTAAGAAATGGTGAATCTTTACCAAAATATCGAAATTGGGGTTATGGGTGGTGATATAGGAATAGCCGGTGAAATAAATAATATAAGCAATGAGAGAAAATGTTTCAAAATAAACAAGTTTCCAATTGACTGTCCATTCGCAGTGGACGATGATTGGGAGATTATTGGAAAGAAAACATCAGAATCATTATCTCGTACTACCACATCTATATATAGAAAAGCTGACAACATAGTTGTGGATAAAAAATCAGAATTGATAAACAGGCTTAATAATGCTTTACTACAATTAGAGAATATGATGGAAAACTATGGCGATAGAGAGAGATACTGTATATAATATGAAACAAAAAATTACGAGCTTATCAAACAACTTGAAAACAGTGAAAATGATTTACATGCAAAAAGAAAATAATTCTATTACAGATGATGATGTTTTACGCTTATTAGTATTAGCGGAAGATTATAAGGCAACTTTAGAAGTTCGTTTGCAAAAGAAGGAGTAGTCTCAAACAAATTAATATAAAAGTCAATTATCCTAACACAAAAATCTCATTCTACAAAATACTATTGAAGCATTAACTTCAATCTTTCAACCTAAAGAAGCTTTAAATATGACGAAAATTTCACTTATTTTTATTTCAAGTTTGATTCTTGCTAATATTTATGGAGCTCCTGTAAATAATATTACATTGAATCAGGATCATAATGGGGATGCTACATTCAATGTTCTACGCCCGAGTAATGAAACAATTCAAATACGCTTGTCTATAAATCTACTAAAACATGTTCATTCTCCTGAACTGGAGGATTCGCTGCAAACATCAACTATAAATATCCATTCAACAGTACCAAGTGAAGAGCCCCAAAGTTTAACTCGTGTTACTATTGAAGAAGCGATTGAAGCTTTTAAAGCTGATTTAATTAAAAAAGAAAAAGACATTGCTGGTATAATCGAAAGTGAACATATATTTTATAGACATTTCAAATTTGAATATGGTGATGATAAAGAAATCAAAATACGATGTGCCTATGATAGTGATTTTCAAAAAAGATCTTTGAAAATAAAATGTTTGGAATATAAGGAAGTTGATAGTGAAAGAATTTTGAGTAACGGTGAAATAGAAAGATATACATCGCATGACACAACTTATAGATCAGATTATGAAATAATTGATTTGAGAAAATTTAACCAAAAGTACAACATGGACATATCTTAAATATGAAACAAAAATGTACTTTATAATATAATTAATAAATAAAAAGAAATATTTTAGTTTGAAAAATTAAATTTTGTTATTTTCATTTACTCTAAGCATTTATACAATATTTAATCATTCCTAAAATGCCTATTGACAAATTTGGACGAACTGATGATTGGAGGGAGAGAAAACCTTTACGTGGTCCACCGGGTGTAGGATTTCATTTAACAGTTCAAGATGATTATGACTTGAAACATAAACGAGTTATAAACATCGCACAACCTATAGATAATTTGGATGTTGTTTCAAAACAGTTTGTTGACAACGAAACAATTAAAATAAAATCGCAATGTGAAAAATCTTCAAATGAACTAAAAGATGATATTAAAAATTTACCAGATATAATTTTTAATTCACTTAATTTCAAATCTCTAATTGATGAAATAAAATTTTTAAAGAGTGAAATAGAAAAACTAGAAGATTTTTGTAGATCCGTTGATGCATTTGTACATAGACAAAATAAAATTGTTTGATTTACAAGAATTAATATGTAATAAATAAAAAAAAGAAATATTTTGAAATAACAAATTTTTGTTTTTATTTATGTATTTACAGAAACATGTACATGTATTATTTTTTTAAATTTTTATATGGAATTGAAGATTTTTCTCCTGATGCTCCTGCTGATGATGATGATGATGATGATGATGGTTTCTGTGAACTTGAAGATTCACATTTTTTTCCTGTACAAAATAATTTATATTTGCACTCCTTCACTTTATCAATTTTCTTATTTTCGGTGAGTAACTGTTTTTTGTCGTTCATATTTTAGCGTTGATTATTACTTCTGTTATATATGGCAGATAAACTTGAATTAAATTATTGAAAAAATTTTTAGTGGTAAATACCAAATATGTTTGTTTATTTTAATTTCGAACTGATTAAATTATTCTTCAATGTATTTCACAATAATACATCTTTCTTATTTATCCACGAATTTTGATTGGAAGGAAATCCAAGCCATTTCACAAAAACTTTGTCACCCTTGGTTTTGATAACTTTTTCAACTAAATATATATGTGGATATTTTGGTGTTTGTAATTCATACTCATAGAAACCTCCTTTAATGGGGTGTCCTTGATAATCTTCTAATAAGTAAGTAACTGGATTTGTCAGCTGCCTCTTTGTTATCTTGAAAACTTCCGTAGTCCAGTTGGGTGTATAACCTTTTTCAAAAACATGTTTAAACTTGCTCACTCGAACTGACTCACCAACTTTAAAATTAGCAAATGGTGTAATTTTAATGTGATTATAAACTGTAGCTAATAATTTTTTTTCATCATTTTTTGTGGTCTCAGCGGGTTTTCTTTTAGTTGTTCTGTGAGTTGAATGATTATAATCATTAATAAGTTTCTGAATGATGTTAACCCATTTATAGTTTCCATTAAAACTGAATTCCTTCCACATTTTTTCCTTTATTGTACGATTAAAACGTTCAACAATTGAGGCTTTCAGTGAGCTAAATGTTGAATAATGATTAACGTTGTATTTCAACATCAAATTTTGAAAATTTTTGTTAAAAAATTCTTTACCATCATCAGTTTGTAAATTTCGAGGATGTCGATTTGAATTTAAAAAAATCGATTTAAGCGATTCAGTAACCATATCACCAGTTTTATTTTTTATTGGAATAGCCCATCCATATTTTGAGAATGTGTCAATTACAGTTAGTAAATATTTATAATTAGAATTTTGTTTAGCATATGCACCCATTTCTACAAGATCAGCTTGCTAAAGATCGTCAAAACCCTTTATTATAACCGTCTTTTAAAGTTTTTTTCTACTGGGCTTATGTAGCTCTTCAACAACCTGTCTTTTGCTCATGTTTTGGTTGAATGTAAATGTATAAAATTACTGATCTTCTTTTTTCAAATTGTGAACTTGTAATTTAATAATATCTTTTTCGAATATTTCTAGTATATCCATGATTTTTAAAATTTCCATATCAATATATTCCATTAAATTATCATATGAACTATCTATATGCTTTTGAAGAATTGTAATATTCCGATCAATTGTATTTATTTCATCATCAATGTATTCTTTTGTAGCTCCATCCTTAACATTTGTTGGATTACCAATATTAACAAGACGTTTAAATTGCATGTCATAGTCTCCAGCAGATGTTAAATTAAATCCATTTCCTGGTGGTCCTGGAGTAGATCTTTCATTATTATCACTGCGACCAAACTTATCGATAACCATTTTGCTTATGTTGGAAAAATTAATTTGGAAAGTCTTTTATTTATTTATTTATTCAATTAAGTTTGCCTCCTTAAGCTCTTCAATTATTGAAAGAATTTCATTATTATGACTATTATTTCCAGCTTCTTGAGATGCCATCAAGAGCTTTAATCTAACAACAAGTTCATTCGGATCATCCCAATGAACATACTCCATAGGTTTTGATGAAAATTCCATATTCAATGGCAATCTTTTTGTTTTCGATAGGCTTCCACCTTTTTTTCCCGAGTATTATACTTATGTGTCACCAGATTTTGAATTATATTTATATATTTGTTTCCTTTATTACCATTAATTTGTGAATATGAGTCATTAGGGTCTTTTAAATGAGCATTTGTCATGTATAATATTTTTTGGTAATTTGCCAAATCATCGTCGGCATAGTGTTGAGGATTTTTGTGAAATATCAGTTCGTATAAACCATTTGTAATTTTAAAAGGTTTATAATTATCAATGTAAATGTTATTCTCGTCAATTTTAAAAACAGATTTACCCAATTTGCTTAAATTGCTTACACTATCGAAGTGAGGGCCATACGTTTTATCTAGTTCAGTCTTTTTGATTGGAGGTGGTGTCCATAATTTTGATGATGATGATGAAATATTAACAACACTATTTTTTCTAGGTGTTTCATAATTATCTGTAGTATCAAATTTGAGTGTAGAATTTGGTGTTGATGTTGTAAAGCTTTTGAAACTTAATTTTTTTTCAGGTTTTATATAATCATATTCTTGTTTTGTTTCTGGCTTTATTATTTCGTTAGATATTTTATCATGTCGAGCTACTTGTATTAATTCTTTTAGAGGTTTTACAATGGGCTCGAAAGTAGTTTCCAATTCAGTTTCTTTGCTAGTTTCTCCGGTTTTTATAGTTGCATATTTACGCTTCAAAGCCTTACGAGTTTTTATCAACTCTTTTAACACTTTTTCATTCATTTTGTATTACGATTTACTCAACTCAATCAATACTGATTTAAGTTAAGCAATATTGATTGCTTTTATACTCTTATTAGCTTAATACAGGTTCTGATTAGATCGGTTATTGACTGAACAGATCGGTCGGTTATTGACTAGTCAGATCTATTATTAACTGATCAGATCAAATTTCATTAATCATACACTTTTATTAATCAAGCACTAAAAATGCATCGAATTTTTTTCGATATCCACCTTTATTGCAGGGTCTGTTTTTATCAATTAGTAGAAACCCATACTGCTCTTTCCAACACTCACTGCAGACATTTTTGAATTGATTAAATGACATATCAGAGTTTACATGATCATTGTAAATATGTCGTAAATTTAAATAATCTTGCTTGAATAATATTATGAAATTTGCATTATCACGAATTAAATGTTTAGGTATATGCGTATAAGATTGACATAAATAAAAACTATCAATATCATTATGATGACCCATACAAAAGTATGATCGTATATTATTTTGTCTTTCACATGCAACATCATCAAAAATAAAAACTGAATTCTTTTTAGCTTCAGATGGTTCCATAATTTCACAATTATTTGAAAATTCATAATACCCCATTCCCTTAATAGAGGATATCAATTTTCTCAAATATTTATATTTTGGTTGATGTAATGATTTTGAATATATATAGATATTTTCAAAAATCACACCATTTGCATCTAATAACATGCTTAACATTATATTTATTTTACCGCAATTTGACGGTCCGACTATTAAACCTCGTATATTATTCGGTAACAAGGAACCATGTTTTGTTTTTTCAACACCACAACTTATAGTTTCATCAAAATTTTTAACTTTAATTTTGATATTTGTTGCGTCACAAACTTCATCTTTTCTACTAATTTCAAATCGAACTGTGACATAGTTAAATACTATGTCGATAATTAGAAATCAATTTAGTTGTAAAATGGATGTGGAAGAAGATGGTGAAACGGCTTAATTGTAAAAGAAATTTTAAACGAGGAGGAGGATTTTTAAACACAATAATAAATAAATTACCCATTGAATTGCATTTACCTGGATATAATTACTGCGGACCTGGAACTAAACTTAAAGAAAGATTAAAAAGAGGCGATAAAGGAGTGAATCCATTGGATGAAGCTTGTCGAGCACATGATATAGCATACTCAAAAAGTAAAGACATAAATAATAGAAATATTGCAGATAAAATTTTAGCAGAAAGAGCTTGGGAAAGAGTAATTGATAAAAATTCATCTTGGGGTGAACGGGCTAATTCTCTTCTTGTTACAAACATAATGAAAGGAAAAGTAAAACTTGGAATGGGTTCTGCAAAGAGAAAGAAGAAAAATAAAAATATGAATTCATTTAAAGATGCAGTACAATCTGCTAAAATAGCAGTTGAAACTTCTAACCCAACAAATCAAAAAGATGCTATAAAAGCTGCTAAAAAATCTACAAAAGGTCAAAATCGTAAAAAAAAATACAAGTTGCCGAGAGTGCTACCAATACCAAAAATAGGAGGAGTCCTTCCTTTTTTAGTGCCATTGTTCGCTGGCCTTTCCGCTGTTGGTGCTCTTTCAGGTGGCGCTACAGGCATAGCGAAAGCAGTGAATGATGCTAGTAATGCTAAAAAGGGGTTAGAAGAAAGCCAACGACATAATAAAAAAATGGAGGCTATTGCAATCAATGATAAAAATGGAGGAGGATTATACCTAAAACCATATAAAAAAGGATTAGGACTATATTTGAAACCTGAAAATCAGTCAAAAAACTTTTAAAGCTGCTACCTAATCAACCACTAACAAATATAGATTTACTCAAGTTTGGGAAAAATTTACAACATTTTCGAGGTGTCTTTATGCGAGATAATTTACCTTCAAAAATAAGGAAGTACGAATGCGGTATAATAAACTTGGATAATTCTAGTGGACCTGGGACACACTGGGTAGCATATTACAAACACAATAAATTTGCTCATTATTTTGATAGTTTTGGAAATTTAAAACCCCCAATTGAAGTTGTGAAATACTTAAATGCTGATAAATTATTCTATAACTATAATAAAGAACAAGAATTTAACACATATATATGTGGACATTTATGTCTAACATTTTTATTGGAAAATAAAATTGTATAATAATAATAATAATATTGTATGAAATTTAAAAAAATGGAATAAAAAGAAGGATCTTTCAAAAATTTAATCGATTGCTATCAATACGTCATGTCATTAACGTTAACTCTCAACGGTAATAGTTCTATACTTACTTCACAATATTTTCCATCTATTGATTTAAAAGGGACTTATGTATGTGGATTAGTAGATTTTCAAACATATAATTCAATACCAAATGTGGATATTGATAATAATAAATTTCATATTGGTAATAAAGTCATCACGATACCTGTTGGATCTTATGAAATTGGTGACATAGAGCAGTATATTCGTGAGAAGTTGGGTATTAATGACGATGGTAAATCAGATCCAGCAGATCGAAAAACCTTTGAATTGAAAGCAAATAATAACACTTTAAAATGTGAAATTTATACTGATGTAGGAGATATTGATTTCACCAAAGAACAGAGTATTTGTCAGCTTTTAGGTTTTAGTAAAAGATTATTACAAAAACAACAATTGCATATATCAGACCTTTATGTTGATATAAATAGAGTGAATACTATACGTATTGAGTGTAATATTATTGGTGGAACGTATATAAATAATCAACAAGCTCACATAATACATGAATTTTCAATTAAAGTAAGTCCAGGCTATAAAATTATCGAAGTACCGTTGAATGTAATCTATTTACCAATAAACGTTGAACGATTAACATCCTTAGTCTTAAAATTTACTGATCAAGAGGGAAATCTATTGAATTTTAGAGGTGAAAATATGACTACAAGATTGCATTTGAAACCTGAAACATGATAATATATAATCAGGAATATCAACCTAATAATAAATACTTAAGTAATATAGGTCTGAATTTCAATCAGAATCAGACACTGAACACACATAGACGTCTAAGAACATCAAAAGTTTTAACACACCAAAATCAACTGTTTTTAAAGTCAATTGGATTAAAATTAAAGAAAAACAAATCAAAAAATGAGCACTATTATGAATAGTTTTAGAGGACCTGTTTTTGATGAAAGTATTACCAATTCTCAATGGCATAGTTATTCTCCATTTTTGAATTCATTTAATAAAAGCGATATTATACGAATTGCAATCCAACATCAAAATATAAATATATTACCATCTACTAGTTTACTTTACATAGAAGGTACACTCAATACTGAAAAAGGTGAAGCTGTAAAAAACACAAAATTAATTAATAATGCAGCTGCATATCTTTTTGATGAAATTCGATATGAGCTTAATGGCAAAGAAATTGATCATAATCGAAATGTTGGTATAACATCAACTTTAAAAAATTATATTTCTTTGACTGAAAATGAAAGCACCGGCCTTTACAATGCTTGTTGGTCACCAAAAGAATCGATTACCACTAATGGATTTTATTTTAATTTTTGTATTCCATTGAAGAGATTGTTGGGATTTTCAGAAGATTTTACAAATATTATACCAAATGCTCGACATGAATTAATTCTAACTCGTGCTAGAACTGATGATAAGGCTTTAATTTGTACCGATGCAGCTGAGAAACCCCTAATAACATTATCAAAAGTTCAATGGAAAGTGCAACATATATCACTATCTGATACGGTAAAGTTAAATTTATATAAGGGTATTAATCATGGAGAAAAAATGAAAATAGCTTTTCAAAATTGGGATATATATGAATACCCATCTTTACTTATAAACTCTACTCATCATATTTGGAATGTAAAGACTACAACCCAATTGGAAAAAGCGCGATTTATAATTTTCGCTCTACAAAAAAATGATCGCAACCAAATTACTGCTGATTCTTCAAAATTTGATCATTGTAATATAACTGATCTAAAAATTTATCTTAATTCGGATGTTTATCCATATGAAGATATGGGTCTTGCTTTTAACAAAAACCGTTATGCTATAGCCTATGATGCCTATGTAAACTTTCAAAAAAATTACTATAATAAATCGTTAGCAGAACCTTTAATTTCTTGGAGTCAGTTTAAATCATCTGCAACGATACTAGTATTAGATACTCGCTATCAAAATGAAAATCTAAAAACGGGGCCTGTTGACATACGAATTGAAATGAAATTTCAATCAGCACCAGATGGTAATACATCAGCATATTGTCTTATGTTGCATGATCGTTTAGTTCATTACAATCCATTGAGCGCTGAAGTTAATAAAATCATTTAAATGAAATCTCCATACTTTATAATAGACATTCAAGGCTTCAGAGATAATAAAAAAAAGTTCATTTTAAAAGAAATTGCAATACTCTCTTCAACTGGTGAATTACAACACTACATTATAAGACCACCATGCAGTTTCCAGATGCTCTCCCATAGCACTCAACATATGGTAAAATGGCTTGAGCAATATCATCATGGAATTCCATGGAACGAGGGAACTTCTTGCTTTCGAGATATTATTAACCATATAAAAATTATAGTACATTCTGATATAAAAATATATGTTAAAGGTTTAGAAAAGAAAACTTGGTTAAGCAATAATTTGTATTATAGAAATAATATTATAGATTTAAGTGATAATACTTGTCCAAAAATTAAAATTTTATTGTCCATGTTCAAATTAGATAATATAAATAAATGTTTATTAAATCACAATGGTATGTGTGCAGTGCAAAATGTTTGCTTATTAAATAATTATTTGAAAATATGTGACTATTGAAAATGTTAAAGATAACAAAAAAAAAAACATTTTTTGTGTAAATATAATATTTATGAAAAATAATAAAAACTTTTTTTAACTACAGATAATTTTTTATTTTATGTTCTTCAATTCTTATAGCTCTTGTTACATAATTTAATAGCATTTTATGTGGTGAAAAATTTTATGTTCATATCAATATTAGAATATTTTTTTTATCTTACACTATACATTTTGAAATTGAAATATTTTAAATTATTCTAACAATTTATTGTTGATAACGAGGGTATAAATATTTTCCTATCAAAAGATTTTCAACTTTAAAACTTAATTTAACATAATACACAAAATATTTATTTTTTATTACTTCAAGCAAGAATATAATGTAAGTGAAAGAAATGGTTAAGCAAAAGTATAGTTGTGAAAGACTTAAATTTTTTGGTTTATAGTAAACAAAATAAATAACAATTTTTTTTTATTTTTAAATTATAATAAAGCAATTTTATTTTATATTAAATAAAATTATAAATCTAGTATTTTGTAATGACCCCATGGTATTGTGTCATATGAGTCATCTAAAAGTTTTCTTTTATCATCATCAGGATTCAAGGCAATTTTATTTTGTTGTAAAGAATATACTATATGATTTTGTGATGTTATTGTTTTCTGACATCGTGTTAAAGTTTTTTGCATAGTCAAGCAATCTAAATAATCTTGAAAAGTTATTGTTTTTTTAACTATTTCGTTTTTCACACCTTTTGCTCTTTTAAATGCATCAACTCCATCAACTCTAATTGAGTACATCTTTGATCTCAATCCAACAAATTCAGTCATTATCTTCCCATTATTTTCATCTTTCATTAGACCCGGTTTCTTTTTGTTGACTAGTGGTATTCCATATTGATTATTTTCAGGATAATCGCTGGTATCAAATTTATGAATATCTGATTTGATGTTCTTATAGATATCATCACATTTGATTTCATATATTAATGAGTCTGTGTCTGTATACATCATTTTGCAATCAGATGCAAACTTTTCTATCATATAATTATAATGAAAATCATAAACACAGATCTTAGATATATCTAAAATACTAAACCCCACATAAATCGGTTTGTTCATGTATATTTCAATGTTCTTTAATTCAATGGCCACCAAATTTTCATCAAAAATTCTCGAACTATGAAAAATTGGTTTAGCTATATATGATTTTGCTCCATATCGTCCATTCCATTTAGTTAACAATTTCACTTTTCTATATTTTCTTACGTTTTCCATCGTCTTGCCAAATATGGCGTTTATCATTAATTTATATAAATTTTTTTCAAAATCATTTTTAGATTTAGTTCTCTTTTCAGTATTTAAATCAATATAACTTTTTAACCACGGTGATTGTTTGAATTTTAAAATCTTATGTATCCGAATTAGCTTAAGTCCTTGTTCTAAAACCTGCTTCAAATTTCTATAATGTATTATGTATTTTCTTTTTGAATTTAAAGTTGTTAATAATTTCTCTGATGTACTATTTGGCGGTGCTAAATGTTCAGCACAGAAAGGAAAATCGTTGTGCATTTCATGTATTTCTTTAGGGTAATCGAGATCAACTTCTAGAATGTACCCTACATCAGAATTATCTTTTATTCCTTTAACATCGAAACTTGCGATTTGATCGTCATTCAGCCAATTAAAGTTATTGATTGGTAAATATTGAGACATAGCCCACCCATATAAATTGTTTACATCATAATACATTAAATATATACTGTCAGCGTTATTATCATATGTAGACATATATTTATTATTAGCTTTGCTATACCTGTCAAATAATAAATGAAGTAGAGTTATTAAAAAATAATCAATAAATAAAATATAATATTAATACCTATTAGAACATTGGCTTAGACCACCTCTAATTCCTTCAATAAATAAGATCATGTCGATATCCGTTAGTAATTTTAATGATACACCTGTGTGCTTTAACATACAATCCCATGTAAAACCGGGTGTTGTATAGTAATGTGCTGGATCTAAACCGTATGTAGTAAGACAGTTGTTTCGAAATGATTCAAAAACATCAGCTAGCAATAAAACATCTGTTTTCATGTATATGTCTGCATATTCACCCAAATTTTTAACTTTGAAACTTGTCCAAACATGTTGCGCATGATTGTAGTCATTATCTGATATATTAGAATCATTTAAGCGGTTATAAAAATCATTTTTGCTTGGAAATATATTCACATTTAATTTGTCTAATGAATCTAGAAAATCGTATGGAAAAAACCCCTTCTTAGTTATCAAACTAAATTCGTCGTTGCTCAGATTCAACCATTCCTTGCGCGTTATTATCTTTTCACTTACGGGTAGATATGATGAAAGTTTATCTAAAGAAGCAGACATAAATCGAAAGGAATCGATAAATTTAAATTTCAAGTCAGTTCCAAAAACTGTCTTCAAAAATGATATATATTTCTCTTTATTTGTTGGAATCAATTGCACCTTTCCAGGAAATTCAAGTGCAATATCTTTAATTATGAAATGAGAATCATAGCCTGATAATTATGAAATACTATTGGTATGTCTCTCGAAAGTCGATATTGCTGATTACATATTGAATGTGCCGCACCTCTGAATTTACCAGTCAAATGACAATGATCTTTAACACGATTATCGTTTTCAACAAAAGCTTTTTCACATATGTGACATAATTGAACTTCTTGAAATGTTTGTAATTCAGTTTCTGTTAGAGGAATCATGGTTACAATATTCGTATAAACACTAACAATGTCATCAGCAATATTATTTAAGGTACCCTTATACTAGTGAAATTTTGTTTTTCACAATTTATAGGGTGAGCAACTAATTTCACATTTGTTATAAAATAGTGTAAGCATCTATCACATAAAAAAACTTTGCCATTGTGTTTCGATAACTGACTTGTGACTAATCTAGATAAATTCTTAATCCAACAATAATGATATTGGAGACTCTCATCATTATAAACATAATAGTCTTCATCAATATTTTCATCATCATCATCATCAACATCATTATCTTTTTCAATATCATAATATTCTTGGATCATCAATAAATTAACATGCTTGTTTTCAACTTTTGATTTTGTCAATCTTAATGGTAAAACTTTAAAACTTTTCTTAGATATTTGTTTCAATATGTAAATGTTTACCGACATATTATTTAGCTTTTCAAACTTTTCCACTTGATTAATTCGCATTGGAAACTCTATTCCAGTTAAATTTAAAACAGATGAATAATCAGGATAAGAGCAAGTTCTATCATTATGCGACATTGTTGGATATAGAGCTGATACAATACCCCAGGCAAAGCAAGCATTATCATCATTTTTAACATTTACACAAGCTTTTTTTGTTTTAATAAAAGGAGGAAGTTCAATATATGATGATCCAATCAATCTAGCACACTCATTTATATTAATAGCTAAGTATATAATAGATGAGAGAGCCCAACCGCTTCCTTTCTCTTGAAACTCGCTAAGTTCAGATAAAGTACTTTTTTTAATATGTTGACTAAACCACTCTTTATGATCTTCAAACACCTCCTTTATTTGATTTGGTGTTGAAATAAATTTGTCTTCAGATATTATTTCGTCGCCAGATTTAATTAAAAACTCACAACATAGGGTAGAATTTATTTTCAAACACTTTTCACCACTTTCAGCAATACAAATTTTAACATTTTCTGCGAAAACTCTCTCAGCATCATCCAAAAACTTGATTGGGTCCTTGTGTCCAAGATTTATTATTACGCCTGTTTTAATACGTTTTTTGAAAGCCGTTTCTATAAACTCCCATTTTACTTTTTCTGAATAAGGAGAAGTACTTAAACCTGAACCGCTAACTAAAAATCTATCTTCCAATCTGATTTTGAGGCACATCAATCTTTCAATTTGATATTCAATGTGTTTTTTAGCACCAATTGTAGCAACCCCTTTCAAAGATTTTTCCAATGTTTTTATATCTTTTTCTATTTGAATAATTTTTCCCTTCAGCTGATCTAACGATAAAATACTTATATCTACATCACTAATAACTAAATCTCTAATATTTTCATTATATTTAATTCTTTTAGAATTTTCGCCCGTACTTTCAGCAAATTTTTCAGAATATAATTGTTTAGACATTTTTTTTTTTTCACAAGTTAAACTTTTATTTTAAAATATTATTCACACTACTTATTGTAACTTAAAAATCAGTAACACACTAATTATTGTTACTTCAAAATCAGTGTTATTTATAGAAAAATTTTCATATATATATATATATATATATATATATATATATATATATATATATATGTATATATATATAAATATATATAAAATATATATAAAATATATTTCCTAATATATATTACCTAAAATTCATAAAAATCAACCCCAAAGACTATAACTTATCATATTACCATATTGCACAAACTAAAATTTGTGGTTACCAATTTTAAAATAAATATATTTTAATTGAGTATAATTAAACATATAATTAAATATATTTCCTAAAATTCATAAAAATCAACCATAAAGACTATAACTTATCATATTACCATATTGTCCAAACTAAAATTTGTGGTCATCAATTTTAAAATAAATATATTTTAATTGAGTATAATTAAACAATTAACATAAGGTTAAATAATATTTTAATATTATATTGATAGATAAAAAAAAAGTAGCTATGCACCGAGGCTTGAACCATCATTAAAACTAGCTGCCATTATACCTACATTATTTTAATGGTTTGCCATCCTAAGCCATAGCTACTTGTAAAAATATATAATTATAAACATATCTAAAATATTATTTTAAACTATATCTAAAACCATTAACATATGTTTTACTCTATACTCTCTATCAAACATAAAATTTTTATAGTAAAAATGACCTTGATATCTAAAACCTTAACATTTGTTTTAGTTAAATTCTAATAGCAAAACTCAAAATATAATTATTTTGTTTATATATTCAATAACACAAAAAAATTCATTCATAAACCACAACTTATTACTGATAAGGAAAATAATTTTATTTAGAATATATTTTAAATTTAACAAAATTTAAATACAAAGCATAAACGAAAATTGTGAAATTCACTGATAAGACTAACCACAAAAATCTTAAATTTAGCAAATATCAACTAATGGAGTTTGTTAAAAGGTTAAAACTTATACACACAATACTAACATCATTAACCCCCAACCACACCCCATCCCACACCCCCATCACACATCCCCATCCCACACCCCATCCCACACCATCATATCCAATACACCAACCCGCCCCACCACACACACTAAAACGTGCTCATTAAACAACAATGACAGCCCCACAAACCGACAGACAAAACGACAGACACTATGACACACCGACAAACGACAAAACGACAGACCGACAGACAAAACGACAGACACTATGACACACCGACAAACGACAAAACGACAGACCGACAGACAAAACGACAGACACAATGACACACCGACAAACGACAAAACGACAGACCGACAGACAACACGACAGACACCAACAACTACCAACACACCCCTTAATTCACTTTCACTAAATAGCAAATTACAGGGTGTGTTGATTGGTGGTCTAGAACTCTCATAGCCCTTACTACTCGACTCTATACATCTATAAATGTAAGGAAATATCTATTATTGCTGGGAGTTGCTGTAGGCATTGGACCACAAACATCTGTTACTATTAAATTTCATATAGCTATACTTTTGATTTCTGCTTTTCTAGGAAATGGTAATCTAGATATCTTACCTTCAGTACATACACCACATGTCTCTTTTATACCACAATCAGTGTACTTTAACTCTTCTACTAAATTTTGCTTAAACATTATCTTAATTATAGTTGAATCTCTATCACCAAATATTCTATGCCAATAATGTTCACAATTATTAGTATGATGTATAACAGACAATGCTTTATTATTTTCTACTATTTTCAATTTAAATAAATTTGCAATTTCATTAGCAACAGCAATTTCTTTATTTTCTTTTAATATAACGCATTTTCCATTCCTAAAATAAACAGATAGACCTTTATTTAATAATTTGTTCACAGATAATAGATTTCCACGAATAGAAGGAACATATAATACATTTTCAATGGTAGTATTATATTCTTCATTTTTACTATTTAATAATTTTACTTTACAGGTACCTACATCAAGTGCATCAACTTCATCGCCACTAGTTACTGCTATTTTTGATTTAAAAGTTCTATCTAATTCAGTGAAATCTTTAATATTACTTGATATATGACAAAAAGCTCCAGAATCCACAACCCATCCAAAAAAGTTATCTGAAGATATATTAAAGCAAAAATCATCACTTTTAAAAACAGTTCCTACATTTTCTGTTGATTGTTTACTTTTCCAGAATTGATACTTTTGGCAATTCTTTTTAAAATGACCTTGTCTTTTACAGAAATAACACTGAATTTTACCTTTTTGTTGCACGGAACTCTATTTTGAATGATTGTTTTCATTTCACTTTCATTATTATGTTCATTTGAACATTCCTGTCTTTTATATTCTTCCATCAACTTAAGTTTTACTAAATTTAAGGTTAGGTCATCTTATTCTCTTGTTTCTAGAGCAGTTACTAAAAGAGCAGTTCTAGAGCAGTTCTCTTGTTTCTAGAGCAGTTACTCATAGGATCTGGGAAGACTACTTAATATCATAAATCCATTTTTCAGGTACTTCATCTGTTTCATCTTCATCTGTGGCTGTTTCATCTTTTGACTTCCAATTTTCCGTAACTAGATCCGGTGTTGGATCAGATATCACATTCCATACACCTTCTTTCATTAATAATAGCTTCATTTTATACTTCCAATTATGATAGTTGTCATTCTTTAATTTCTGTATAGAAAGCTTTATGTTGTCGCACATTTTATTTTTCTATCCTTATCATAATATTCAACTTTATTATTATTCTTTATTTGGCTGGGACTGGGCCCATAACCTGATGATAATAAAACAGTACTTCCTTATATTTAATATATAAAGTTTTATTATTCAAATATTAATCAAGAAATAAACAAAATACAAATATTCAATTGTACGAGAAATAAAAAGAAAGTACGATTAAGAAAAATTTATTTAACTTCTAGCAGTGAGAATGTGTACCCAATAGCACAGATGAGAAAATATAACCTATTAGCACAAATGATTATATTCTGACATACTAACACCATTCCGTTTCTTCCGCAACAATTGGTGTATTATTTGCTGTTATATTTTCAGTTATTCCCGAATTTGATGATGGACTCTTATCTTTATCTTGGATTGCTTGAATAATGTTCTTCAGCTCCTGTATTTCTTTTCTGGCTTCGGATAGATCATTTTATAGCTTCATTATTCTTTGTTTTTCTAGAATGTTAGAGTTTTCTGTTCGTATTTCAAATAAGTTACCTTGTGATCGTATTTTTTTTCTTTTAGGTGTATTTTCTTCTTGGACGTTGCTGTTGTTTAGGAGATCCAACGAATTAGAAATATATGGAAGCAGCATAAATTTGCTATCTCTATCTAACACATTGAAAAATTAATATTCTTCAAAAAGTGTTTGTGAAGCCAAGAAAAAAGTATTTCTCTTTCTTCAGGTCGCCATAGTGTCAAAGCAAAGTGTTAGTAAAAATTATAAACAGCTGATTATAATCAACTGAAATTATATCAGCTGATAATTTGTATGCCAGAATCGGATTTTTTTTTTGATTTACTATTGTTCAGATTTTTATACCTTAAATTTAAGGTATAAAAAAGATTAAACAAGTAAAAAATATTATTATTCATCGTTGTAATAATTGTAATTTGTAATATTAAGGAAAAATAAATATTTTTAAATTTTGCCAGTATTTTAATAGTTTAATGTTGTTCAGTTAAAAAATATATTATTAATCCGGCATAATCTAAATAACCACTTTCCACTAAATTAGAATATTAACCAAACAATACTCACTATTTATTCCCTTTCATTTTTTTTCAAAGCATTTAAAATAATTGCATTATTTTAGAGCATGCCCGGATTAGAAGAAAAACCTAGTCCGTCCTTTTAAGCCGTTTATAAATTTTGACACAGTGGCGACCTAAAGAGCGAGACAACTATACCCGGACAGGCTTCAATTATTTTTCTTATGCTTCTTCCATATATTTCTAATTCGTTGAGGAGATCAATAATTGATCGTTTATGAATGTTTATTTTTTGATTCTTTAATACTGTTGTTGGTGTATTCAGATCTGATAAATCTGCCATAGATTTACTTTTTATTGGCGATCGACTTATTATTGATTTTCCTTTAAACCGATTGTTTACCATTTTGTTGTTTAGTACAGTACCTGTATTTTGCACCAAGGCCTGTGACTTCACCATGGGTGCAGAGGATTTATCCCCGTGAATTTTGTCCACTGGCGACTTTGTTGTGAATTGAAGCACCCAGTACTTCAATTCACAACCACAAAACAGTTAACTAAAATATTTTGAAATAATTTAAATTTATTAATTAAAATTGCTAAATAATTAAAAATTAAATTGGAACAATATTTTGGAGAGCTGATTGGCTAACCAAAATATCGCATGCATATCGCATTGGAAAACCAAAAAGCTCTTCAACCAAATAAATTGGCTGTTTTTTGGTAGCCAAAATAAGTCTACTTTGGGGTGTCAAGAGGTAATGTGAATAAAACGAAGCTTATGCTTTTACTATTTTTGAAGTAATTACTGGTGGTTGTAATAATTCTTTTATAATTTGTTCATCCGTTTCTTTTGGTATGTCAATTTGTTCCTCATTTGTTTTTGTTTTCGATCTAGTCGTTACTGCTATAACTAAAATTTTTAGATCGTCAGATGTAATTTTTACTCTGCATCTGCTGTGCAATTTTCTTTTCCTGGTGAATATTCTACATAAAAATTATATGCTTCCAGCAAAAGTCTAAATTTAGTTAATCAAGTCTAGATGAAGGTTCTTTTAATGAAAATAAAGAGACTAATGGTCTATGACCAGTTAAAATTTTAAATCGTCTCCCGACAAGATATGGTCGATAATGTTTAATAGCCCATACTATGGCTAATAATTCTTTTTCTATTGTACTATAATTTGTCTCAACATTATTTAAAGTTTTACTAGCATATGCTATTGGTTTATCATCATTATTAGAAAGTACTGCTCCTAGAGAAAACCCTGATGCGTCAGTTCGCAAAATAAATTCTTCGTCAAAGTTTGGAAATTGTAAAATTTTTGGACTTATTAAAATTTCTTTTATATTTTCGAAAGCTTCTATACAATCTTTAGTAAAATTAAATTTAGCATTTTTTTTTTATAATTTATTTAGTGGAATGGTTATTCAAGCGAAATTTGGAATACATTTTCTATAATAATTTGCAAATGCAACAAATATCCGAACTTCGTCTGCATTGCTTGGTTGTGGAAAATTTTTAATTGCGTTTGATTTTGTTGGATCAGGCAAAATGCCTTTCTCCGAAATAATGTGGCCTAAATATAGTACTTCTTTTCTCAGAAAACTACATTTACCAGGATGAATTATTAAATTTACATCCCTAAGTCGTTGAAAAACTTCTATTAAATTTTTATTATGCGATTCTAAACAATTTCCAAAAATTATCAAATCGTCTAAATATACAAAACATCTTGAATATGTTAAACCTGACATTGCTACTGACATCATTCGTGAAAATGCACCGGGTGAAATTTTCAAACCCATTGGCAAACGTGTTAATTGAAAATGTCCGTTTTCAGTCGAAAATGCGGTACATGGTCTACTGTCTTTGTCTAGTTCCATTTGGTAATATCCCTGACTAAGATCTATAGTCGAAAAATATGTTGCACCACCAACCATATCATATATATCTGTGATATTTGGTAGTGGAAATTTATCATCTTCTATAATATCGTTAACTTTCCGATAATCAATGACCATTCGAAATTTCTGTAATCCTGTGACAGGATCTTTTTTCTTTGGTACAATTAGTACAGGTGAATTCCAAGCCGAAACTGATGGTTCAGCTATTTTATTTTTTAACATTTTGTCTATTTCTTCCTTTATATTTTGTTTTTGTGTATCCGGTATTCTATATTGTTTAGTATACTTTGGTGCAATTCCTTCTTTTATTTTAATATTTGCTGTCCCAATATTTCCATTGTTATTATAATTATTAAAATTATTATGTGGCCTTCTACTATTTTGATTTTGACCATTATTATAATGTCGTCTATTATTATTATTATTATTCACATAAATAATGAATACCGTTCGGAAGATATTCCGTCGGAGATTTCCACTCCGACGGAGAAAAAAATGGAATTATGAAATACTTCGGAATCGTATAAAAATATTGCCATAGCAAACCCATTTTTCGGATTTTCGAAATCAGCTTATTTACTTCAAATTCAAAAATTAAATATTTTTAAAATATTTTTTTTCATTTTTTTTCATACATACTTGATGAAAATTATTTTAAAAGCATTAATTTCTGAATTTGTGTATTGAAAAATGTTTAAAATGAATAGTTTTGGGTTTGGAACTTATTGATGAAGAGAAATTAGAAAATTTTATACATTTAAAAGGAAACATTTTAAGCCAATTTTTTTTATCAAAAGTTGACTTTAATTTCAATTTCCGCAACTGTTTTTTTCGGAAAATTTTTGTATGAACTTGACATTTCGATCGTAATTTAAAATACAAATATACGAATGAAACGGATTCGAAAATGAATAATATTACGAACGGATTTTAGAATTAGGAAGTCTCCGTTGGAGCTAAAATCAAACATTTCTCCGTTCCGAACGGAATACATGATTTATGTGATTATTGTTATAATTATTATTTTGGTAATTATTATAATTCCGGTTGTTATTATTGTATTGGTGGGAATTTCGGTTCCTGTTGTTGTCTACGTATCTCACAACTTCCGAATTCCTTTGCGTACCTGGATCCAATTCCAATAAATGTTTTATGGCAGTATCGAAATCGGTATGCCTAGCACTGTCCAATATAATTTTGTACCGTTCGCTTACTCCCTTTTTTAAAAATGCCAGTCCTCTTCGATTATTGGCTGCTGTTAGTGCTGGTCTCTCAGACTCGCTTTGTGCACTGACATCTAATTCGGTCATCCTTAATATTAGATAATTTCTCTCCTGGCAGGATCGCCATGTAAAGTCTGCCGTACAATTCCGTTTCTCACCAAGCAAACTTCACGAAGTCGCACTGAAAAACAATAGCCGTTGTCCGAATGTTATGACAACGTAGCGTAAGCCTCAGTTACTTCAGTGGACTTCTATTTGATAGGTTTTTAAGGTTTCTTCCTTGTTTAGCGAGTAGCTATAATGGTAACTCAGTTATATATTTTTTTTCCTTAACTTTTTTCTTTATTAATTTGTTCTCTACACTTAATATTTTGAATTTTTGTTTTAACAACTCGCTCTTGATGTATTCCGTATCGCATGACGGGTGTAACCATAACTCTGATTGGTCTCGTTATCTTGTTTTCGTATGAGTGCCATTCATGTTTAGCTTCGTTTGCGTATCTTGTCAGTTCTCAGTAATCAGTCTCTGTATTTACATTTATTTTTATCTGTTTATTACCTAAGAGGTTTCTAGAAAACTCGAGATTTTTAATTTTCAGTGCTTTATTCATGGACGCGTAATTTTCGACATTGCTGAAAATTATTGGTGGTGGTTTGTATGTTCGTTGTTTTTTTCAGGTTGTATATTCATACTCTGACTTACTGTATTACTTGTCGTGGGTGCTTTTAAGTTGTTTATCAAATTATTCGTTGGGTTTTTATGTTCGTTGATTTTTCTAGTTCTCTAGGGGTAAGAATTTGGTACCTTTTGTTGGTAACCGCATAATTCTCCTTTCCTACTGAGCATGGCGAAACATCGATACTTGTTTTATTGTTTGGTTCCAAAGTTTTTCTTTTTTTTTGTAGTATCCATTTGATGATAATAAAACACTACTTCCTTATATTTAATATATAAAGTTTTATTATTCAAATAAATAGATTAAGAAAAATTCATTTAACTTGTAGCAGTGAGAATGTCCACCCAATAGCACAGATGAGAATATATAACCTATTTACACAAATGATTATATTCTGACAAACTAACACTCCTCCTCATTCTCACAACTATCCTTATTATCAAGTCCACATTTAAGTTTTAATGTCTTTATTAATTGTCCAGATAACGGTTTTGTCATCATATCAGCAACCATATCTTTTGTTGAAATATATTCACACTTAACGATACCTTTAGTAATGTAGTCCTTAACAAAATAAAATTTTGTGTCTATATGTTTTGTGCGATTACTTAATTTTTCTTCTTGAATAAGTTTCAAACAGCTCTGATTATCTTCAAATATTAATGTTGGTTCCTTTATAACAACACCGAAATCATATAATAATTTTCTTAGTAAAAATGTTTCTCTGCATACTTCTGATAAAGCAATAAATTCAGCTTCAGTTGATGACAGTGCTACTCAACTTTGTTTCCTGTATGTCCAACTTACTGCACTACCATATACAAAGAAAATGTAACCAGTGTTTGAATTTTCTGTCCTTACGATCTTCTGCCCAATTTGCATCTGCATATCCATGTAAAATTCGATTGTCATAGCTATTAAGTATTAATTTATTCCCTGCAGTGCCCTTTAAATATTTTAATAAACGTTTACATTCATTCCAGTCATATTTACTTGGATTAATTGTTTTTCTAGCTAATATTGATACTGCTGTTTATATGTCTGGTCGGCTATTTACTGATAGGTATAACAAACTACCGACAAGTTTTTGATAATTTTTTTGTTATATGATAAAACGTCTTCTTTATCTGAATATTTTTCATAACCTAAATCTAATGGATAAGGTGATGATTTAGCATTTTCTAAACCATAACAAACTAAAAGTTTTCTTATATACGGAGTTTGATACTAAAACCACCATTTTCTTTAACAATTTCTAATCATGTATAGCGTGATTCCAAACTCTTGCAGACTGTTTTAAATCGTGTAAACTTTTCTTTAGTTGACAGACAATGTTTGTATTATTATGGTCAAATCCAGGTGGCTGTTTCATATAGATTATTTCTCTAAGGTTACCATTCAAAAAAGCAGTTTTTGCATCTTAATGTTTTACTATCATATTTTCACGTCCAGCAATAGTTAATAGTATTCTAAGTGTTTCTTGTTTAACAACAGGAGCAAATACCTCATCATAATCAATACCATATTTTTGATTAAAACCCTGTGCCACTAAACGTGCTTTATATCTTTGAACATTTCCTTTAGCGTCAGTCTTTATTTTAAATATCCATTTAGAACCTATAGCTTTACGATTCTGAGGAAGTTCTACTAATGACCATGTACCATTATTCTTTAATGATTCTATCTCCTCCTGCATTGCAATTCTCCAATTTTTATTTTCATCACAATTTAATGCCTCTTTAATTGTATTTGGTTCATAAATTGTACTTAAAGTTTTTAAACTAAATCGTTTAGGTGGAATTCCTTTATTTATTCTTGATGAACGACGAACTGTATTTTCTTCACTATTAACATGTTCATTGAAATCAGTATTAAAATCTTCAACAAAATCAATATTTACATCTTCAGCAATGCTTTCTGTATCTTCATTTTCATTATTAACTATACTATCATATTCAACATCATCTCTCTGTATATTAATATCAATATTACTACTATCAAAACAATTAACATTTTTATCTTTTTTCATAGATTTTACTGCTTTAGAAAATTTTACATCTCTACTTACTGTAATTTTATTAGTATTTGTATTTAGTAACCTGTAACCTTTTGAATGTGCATCATAACCAACAATGATTTGAAGTTCTGCTTTTTTATATAACTTTTGTCTTTTCTCTTTAGGTATATAAACATATGCTTTTTCACCAAATATTTGAAGATGATGTATGTTAGGTTTTCTTCCTTCCCAATATTGGTATGGAGTATAATTAATCGCTGAAGATGGTAATCTATTTTGCAAGTAGTTAGCAGTTAACACTGCTTCTCCCCAATACTGATTACCTAAATTTGAATCTAGTAACAAACATCTCGTCATTTCAATTAGAGAACGATTCTTTCTTTCCGCTATACCATTCTGTTGCGGTGTATATATATTTGTATACTGTGTAATAATTCCTTCTTTTCTTAAATATTCTGTAACATTTTTACATTTAAATTCCGTACCATTATCTGATCCGATTACTTTCGGTTTTCTTGAAAATTTCGTTTTAACCATTTCTATATAATCTTTTATTTTTTCAGAAACTTCTGATTTTTCTTTAAGTAAATAAACGACTCTATACATCTATAAATGTAAGGAAATATCTATTATTGCTGGGAGTTGCTGTAGGCATTGGACCACAAACATCTGTTACTATTAAATCTCATATAGCTATCCTTTTGATTTCTGCTTTTCTAGGAAATGGTAATCTAGATATCTTACCTTCAGTACATACACTACATGTCTCTTTTATACCACAATCAGTGTACTTTAACTCTTCTACTAAATTTTGCTTAAACATTATCTTAATTATAGTTGAATCTCTATGACCAAATATTCTATGCCAATAATGTTCACTATTATTAGTATGATGTATAACAGACAATGCTTTATTATTTTCTACTATTTTCAATTTAAATAAATTTGCAATTTCATTAGCAACAGCAATTTCTTTATTTTCTTTTAATATAACGCATTTTCCATTCCTAAAATAAACAGATAGACCTTTATTTAATAATTTGTTCACAGATAATAGATTTCCACGAATAGAAGGAACATATAATACATTTTCAATGGTAGTATTATATTCTTCATTTTTACTATTTAATAATTTTACTTTACAGGTACCTACATCAAGTGCATCAACTTCATCGCCACTAGTTACTGCTATTTTTGATTTAAAAGTTCTATCTAATTCAGTGAAATCTTTAATATTACTTGATATATGACAAAAAGCTCCAGAATCCACAACCCATCCAAAAAAGTTATCTGAAGATATATTAAAGCAAAAATCATCACTTTTAAAAACAGTTCCTACATTTTCTGTTGATTGTTTACTTTTCCAGAATTGATACTTTTGGCAATTCTTTTTAAAATGACCTTGTCTTTTACAGAAATAACACTGAATTTTACCTTTTTGTTGCACGGAACTCTATTTTGAATGATTGTTTTCATTTCACTTTCATTATTATGTTCATTTGAACATTCCTGTCTTTTATATTCTTCCATCAACTTAAGTTTTACTAAATTTAAGGTTAGGTCATCTTATTCTCTTGTTTCTAGAGCAGTTACTAAAAGAGCAGTTCTAGAGCAGTTCTCTTGTTTCTAGAGCAGTTACTCATAGGATCTGGGAAGACTACTTAATATCATAAATCCATTTTTCAGGTACTTCATCTCCTAATGCTACTAATTTATCAAACAAAGTTGTCATTACCTGTATATGATTTTCCATATTCCACGTGCTTCTAATTTTAAATTACATATTTGACGCATTAATTGGACTTTATTACTTAAAGTTGACTTTTCATGATGTTCTCTTAAGCTTTTCAAAGATTCTGAAGCTGAATTAGTTTTCCTTGTATAATTAAGCTGATTATCTTCAAGAGAGAGACCTATTAAAACTGTGGCTGTTTCATCTTTTGACTTCCAATTTTCCGTAACTAGATCCGGTGTTGGATCAGATATCACATTCCATACACCTTCTTTCATTAATAATAGCTTCATTTTAAACTTCCAATTATGATAGTTGCCATTGTTTAATTTCTGTATAGAAAGCTTTATGTTGTCGCACATTTTATTTTTCTATCCTTATGATAATATTCAACTTTATTATTATTCTTTATTTGGCTGGGACTGGGCCCATAACCTGATGATAATAAAACAGTACTTCCTTATATTTAATATATAAAGTTTTATTATTCAAATATTAATCAAGAAATAAACAAAATACAAATATTCAATTGTACGAGAAATAAAAAGAAAGTACGATTAAGAAAAATTCATTTAACTTCTAGCAGTGAGAATGTGTACCCAATAGCACAGATGAGAAAATATAACCTATTAGCACAAATGATTATATTCTGACATACTAACACCATTCCGTTTCTTCCGCAACAATTGGTGTATTATTTGCTGTTATATTTTCAGTTATTCCCGAATTTGATGATGGACTCTTATCTTTATCTTGGATTGCTTGAATAATGTTCTTCAGCTCCTGTATTTCTTTTCTGGCTTCGGATAGATCATTTTATAGCTTCATTATTCTTTGTTTTTCTAGAATGTTAGAGTTTTCTGTTCGTATTTCAAATAAGTTACCTTGTGACTTGTGATCGTATTTTTTTTCTTTTAGGTGTATTTTCTTCTTCGACGTTGCTGTTGTTTAGGAGATCCAACGAATTAGAATTATATGGAAGCAGCATAAATTTGCTATCTCTATCTAACACATTGAAAAATTAATATTCTTCAAAAAGTGTTTGTGAAGCCAAGAAAAAAGTATTTCTCTTTCTTCAGGTCGCCATAGTGTCAAAGCAAAGTGTTAGTAAAAATTATAAACAGCTGATTATAATCAACTGAAATTATATCAGCTGATAATTTGTATGCCAGAATCGGATTTTTTTTTTGATTTACTATTGTTCAGATAAAAAATTTAAGGTATAAAAAAGATTAAACAAGTAAAAAATATTATTATTCATCGTTGTAATAATTGTAATTTGTAATATTAAGGAAGAATAAATATTTTTAAATTTTGCCAGTATTTTAATAGTTTAATATTGTTCAGTTAAAAAATATATTATTAATCCGGCATAATCTAAATAACAATATCCACTTTCCACTAAATTAGAATATTAACCAAACAATACTCACTATTTATTCCCTTTCATTTTTTTTCAAAGCATTTAAAATAATTGCATTATTTTAGAGCATGCCCGGATTAGAAGAAAAACCTAGTCCGTCCTTTTTAGCCGTTTATAAATTGTGACACAGTGGCGACCTAAAGAGCGAGACAACTATACCCGGACAGGCTTCAATTATTTTTCTTATGCTTCTTCCATATATTTCTAATTCGTTGAGGAGATCAATAATTGATCGTTTATGAATGTTTATTTTTTGATTCTTTAATACTGTTGTTGGTGTATTCAGATCTGATAAATCTGCCATAGATTTACTTTTTATTGGCGATCGACTTATTATTGATTTTCCTTTAAACCGATTGTTTACCATTTTGTTGTTTAGTACAGTACCTGTATTTTGCACCAAGGCCTGTGACTTCACCATGGGTGCAGAGGATTTATCCCCGTGAATTTTGTCCACTGGCGACTTTGTTGTGAATTGAAGCACCCAGTACTTCAATTCACAACCACAAAACAGTTAACTAAAATATTTTGAAATAATTTAAATTTATTAATTAAAATTGCTAAATAATTAAAAATTAAATTGGAACAATATTTTGGAGAGCTGATTGGCTAACCAAAATATCGCATGCCATATTTTGGAAAACCAAAAAGCTCTTCAACCAAATAAATTGGCTGTTTTTTGGTAGCCAAAATAAGTCTACTTTGGGGTGTCAAGAGGTAATGTGAATAAAACGAAGCTTATGCTTTTACTACATTTTTGAAGTAATTACTACTCTTTATGTGAATAAAAAGAAAACCCTTTTCCTTCTACTTTAATTATTGACTTTTCGATTTAGCATTTGCTATTTGTTTTTCGAAAATATAGAAAATGCTACAATTTAGTTGAATAAAAGAAAGCAATCACTTTTTTTTGTGTAGTATTTACTTTGAAATATTGTAGTCTGCTTTTAATGAAACTTCAGAACGCAAACATTCTTTTTTTAATCTAATTTAAAAAAAAAGAAAAAAGAAAAGAGAATACCTTAATATGGCCCAATACTTGAGAGTAAGAAAACGTAAATATGGACCAAGGAAAAACTGTGTCAATGATTATAAATCGTTGTTTCGGTTCACGGAAATCAATGTTGTTAGATTGGCAGAATATTTTTTACCCGAAAACCAAGAAACTCGTGGTGGTGCATTGTCCCCCAAGCAGAAGATGGAAATATTCTTGCGATTTTTAAGTGATCCTGGTTTCCAGATAGGAGTCGCAGAAGACATAGGTGTACATCGTTCAACTGTTTGTAAATCATCAAATTTGTAATGGAAAAAATAATTGATAAACAAAATGAGTGGATCAGGTTCCCAGACTCAGTGGCGGAGATTACTAGCGCAAAACAACAATGGTCAGAAAAGTTTAGTTTTCCAAGTGTAATAGGCGCTATAGACTGCACACATATTCCAATTATAAAACCAAAACATTTCGGAGATGAATATGTAAATAGAAAAGGATATTGTTCTATAAATGTACAGACCACTTGTGATGCCAATTACATGTTTACCGGTGTAGAAGTTCGCTGGCCTGGATCGGTACATGATAGTCGAATTTTAAAACAATCCACTCTTTACCAGCACATGAATAGAAGAACTACCGATGCGATTATTCTTGGCGACTCTGGTTATGGTATATCACCGTGGCTTATGCCTCCTTATAAAAACCCATCGTCACGAAAGGAGAAGCTATTTAATAAGATTCACACAAAGGAGAGAGTTGTGATAGAGGATAGCTTTGGCCAACTAAAACGTCATTTCCCAATGATAGGATATAAACTACGTACATCTTTGGACAAATTGCAAAAGCTCATTCTTTGTGCGTTCATTTTGCATAATGTTGCAAAAAAATACTGTGACCTAAACGATTTTGAACAAATGGAGGAAGAAACTTGTTCGGAAGACGAAGAAGTAATAGAAGATAACGAACGTGAAAAACGTAGCTTGAATGAAATCAAGCTACGTTTACCAAATATCAGCCCAATCCATACAGGGGTGCTAGAGAAAATCCCAGATGAAAATATGCCCACTCATCATTTCATCCAGACCACTATAATGAATGTGTTTACCGAATTTTAGGACAATCCATCCAGGGGTGCCAGCGAAAATCCCAGATGAAAATATGGGCATACATAATTGTTGAATATAATTGTTTTGTAGAATAACCCCCATTATTTTAAATTACGGAAAATACCACAGGTAATTTATAAAAGTCAGAACATGTTTTACTGCAATAACATATTCCCAACGCCATCTATATAGTTCCTAATTAGCTATTATTTTTAAAAAAATTTTGGCCGAAATTTTACTATCAATTTTACCAGCCTGAGGTGCGTACTAACAGCATACATAGCTTAAATGATAAATCGTATACTTTGTCAAAAATAAACAACGAAACCGCTTACTTCCTTAATTTTTTTTTCGAAATTAAAGCATTTGCTTTAAAATATATAGTATATACTCCAAAGTAAAAGCAAAATTTTATTCACTTGAAATATAACAAATGCTTTTAGTACTAGCTTTTACTTGAAGCAAATGCTTTTACTCTTACTACAAGCTTTGCAGCATTTCCTACGTTTTATTCACACTACGTAAGAAGACACCAACTAATTAAATTAAAAAGTCTAATTTGGGTGTCAAGAAGACACTAAATAATAAAGATTATATTTATTAAAAAAAGTAGTAAAAGTTTTGTAAAAATTAATAGTTATAATTTCTATTAGAAAAGTAAATTTAATATAGTTCTTGTTAAAATTAGTGGTTGGAGTTTATAATAAAAGTGCCGCGCAGCCTACATTTACTATATTAAATTACAACTTTGTACTTGTATTTTACTGCCCTCTAGTGGCAAAAAATCAGATTATGACAATGTCTGGTTTATTTTAGTTTATATTAGCTTTCCAGCGCTTGCTTTCCCTTCATTTTTGGTAAAGATTCACCAAGGTCAATAACATTTTTAAAAAACAATATAATTATATGTTTCACCCTCTAGTGGTAGAATTTAAAATTATAACAACTGTGGTTTTATATAACTACTTACTACCTTTCAGTTGCAACATTAAACCTAATTTTTGGGGCTTATTGACTATTGGAAATCACATTTTAAAAATTAACATTTTATATATTTTAGTTTTCAGCGCCTCGGTATAAATAAATACGGGTACTGGAAATAAATACGGCCTCGGTATAAATAAATACGGGATAATATTCTACTAAATACCTTTCCAACGAGTGGTCAAACTTCAATTTTGGTGCACATTTACTATATAAAATTACATTTTTATTCGAAAAAAATGTTTTGGCAAAATGCGAATAGCGCCGCCTACCGGCCGAATTTTGAAATTCTATTAATTTAATCTGGTTCTCAATAAATCTAGCTTTCCATCGATTGGTCTATAATTTACCTGAGTGTACATTAACCATGTGAAATAACTGGTTTTTATTGTTTACATCGGACGGACAAAAGCGTTAACATAAGGTATTTTTTTTAAAAAAAGCCCTAAAAAAGTAAAGTAAATAAAGTTTTTTTATATAAAGTGTTAAAAATAATTTAAAGTAATAAGTATTTTAATTAAGAAAAAGAAGAATTTAAATAAAATCTAAATAAAATAAATTAAACATTGTAAACTTTAAATAAAAACTGAAAATTTATAAATAAATACTATATTTGTAAACTGAAAACCAATAAATAATTAAATACTATTTTTAAATAACTCAAATGTTTTAAATGTGGTAAACAAGGCCATATAAGTAAGTTTAAAAATAGAAAATGCAAATTGATGACCCAAAAGATTAGGTCAATTTTTGGATAAATTTTGATAATAAAAAAAAACCCCAAAAAAGTACAAAATCACCCAAAAACAACTGTAAAAACGCCTAAAAGCTAAAATGAAAAATTACCAAAAATTTAGCATGTTTTTTCATAAAAAAAAAACCCAAAACTTAAATGAAAAACACCCAATATCGCAAAATTTCGGAAATGGTTCTGTTTTCTATAGCGATTGAACTCGTTTGTTCGACCGCTGTTCTGGTTGATCTTGATAGAATACCTTGGGTATATCCTAGTCAAGACTTCTGCTTAATTGATTGAAAGGATACCTTGGGTAGGTCCAATAAATCCGGTGTACCTGAAATAGCTTTGAATAAAATACAGCTAGACAGCAGCCGAACTACTGATCAGTAGTTTTATAATTATGGGCTTTTTTAAATTCAACTACTATAAATGCATATTTGGAGTATATGTTGCACCCTCTAGCCGCAGAAATTAAAATTATAATTGTGATTTTATACTACTATTTACTACCTTTTAGATACGACATTAAACCTAATTTTATTGACTATTGAAAATTACATTTTAAAAATTAACGTTTTATATATTTTAGCGCCTCTAGCGACAGAATATATATTTCAGCGCTTCTAGCGGCAGAAATTTGAAATATTATTACTGGCATCATATTCTACTCTTAAATACCTTTCCAACGACTGGTCAAACTTAATTTTTGTTGCGCATTTACCATATTAAATTAAAAGTCTTTAATTGTATTTTACTGCCCTCTAGCGGCAAAAAAGAAGACTATGGGGTGCCTAATTTGTTTTATTTTAGATAAGCTTTCCTGTGCTTGCTTTCCTTCCATTTTAGGTAAGGATTCACCAAGTTAAATAACATTTTAAAAAAACATTATAATTATATGTTTTGCCCTCTAGTGGTGGAAAATAAAATTACAGCAACTGTGGCTTTATACTTCTAGCTATTACCTTTCATATGCGACATTAAAACTAATTTTTGGGGGTTTTTGAATATTGGAAATCACATTTTAAAAATTTACATCTTATATATTTTAGAATTTAGCGCCTCTAGCGGTAGAAATTCGAAATACATTTACTGGTATCGTATTCTACTCTTAAATTCCTTTCCAACGAATGGTCAAACTTAATTTTCAGTGCCCATTTACTATATAAAATTACATTTTTATTCGGAAAAAGATGTTTTGGCAAAATGCGTATAGTACCGCCTACCGGTCGAATTTTAAAATTATATCGATTACATCTGGTTCTCAATAAATCAAGCTTTCCATCGGTGTATCTATGATAAACTTGAGTGTGCACTAACTGTGTGAAATAACTGGTTTTTATTGTTTACACCTGTCGGACAGACAGACGGACGGACAGACAGACGGATAAAAGCGTTAACATAAGGGATTTTTTTTTTAAAAAGCCCTAAAAAAATTATACAAAATTAATTGTTTTAATTGCACTAAAATTCATTAGTTCCCACGACTTAAAAATTCTAAAATATAAATTTTTCCTATGCGTATCCATTTCTTATAAACGTAATTGTTGATTAACTTCAATCTACTTTGTTCCTCCGCAGAGGACAACGACCTACATCAGGGATGGCGAAACCTTTTTGTTCGCGTGTCAAAACTTCAATGCCACATAATGTTTATAAGATTAATCAAAATTAACATAGTTTTTTATTCATTTTAATTAATAAAAAATAAACAGTAACATAGTCCACAATATAAAAATAACATTAGTATTTCCAAAATATATAAATAATAAAAAAATACCTATTTAAAAATAAACACAAGAAAGAACCATACAAATTCAATTTATTTGTTATTAATTAGATGAATGCTGTTTTATATTAGATGCCAAAAGCTGTAATGAAACTGTTAAACAACTCCTTCGGACGCCACATTGGGCGCCATTATGTAATAACAGTTAATGGAAGCAATTTCAGCAAGCCAGATGTTTTAGCTGTTAAGCGCGGCACGCCTAGCGATGCACTAGCATAGCTCAGTGGTACAAAAAAAAATTGTGTGCCTTTACAAAACAAAATTGCGTGCCAAAATGAAAACGGAAATTCAAACAAAATTTAGCAAAAAGGAAAAAAAACAAAAAAAATAAATAAAATTAAGTAAAATTATCCACTAATTTTATCCCAAAAAAAAAAAAGATAGGTACTCCAAAATCGGTAAAAATATATGCTCCTGCATGGTCGACATAGTTAGCTGTTATCACTATGCCTCACGCCCACCCAACCTTAGGACCAACACAAAGTCAACTATTATTCCTGTTATTCCTGGAAATCAACAATAAAAAAATCTACTCCGACTTCATTTCGATTATTATTATTTTATTAAAAAAATATAAATGGAATATTCGAAAAAAACCAATTTAACAAAAAAAAATTATTATAGCTATACGTTCCATGACACTTTTTTTCTTCCTTTATTCACTTATTTTGCAAATATGTTTATTATAATTAAATTTACCTTTGTGCCATACATAGTTGGTATTGGTACTTCCAGCAACAGGCCTGTTGTCGGAACTCCGGCTTATATTGTAATGTATCAAAAAAATGAAAATAAAATAAAGAAAAAAATAACAAAAAAAATCATGGACACCAATGATTTATCTACCCTAGCCGTGATCCAACAATAATATTTTGTTCCTTTTTTTTAATATAAATTTACTAATAATTTAAATTTTTTTTTCGATAATTTTGTACATTCTAATTTTAAACTATGTTAATATAAAAAAATAAAACAGAAATACATCAATTTGATTATGCCCTGTTTGTGATACTCTGTAATATTAACTTCTACTTTACGTAATTAAATAAATTATAATTAACATATTTCGCTATAATAATAACTATAATGACTATAACCACTATAATAACCATAAATACAATATATCCTGCAACAAAATCACGGCAACAGAAACATCAGCAACAATAAATGGAGTACATCAGCAATAGTTTTTCCAGGTACAATCACACTCCTCAGCGGTAACTTTTCATTTGAGTGTTACTCAAATGGACTCTCTTTTGAGTAGTTTCAATGTAAGAAAACAAACAAAATCACACCATCAAATATTTTTGTTGAAAAAAACTGTGCTGTTTTGCACCAAGTTGCACTAAAATTATTGTGCTAAGAATAATTTTCTTTTTGGTACAGTTTTTGTATGCTAATATACATATATTTTTTTTATTATTTAGGCGTATATTTTTAGTTTTATTATTTTAGGCGCATATATTTGTAGCGACCGTTGCAATTAATAATATTAAAGTAAACACTAATTACTGCAACCACACTAAATATATTTCGCTCACTTTTTATAATATTTTTACGTTCTCAATTCTTACTCTACGCACTTACAGCTTACACATATGCAGTTGGTCCAATAGGAATTCTGGTAATTTTCCATTGCAGATCTTTTTGAAACAATTGCGTGGTTCGTGAGAAGTCGCCTAAAGTAAATACAAAAATCGGATTGACCGTTATAAAATAATGATGTGGTAAAATAAATTTTAACTTTTTCTAACTCTCTCTTACTTCGAAGCGTTGGACCGGACAACAACCAAAACAAATATTAATAGTGGTGTAAATAAAAAACTTTGTAAAATAAAAATAATAAGTTAAAAGTAATGATTAAATTAAGATATTAATTACAAAAAGTTAATTTAAAATAAATGTAATAATTATTTATAAAAGTTGGATTTTTTTAATTATCATAAACCTTAATGTAAAATAGTTAATGAACCAACAATTGGTGATCCCGAAAATTTAAAAAAATATATAATTTAAAATTTAATTTGCAATCAATTTAAAAAAAATAAAAAGAAGTGCGATAACAAAAGTACATTTAAAAAAAAGTTAAAAAGTTATATAAAAAAACACGAAACCTAAAAAATTTTTATGAAAAACAAAACATAAAAAAAATTTTCATATAATAAAAAATACATGGACAAAATCTCTAATTTCAATGTCGTTAAACACATAGAAAAAAACCGGAAACAGAATAGTACATACAATTCTCATATGTCGCAGATGTCGCGCTAATCGCAATTTTAGCCACCAGATGATAATAATAAAAAAGTGACATTTGCTTACTGTCAAAAATAATATAAAGTGACAGTGCTATAAAGTGAAATTTTTATTTGTTTTTTAAAAAAAAAATTCGACATATAAAAAAAAATAACAACATCAACAAATAATAACTTCAAAATTAATTTAAAATAACTTTTTAACAAACAACGAAAACATAAAATAAAAATAACTGCAACAAACAATAATATTAGAGTAAATTTTTATTTCATTTTACACAAAAAAAAGTAAATAGAGTTTTCAACCAAAAATTTTTTTAAAGAGATGTCAACTATACAAAAAATAATTTAAACAGATCATCAACAAAATTTCAACAAAGAATATATTTTATATTAAAATTACTTATAAAATATAAAAACAACAACTACAAGCAACCAGGATTACAAAATTTAAGAAAAAGAAACCATCAGTGACATCTATTAATTAAGCATCAACAAGAGAACATCAATAAAGAAAAGAAAATCATCAAAGGTCAAAATTATTTAAACAAAATAAATAAACAAAATTGATATATATATATTTTTTTTTTAATTTAACATTTTTTAACAAATTATATTTTGTTTATTAATGATATGTGTATTAAGATTTTTTCTTTAATTTTTTTTTTATAAAATAATTACAAAATTTCATTTAAACTTTTTAAATAATATAATCACAAAATTTTCTTTTATACAATAAACAAAAATTTTTTATTAATTAAATTCCTAAATAGAAACTGACTAAATGTCAAAGTAGATATTCTAAAAATTTTCTAGTAATCCACAGTAAATAACATTAACTTTAAAAAAAATTTCATTTTTTTTTAAATAAAGTAATAAAAAAAAAACAAAACAAACATTATTTTTTACGATAAACAAAACATAAAAAACAGAAAAAAATATAAAAAAAAATATTTTTCATTAAAAATCATATTAAATTAAATATTTAAAAAAAAAATAAGAACAATAAACTCTAAAAATAAAAATAATAAACATTTACAAATTTAATTTTGTTTTGAAAGTTAAAAATAGAGTTCATTAAAAAGAAATATTTAAACATTTAATTTTATCAAAAGAAATAAAATTAATTTGGATTTCTAAACAAAAAAAAAAAAAATTATAATAAAAAAATTGCATTTCTTTAACTAAAAATAAAAAATACATAATAATCAGTACTATTTTTCCAAACACAATACTAAACATTTTTTTTACTATTAATTTTTCGGTACAATTAAATTTCGGCATATATATAATTAAAAAAAAAATTAAAATACAACAAAATTTTACATAATAGTTCATCCTAAAAATAAAAATTTAAAAATCTTTGTTTTACCAAACTGATATTGATTTAGTATTTCATTCGAATTTTATAACACTTATCCACATTATCGACCGATTATTAATATCCTTACGTAAATTTAATATTATAAAAAAAATTCTAAACAAAATATATTTTAAAACCTTTTTTAAACATGTCCGAATCAGAAACCGAAACCGATCTCAATAAAACGCAATATAAACCCGAACAATCAAACAATACCACACTACCGAATACCGAGAGCATAGACATGACAAAAGTAAGACTCCCCACGTTCTGGCCAAACAACCCAACAACATGGTTCATTCAAGCCGAAGCTCAATTTAGCGTATATAAGGTTAAAAGTGACAAAACTAAATACTGCTTAACAATAGCAACCTTACCCGTAGAAATCTGTGACGCGGTCATAGATATACTTAGTAATCCACCAGTGCTAGAAAAATATAATGCTCTAAAAAGCACTTTAATAAGCAGACATTCAGCATCGGAAAATAAAAGACTGGAAAAATTATTAGAAAAGGCAGAAGTAGGTGATAAAAAACCATCGGCACTATTTCGTTCAATGAAACAGACCGCCGGTGACACTTTTGACAACAACATCAACAAAAATCTTTGGTTACGTCGTTTACCATAGGTATTAAACGTGGATTTAGTTTCTGTGGGCGACAAACCAACAGATGAATTGGTAGCTTTAGCGGATAAAATATTTGAAGCAACTGAAGCTAGCAATACACCAAATAATATCTATAGCTTTCATAAAACATACGAAAATACTAACGCTCCATCATTCAACACCCAAATAGAACAACGTTTCTCTAGATTAGAAAAAATTATTTCGGACCTTTCAATTAACAACAATAGAACACAAGACCATCGTAACAATTATAGATCGGATACATATTCAAAATCGCGTTCACGATTTCGAAGCAGAAGCAAAAATAATTTCATAAAACATAACGTAAATCAGAAATGTTACTACCATAAAAAATTCGGGGATAAAGCTAGGAAGTGTTGTTGCACAAGAACTATTACTCCAGTATCAACAACAGAAAATAATAGTTCCCCAAACGAATAGAACCTGTGACAGCAGCGGCTACGTCACAGGATAAATTAAACTGCCGCTTATTCGTAAAAGACAACGCCACAAACTACACATTTCTGATCGACACTGGCGCGGATATTTCTGTAATACCACACAAACTCTCACCAAACTCAAACAAATCCGATCTACTTCTTACTGCCGCTACGCTAATGGATCCATTATAATCACTTATGGTTCAAAATTATTACAATTAAATTTAGGATTAAAAATGAATTTTCATCACCCATTTATAATCGCATCAGTGACGCGCCCTATAATTGGTGCTGATTTCCTTCAAAAATTTGGCCTGCTAGTTGACAAAAGGACAATCGCCTTAAGCGGCGCCCACATATACAGCGAACGAACGAGCGAACGAACATTCGATCAAGATTCGGTAAGTGTGGACGCCTAACGAACGATTATTTGTTCGTTCATTGCATTCGTTCGTTCGTTCGCTGTAGATTCGTTGTAATTTCGTCGTAGATTCGTTGTAAACAGACGTTTAACCGACATAACAATTCCAGATTGGTATCTGATCCCACAAATACATAACTTTTCTATGAATTTACAAGGCTGTACCATATTTTCCAAAGTAGATTTGGTCAGGGCTTACCACCTCATACCAATGGCTCCGGATGACATCCATAAAACAGCGATAACAACTCCTTTCGGGTTGTTTGAGTTTTTAAGGATGCCATTCGGCTTAAGAAACGCTGCGCAAACTTTCCAGCGCTTTATTAATGAAGTATGCAGAGATCTTGATTTCGTTTTCGCCTACATAGATGATATTCTCATCGCTAGTAAAACAGAAAACGAACATATGCAACATTTAGAAAAACTTTTTCAACGCCTCTCAGAATACGGCATAACAATCAATGCATCAAAATGTGTTTTTGGAGTAAAATCCATTGATTTTCTCAGCCACAATATCAATTCTTCAGGCATTTTTCCCGCACAAGATCGTATTGTAAAATATTGTATACGCGTACCGTTAATAATGTATATTTATTGATGCACGTATGATAAATAATATATATATAATATTCGACTATATATATTATTTATGGGATTTGAATTTGTAAAAACACTTTTAATAAAATAAATACTTTTGAATTCTTTTATACTATAATATTTATTTTTGAATTATGTTAAAACTAGACTATAATTAGAGTTAGATTAAAGATTCAAATTAGAGTTTAAAGTTAGACCGATTTTCTTGAAGACTGATTTTTTGAATTTATTTTTTATAATAATTAACTAAATATTATTTTAATATTTTTTTGGATGATTACTCAAGTGCAATTACATTGCCCTTTGCAGTTCAATATAATATACTAACCTAAATATCATAATCGATATATAGAATCAAGTTACATAGCATTGCACTTGACTAATCATTTACATTTTTATGTTACTTAAATTATTAAGAAACATTTATTCACATAAATCATGAATTCCGTTCGGAACTGAGAAATGTTCGATTTTAGCTCCGACGGAGACTTCCTAATTCTAAATCCCGTTCGGAATATTATTCATTTTCGAATCCGTTTCGTTCGTATATTTGTATGTTAAATTACGATCGAAATATCAAGTTCATACAAAAAAATTCCGAAAAAAATAGTTGCGGAAATTGAAATTAAAGTCAACTTTTAATAGAAAAAATTGGCTTAAAATGTTTACTCTTAAATGTATAAAATTTTCTAAGTTTTCTTCATCAATCAGTTCCAACAAAAAACCAACATTATTCATTTTAAACATTTTTCAATACACAAATTCAGAAATTAATACTTTTAAAATAATTTTCATCAAGTCTGTATGAAAAAAAAAAAAATATTTTAAAAATATTTAATTTTTGAATTTGAAGTAAATCAGCTGATTTCGAAAATCCGAAAAATGGGTTTGCTATGGTAATAATTTTATACGATTCCGAGGTATTTCATAATTACATTTTTTATTCCGTCGGAGTGGAAATCTGCGAGGGAATATCTTCCGAACGGAATTCATGATTTATGTGATTATATTTATGCTTATATCATATAATTTATTTTGGTATAGCAATAATAGAAATAAAATATAGTTGTTAAGAAATTGTAAATTATTATTTATCGCTTAATTTGGGTTAGTATAATTATTAAGAAATGGTTATTAATATATATCTATGATTACCATATGTATGTAATTTCGATATTTTGGGTATGGTATATTACACCTTCATAAAAAAAAATTTTATTACATATATATATGATGAAAATTTTCTTAAAACTAAAATCTTTTTTTTTTACATTATCTTAAAATAAATCATATAATTTCTTATGTAATTGGTAATTTTGAACAAGTAGTCTTTATATATTCATGTGCAAAATAGAATATAGGCAATAAGAAAGATACGATAGAAATTATTAAGATTATTTTCTTTATGAAATTGGTTTTATGAGTTTTTTCTTTCAATTGATTTTCATGATATTGTATTTCAGATTGTATATCTTGTAAACTTTTACTATATTCTATTAATTTTTCGTTTGTATTTATTAAGTTATTCTGAATTATTGGAATTTTTATAGTTTCTGAGATGATACCATTTGTTTTTAAAGAACTGAGATTTATGAAGTTAGATTCTATTATAATATTAGTAAAATTTATTGATTCTATATTTCTTGTAATGAATTTAACATATTTTGTTTGCGCGGTACAGCCTGAATTAAGATGCAAATAACCGCTAGTACTTAATTGTATGTTTTAATTAATTCTGGCAATAAACTTTTAGTGTAGTTTGAATTTGAAAAGGTTTTATGAAAATCCATGTATTTATTTCATTTAAATTATACCATAATTCATTTTTTTTAAATGGAAAAGTCTAATATCACAAGATGAGTTTAGATCTGATTCACCATGTATAACTTTTGCTATACAGGTGTTACTAGTTTTAACTGGAATATTTGCATTACACAAAAATGTTTTTAATGATACATCTGATAAATTATTTAAGACTTTACAATTCGATAAATCGTCTTGAGACAAATGAATGAAATTGTCGCATTTCTGATTTACTGCAACTAAATTTTGTTTAAAATCTATATAATAATATGTATTATTTTGTAATAGTATTGGTAGTGAAAAATTTTTATAAATAAGTAAATGTTCTCTTTCAACTAATGGTACTGTGATTTCAAATATAATTAGTTTTTGAGTATACTTTGCTTTAATTTCTAGTAATTTTTGGAATTCAATTAAGTTACTAAAAGTAATTTTTATTGCAATTTTATGAGACATAACTAATAACTGAATTTTTTCTAAAGATTCAAGTAAAATTTGAGGATGAATTGTTTTAAAGTCTATTATATTATTCATAGCTTTCTTTAAGGAATCTAATATTTGTCTTGTAATTTATCAAAATTCTGAATATCGAAAGTTAAAATAGTTGAAGTTTCATCTAGTTCATGTAAAAATTGTTGTTAAATAGTAAGATTATTTACCTTAGGTATTAGATTGTTTAATAAATCGTTGTTGATTTTAGAACTTTTTGAAGTATTTTGTATTATTTCGACTGAATTTCTTAATATTGTACTTTGTTTTTCTAGTATGTGAGATATAAATTTATTGGATTCTTTAAGTTCAGAGATTTTGGTTTCTATGTTTTCAGAATCTTCGGCATCCATTACCCCGAATACTCCTTTCAACAGGGTACCACCGATATTCATAAGACCACCTTTTTTTCTTGTGTGAATAAAAAATTGATCTATTTGTTGTTGGTTATTAATAATTTGTGATAGACTTATTTTTAAAGAATGAAGAGTTAGTGGACAGTGATCTAGAGGAAATATTGATTTGATTTGCTTACATTTACTTATCTTGTAAAATTCTAAAGTTTGATTGTATTTGATCCATTTCTGTTTTCATGTTCGTAATATAGTATTAATTTACAACTTGATGTTAATGTTATGATTCTGTAGTCTCCTAGGCATTCTAAATATATTCCCGATTTTTCGTCGAGTTGCTCGATTTTAAACATTGTTTGTGGTTTCCCCATAGAAATGAGAAAACACAAAAATCTACAAAATATGAAAATACATTTTATTTTATTCGTTGTAAATAATGAAGGAGGAAGAAAAAAAAATTATTTGATTCAATCGATGAATGTTTTTAGTAGATTGTTATGAACCATTTTAGTTTTTCTATCAATTTTTATGGTAGTATTTTCTGGTGAATTTATTTCTATTACTTCATAAGGTCCTAAATAACAAGATGTTAATTTTTTATTTTTTCTAACCTTATCGAGTAGTAATACTTTATCTCCTTTGTTAATATCTAAAATTTTAATATTTTTATCATATAATTTTTTATTTAGTTCTTTTGATTTAATTAAATTATTTCGAGCTTCATTATAACTATGTTAAAGTCGCGATTTGAGCTCTAAAACATAATCATCCATATTATATAGAGGTTCGATAGATCTAGAAATAGCTGATGGAATTTCGGGTTTCATACCGAAAAATTTAGTAGAAGTATTTGGAGTAGTATTATGTGCAAAAACTGCGAAATCTAACCACGTGTGCCAGTTATTAGAATCTTTATTTGCATAACAACGCAAATAATTTCCCAAAGTGCGATGTGCTCTTTCTAGGGATCCATTTTATTCAGGGTGATAGCTGGTGTTTATTTTCTTTATTTTTAACAAAGAAGAAACTTTTTTAAATACTTCACTCATAAAATTTGAGCCTTGATCAGTTAAAAGTATTTTTGGCGTTCCAAAAATGCAAATAACTTTTCGTACGAATGCATTAGCTACGGTAACAGCTTCTTGATTCGCAATTGGAATGGCTAATAGAAATTTAGAAAGTAAATCTTGAAAAGTTAAAATGTAAATATTTCCGGATTCTGTGCGTGGTAGTGGACCTACTATATCTAAAGATACTTTTTCGCAAACTTTTGTTGGTGTATCCGTTATTTTCATTGGAATTCTTGTTTTAAAACTTAATTTATTCTTTTGGCATATTTCACATGAAGCTATATATTTAATTATAGTTTGTTTCATGTTCTTAAAATAGAATTTTTGTTTGAGTTTTTGATGAGTACGATTTACTCCTTGATGTCCTCCGGCTGGACTATTGTGGTATTCGTTTAAAATTGTTTTAATTTCTATAGGATCGGTAAGGGTTTTAATTGTATTTACTAATGTATCTGATTGATTTATTGTTGTATCATTTATATTATTTTGAGATATATTGTTATTTTCAGAAATTTTATTTTCAGAATTATTTTGATTTATTTTGTTGGATTTTGATCTAGTAATTACGTTTATATTAGCTATTTCTAATCTTGAAAGTGCGTCTGCGTTTGTGTTTAAATGACCGGATTTATGGACAACATAATAATCGTATACTTCTAATTTAATGCGCCAGCGCATTATTCTAGAAGTTGGATTATTCATATTGAAAATTCAGACTAAAGGTCTGTGATCTGTAACAACTGTAAATTTTCTACCGTAGAGATATGGTCGAAAATAAGCAGTTGCCCACACTACCGCTAAAGCTTCCTTTTCTACTGTAGAACAGTTTCTTTAAGCTTTATTTAATGTTCTGTTTTAATTCATCTAGGAGCTTTTCTGCTCTTTCAGAATAATTAGCTACAGATTCTTTAAATCCCTGAGTTAAACCGAAAACATCGATTTGGACTAATTGTGTAGAACGAGTTTTTGAATTTTTTTCTAATAACGCTGCTTTTAAACTTTCCCATTCGGTTAAGGTTTTATAACGTAGAATTACATTATAAGCGCGACCTGAAATTTTGGATATAATAACCTCTAAAAAATCTGCTTTTTCGTCATCGTTATTTGTCCTTTTATATTGAATTTCTGAAAGTTGTATAAATCTATGTAATGCTGTAGAGTTTCCGCTAAACTCGGGAATCATTTTTGTGGCTTGTCCGATATCGAATCTAGCCATTTTATTATGAATTGGATTTATTAGAATAGGGTTGAAATTTGGAGTAGAAGGGTTTTTATTTGGTGGTGGATTATCTTTATCACCTGATTTATCTAGGTTTATTAATGACTTTTTAGAAATTTCACCAATTTGTGTAGGAAGGTCAGTACAACCAATTTTTTTGTTAAGATTTTCTTCGCTATTAATATTAGGAATAAAAGGGTTTTTTGTATATGTTGGTGAATGTGAAATTGGCATTTGTTTGGATTGCTTTCTAGGATTTTCTTTTGTTCTCAGACTTATGTTCAAATTTAAGTGACTCATGGGGCAAACATACTATGTAAAAATATAATCTTTTCTTTTGCACATCAATATATTGTAAATCTAACGAGAACTTTATTTAAAAAAAAATCATACCAATATAAATATATAAAAAATTATATTTTATTTACAAAGTAAAATAACTTATTCCCTTTATTATATGGTTTCTTTAATACCAAAAATAAGATTAATTTAATGTTTTATTTAATACAAAAATAAGATATTCGTTTATATTAAAAAAAATATTTGTTTTTATTTTATTTATTTATAAAAAAAAAATTTTTTAAATATATATACATATATAATAATTTCTACTTTTTAATTTTTTTTTATTTTTTTTTTTATTTTGGGAATATCGTAAGGTTTTTATTTAAAAAAAATAGTACAAGAAATATATATATAATAATTTTGTAATATAATAAATTTTCTGGATTTCGTCATAGTATATACTTTTTTTTTTTTATAAATTTGAACTAATTATTATTAATTAATATTTTTTTTTAATATATTAATCTTATATATATTAACACTTAATAATAGTACAATCATGACTCACATAAATTTGAAAACGTTCATAGTTGATTTTGAATTTTTGTTGATGTTCGATTGAAAATGATGCTTTAATTCAGTTGAATGATGATTTGTTGTTTTTCTGGATGTTCTGATGATTAAAATTTTTTTTTATTGCTGTTTTTGATGAATTTGGTTCTAAATTTGTTGATATTTTGATTGATGAATTTGGTTCTAGATTTGTTAATAATTTGATTGATGAATTTGGTTAAACGGTGCCTTGTGCCTCCGTTTAAAGATTACCTCTAAATTAAGGTCACTTTTCAATTTAATTATGTATGTTTTAAATGTTTTAGAATTATTATTTTTATTATAGTAATTTGTTATTAAAGGTACTGTCTGCCAGACTCAGCAAGACATTAAGCAAGGGTAGTCTCTTTTCAAAATTAGAAAGTTGCAATACCTTTTTAAAGTCCTGTTTTTATAAGTTTTTCACTTAATATTAGACACTTAGTATTATTAGAAGTATTATTATACACGTTATTATTTTTGTTGAATAGTTTTTATATTAAATTTTTTTTTGCTTAAATTATTTATTAAATTTGTTTAATTAATTTTGTTTAAAATAAGTATAGAATAAATAGATTTTTTTTCGTCACCCCACATCTGACACTGACACCAATGTAATATATTGTATACGCGTACCGTTAAATAATGTATATTTATTGATGGACGTATGATAAATAATATATATATATATAATCAGCGGCGGCTCGTCATATTGGGCAGGGTGGGCTAAGCCCATCCTGAACTTACAGGAAAATGCTACAAAATATTCATTTAAAATATATTATAAAAATGAGCAAAAAAAATTCAAATTTTTTTTAAAATAAATGTCATATAATATACGTGTATACAATTTTTTCCATCGAAATTCGTAGACCACCGCTGCGAAATATAATATGTATATAAAAATATAATCTAAAATCTAAATATGAATATGAACGCTAAAATACAAATATATTATACTAAAACTACATAACTTTTTCATTATAAAAAAACAACTACTCTTTTCTCTTTACTTCAGGGGCTAATTGAAATTTGCCCACCTTATTATACTAATTTTATACAAAACAATTTTGCGTATGCGTTGAATTTTGTATGGATCAGGCTGGGCTAATTTAAACTAGCCCACGAAGACCACGTGTTCCCCATAGAAATGCGAAATATTTGTAATTGCTATATGATTTTCAGAAATATTTGTAATTGCTATATGATTTTATTATTTTTTCTATGGAAGAAAATTATTAGAAAATTTCCATTATATAGCAATGTCAATTTTCAAATTTTTTAAACCAAACTACCAGGCGCGCATATTTTATAATCAACACTATTGAGTTGAGTTATTTCCTTCTCCTATATTAAAAAAATTATATTGAGAAAAATATATCATGGATAGAAAATCTCTTATCCATAGAAGAAATATTCCTATACTGAAAATTTGCATGAAATATTTTTCAGTAAAAAAAAGAGAAATATATCATCGTGGGCTAGAAAATCGCAGCCCCTAGAACGAATAATTCCTTTGAGTAAAAATTTGCATGAAATATTTATTTCGTTATATAAATATTTTGTATTAAAAAATAAATAAATATATCTTCATGGGCTGGAAAATCGCAGCCCATAGCAATAATTTTATCGCTTATATTTTAAATTCCCTCAGTAGACAAAAAATTATTTAATTATAGTACACATTAGAACTAAATTTTTAAAATTAGTACCAGGCGATCATAAATTTCAGAAAGTAACAATTTTATTCTTAGTTGAGAAAACTTAAGACAATTGCATACAAATATAACTATTCAAATATGTATGGAGTGTGCCATGATTTTCGATTATTTAGCTCGATTTTTTTTGAATGTGTCTAATTTTTTTTGTATATAATATGTGATTTATTTTTCTTGTGTGCATAGCATATGCATAATGATTTTTTTATTGGAAAGAAAATGAAAAACATATTAAGATGCCAATGTGATTAACTAACTAATGATTAGCTTAGATGCCAATGTGATTAACTCACTAAAACGAAAAATTCAAAAGGTTGTATATTTAATAACCTGAAATCTTTGCTTTTCATAACATATTTTTTTCCTTTAGCCCAACTTTTGATCACGGTCCGCCACTGATAAGAAATACCGACTTATATTAATATGGAATTATATATAAAAAACAAGTTGATAAACCGTTAAAATTTTAAATTTTAAGTCGCGAGTTTAAAAAAAAGAGTATATTATTTAAGATACATGTAATAATACGCTTTTCTAATAATTGTATGTGTTTTTACTTCAATAATGGCTATTGATAATATACAAATTGATCAATTGGCACAGAAATGCGTATTGTTACTTGTATCTGAAATTAAATATTAATAAATTAAAAATAATATACAAAAAAATACTCCTTCACAACATATACGCCCCTGGAACACACTGCACAACATATAAGTTAGAAGTGTCATATGAAAAATAAACAAATTCATTAAAAAAATAATTTTTGATTTGTAGTAATTTGGGTAAATTACCCAGGATTTAACTTAAGTAATAAGTTTTTCCATAAATATATAAAAAATCAACAAAAAAATATGTCTTCTTGACATTTTAAATAAAAAAATAAATTAAATGTAATTAAAAAAATAACAGAAAAGATGTATTTGGCAAAAGCCATTGCAAATCATTATATGGAATTTCGGATCCATGTAAAATAACATTTACTACTGAATATTTATCAATACTAATTCGGACCTGAATAATGCATTCTAAATTGTCGCTATTTTCGAGTAAAACAAATACACATTAATTGTGTAAAACAAAGTAAAAGAAAAAAAATTGATTTTTTGCTAAAAATTATTTTTAAAAATACTATAATCTTTAATAATGTCAGATGCAAAAAAATCATCTGACCTTTTTTCTAATAAAATATTTAATTTTTCGAATTTTTTTGATGGATCCTGTCTTTGAATATTTTCTATAGGTACTAAATACTGCGGATAATTTGGAAAAATTGAAGGTATAGCACCGACATTTAATTTATTAAATTTATTATTTTCGCGTTTCATATAATCTTCTTCTCGAAAATGAATCGCACAAACAGCAGAATATTTTGTTACCTGCCAGTCACTTCTGTGAATAGCACTTGTCCAGTTATCTTTTAAATCCTGATCTTTAGGAAAACCAAAAGTAGGAATCGATGGTTTTGAAGAAAAATAATTGGACTTGCAATAAGATACCACACAATGTCGAGCGAGGCATTCTTTAACTTAAAAAATCAAAAAATTGCACGAAATTTGCACACTTAGTTTATATTATTTATTTATTTACTTTTGTCAACTTAAGACAACACTATTTACAATTATAATTAATTATATACTTAAATATTAATATTAATAATTTTATAGGAAATATTGAAACAATAAAAATAAAATAAAATACAATATTGAAACTGTTTCACGGTAAAGCATTTAAAACCTTTTTTAAAGGTGTCTCTGCTAATATGCTCATCATAGAGATAATATAATTTATTAAAAATAGCCGACCATCTATTGAATTGAAAGGTTCATTATAAGTATATTGAGAAGAATGGCGGATTACTTTTAAATAGGGTGTGTGTCGGAGAACTCTAATATTGGGGTTTAATGAAATTTTATTGCATAGATAGGGTGAATTTTATTGCATAGATAGGGTGACAATTTTCTTACGCGAGAACGAAATAACCATACATTTTTTTACATTCAAAAACATACTAACTTATGAATTTTAAAAATCAGAAGATTATGTTCGACCTTATCAAAAGCCTTGCTGAAATCTGTATAAATTGAATCAATTTGATTACCAATCTCCATATTTTGTAAAATATAAGAGGTGTAATCCACTAAATTTGTAGCCGTTGAACGTCCCTTTACAAAGCCATGTTGATTTACATTAATATATTCAATAACGGTACTATAAAGTTTATCAGTCACTAACTTCTCAAACAATTTAGGAATAGCAGATATTATAGCCACTCCTCTATAATTTTTAACGTCCGATTTATCACCATTTTTGAAAATTGGTATTAGGAAAGAGTCACGCCAATTTTTTGGAAATTTCCCAGTTGCAAGTGAATAATTAAACATAACTTGTAAGGGGCAGCTATATTTTCAGCTGTTTTTTCAGAAATATAGGTGGGATTAAATCTGGTCCAGCACCTTTGTTATCATCAATAGTCTTCAAAGAATGAACAATATCATTATACTCAATATTTATATTAGATAAATTACTACATTCGATGAAACATGCGAAAATTTTTCATTATCGAAACTAATAGGGTTAGAGTATACAGAATCATTTCAAAATCATTTAAATCTCTAGTGTGACACCATTTTTTATGTGCATGATTACGTTTATTTCTAAGATTACTTATAACTTTACCATGCCATGGTGGTGCATTTGAATATGTTATAAGTTTCTTAGGTACAAACCTTTCAATGACTTTTTGAATCTCAGATATAAATATATCTGATAAAGTATCAACATCATCACTTACAATAGACCAGTCAATAGATGAAATAAAATGGTTAATTGCCGTATAATCAGCCTTCTTAAAAAAATCATACTTTAATGTAGATTCTTTTACTAAATTATTTCTTATATCTTCAAAGATATAATGAATTTCAAAAACTTTATGGAAAATACTTGTTTTATTATTTACCAGTGAAACAGTTTCCGAAAGTATAAAATTATCTAAAACATTTGTAAAAACTAAATCTAAAACATTATTATAATTGTTATTTATACCCAAAGTTCAAAAATGGAAATTCATAAGGTTTAGTACAGTTTTCAGGAATAAATTGAAAACACGAAACCTACAAATTTTTAAGGTTTTCACGAAAATATATTTTAGCGCCACCTATTACAAAATAGAAGTATTTTTGAAGTAGGCATAGCTAAGTTTCCATACAAAAGTAGCAATTTTTGTGAAAAATCAAAAAAAAAATCGAAAATTTAAAAAAAAAAGAAAAACAAATTAAATTTTATTAAATAATTTTTAATATAATTAAATCAAAATGTGACTAAAAAACAAATAATTACTATTTTTAATTTTTTTAGTTTTTACGTAGAGTTGTTAAATAAATAATTTTCATAATTTGACATTCGAAAACGAAATCGCGCTCCATTTTTGGTGTGTCACTATAAAAGTTTTGAGATCTAGTTTTCGCGAAAACTTAGGTTTTCAATTTTGGTGTGTCCCGGGTATAAAATTACATATTTTATTCATTCCACAATTTGCGAATAGGTCAATAACAGCATTTTGTTCATCATTCAAAATATTTACAGGATCATAAAATAATTTATTTTCATCACATTCAACCCATAATAAATTAGGTAGATAAAAACCACCAAAAATGAAAATATCGTCAACATCGTCCATCATATTAATAATGTTGGAGAAACAATTTAATTTTTTTTCATATATATCAACTTTCTGACAAGGATGAAAGTAGGCACAACCAATATAAATATTTTTGTTAGGAACCGAAATTCTTACCCAAGTTTGTTGAGACAGATTAAAATCATAATCATCAAAATCGAAGGTAATAGAAAAAGCAGATATAGATGAATGGACGGCTACTAGAACGCCACCGCCTCTATTTCCCCCTCCTTTAAATTACGGTCGCAGCGAAAAATATGCCAATTTGAATTTAAAATTTCATTATCAAGATGTTCGGCTTTTAACCACGTCTCAGTTAGAATTAAAACATTATATTCACAACATGAAGCAATCCTGCAAAATTCTGTCAAATCTCCCCGCATTCCAGACATATTTTGATAGTATATCCTTAACTCTTTACGAAATTGCGTCGAAACATTTGAAAATTTTTTGGTTGGCTTTTTTTTATATTGTTCAAAGATGTCTTAAACTCTCTTACTATACATTTATATGGCCAATTTCGAATATCCAGCATAGGTTTAAAAAAATCTCCAGGTATACTAATTTTGAAATTACAAAAACGCAAGTCAGAACGTTTTATATTCCAAATATTTGGTTACAAATAACATCATCGCAATCAAACTTCTCCTTCACATATTTAAGAATGTCAGCTTCTGTTGTAGAGAATTCGGCATTTTTAATATATATTTGTTTTCTCGCAATACCTGTCAGTCTTGGTATAGCTGGTGGAGGATGATTTAAATGAGAAAAACTCTTTATTAATGCACTGGAATATGATAATGGAGGAGATACCGTACAGTAAAATTGAGGTAAAAATGAAGACGAATATTGTTGTGGTATTAATGGTGGAGCTGATTGTAACTGTGATAATTCAAAATTATTTTTCACGTTAGAATTTGTTTCATAAATATCTACAGCTTCTATACTTTTACGCGAATTATTTTCAGCAGTGTTTATTAAATTAATATTATTATTATTATTATTAGTCAAAATAGCTTGATTATTTTTTTGCTTTTTCTGCCTTTTCCTCTTCAAATTATTATTCTGTTTGTTCTTCTTTTTACTCTTTTGACAGGAGAAATAGCTTGATCCATTGAAGTAGATTTCGGGCTATTTTCAATCTCAACTATTTCATCATAAAGAGTAGTATGAAATGATTTAGCGTCATTATTCGAAGACAATGGAATCACAGTTTCCAATTTAGAGTTCGTCAGATTACATTCCTCAAAAATCTTCTCAACATCTTTCTTAGAAGCCTTAATATCATCAGAAATTTGTTTTAAAATAAACTCAAGCTCATCAGGTTTAATAGCATTTTCTGAAACCGATGCTGGGGCATTTTTCAACGAAGAAATGAGAGTTATAAGACGAAGCAGGTTTTCCGAGATTTCATTAATTTTACATTTCACATTATCAAGTTCAGATGGAACATTCGTCAGTTTATGAAATAAATTTTTATTTGGACAAAAACAATTCTTAATTTCGTCTACTTTTTGACAAATTCTATATTCAAAAATATTAATTTTTTTCATCAAAACTATTAAGTGTATCATCAATTTTTATTTTATTATCGTTTCCACTATTTTTATAAGCTACTTTATTATCAATAGAGCTGCTTAAAGAATCAAAACCTTGTTTTCCAAATTTTGTTTAAAATAATGTTCAATTTTATTCTCAATAGAACTAAAACTTACACTTAATGAATTATACGATTGCCTTTATCACACTTATTATTAACTATAAAATAAATAACACATAAATATCACAATATTATTAATAAATATTAAGATATTCCAGCAAGTAATTTTATTTCTTGTCTATATCAAATTTGCACTAAATTTTTATCACAAAAATAAACTAGGTAAACCAAATAATCGCACAATTTTTTTTATATAAAACAAATCTACAATTATTAAATTATAATTTACACTACTTTTTAAGAAAAATATCTTATTATTTACCACAAAATATCAATTTAAATTGTTTGTTTTGCTCGCGTCTGTTTATACCGCCATTAAATTTGACATTAGCTAATTTTTGACTTCTGACTACTTTCGTGGTTTCGATGTATGCGTACATCAGGGCTTTAGCACACGATAATTATAAACACGCTCGCGTACACGATAATTAAAGAGTATAATTTACATTTTATACACACGTAAAAAGAAAAAGAACAAAAAAACGAATATTTTTCGTATTTTGCCGAAAATTCAAGAAAGCGACGGAAATTATAAATGAAGAAAAACGAGAAGTCAGAATAAAGAAAAACGAGAAAAAAAGAAGTAAGAAAAGGAGAAGAAAAAAAAAAGAGGTAACATATTTTTTGCAATGACGTCGTGTCAAGAATCATTTGTAGCTGCAAAATTGATTACACGATAAGTACATTTACGTTTTATATACATTTGTTTATATTCATTTGTTTTAATAAATTTGTGACATATGTATGTAAATTTGATTAAATAAAAAGAAATTTTGTTTGTTTGAAAATAAAGAACATAATTATAGTTTATGAAATTATATTTATATGAAAATTTAAAGAAAATAGAAATTTGTGAAAAAAAAATTTGAATTAATCTATATAGATTTATAAATAAAAGGCAATTTATTTTTATTGAAAAGTAAATTTTTTTTAAAGTGAATTTTTGAAAGGATTTTTTTTTGATAAAAGTATATTGTTTTGAATAATATTAATAAATTTGAATGAAAGATAAGTTTCAAAATAAGAAAGAAATATAAGAATAATTTCTGAAAATTATTATATAAAAAAAAAACTTCAACAAATTAAATATATTGAATATTATATTGAAATGAAATTATAATCATTTGTTTTATTTAATATAACATTTGTTTTGTATTTTGTATTTCTGTGAATAGCACTTGTCCAGTTATCTTTTAAATCCTGATCTTTAGGAAAACCAAAAGTAGGAATCGATGGTTCTCAAGAAAAATAATTGGACTTGCAATAAGATACCACACAATGTCGAGCGAGGCATTATTTAACTTAAAAAATCAAAAAATTGCACGAAATTTGCACACTTAGTTTATATTATTTATTTATTTACTTTTGTCAACTTAAGACAACACTATTTACTATTATAATTAATTATATACTTAAATATTAATATTATATAATTAAAAACTTATTCATCTAATACGAAATTAAATTAGTAAATTAATTTTATATAAAATATTGAAACAATAAAAATAAAATAAAATACAATATTGAAACTGTTTCACGGTAAAGCATTTAAAACCTTTTTTTAAAGGTGTCTCTGCTAATATGCTCATCATAGAGATAATATAATTTATTAAAAATAGCCGATTATCTATTGAATTGAAAGGTTCATTATAAGTATATTGAGAAGAATGGCGGATTACTTTTAAATAGGGTGTGTGTCGGAGAACTCTAATATTGGGGTTTAATGAAATTTTATTGCATAGATAGGGTGAATTAATATTATTTTTAAGAAGGTCAAAAGCAAATACGACAGCTGTAGTGTCTCTGCGACTTCTTAACGTATTAATTTTTATTAGTCCAAGACGATCAATATAGGGTGGGAGATTAAAATTATCACGCCAATGTAGTGAACGAAGGGCAAACAAAAGAAATTGTTTATGAACCGATTCAAATTTATTTATATCACAATCAAAGTATGGCATCCACACAACACTACAGTACTCTAAAATAGGTCTAACTAGGGCACAATATAATGACTATATTATATAGGGATCATTAAATTCCCTGCCTCTACGTTTAATAAAACCTAACATTTTGCTTGACTTAGAGTAAACCATATCAATGTGTTGTTTAAAAGTTAGTTTATAGTCAAGTAAAATACCTAATTCATTTATTAATATTTTTCTATCTAAAGTGGAACCATTAACGTCATAACCGTAATAATTTACAATTTTCTTACGCGAGAACGAAATACCCATATATTTTTTTACATTCAAAAACATACTAACTTATGAATTTTAAAAATCAGAAGATTATGTTCGACCTTATCAAAAGCCTTGCTGAAATCTGTATAAATTGAATCAATTTGATTACCAATCTCCATATTTTGTAAAATATAAGAGGTGTAATCCACTAAATTTGTAGCCGTTGAACGTCCCTTTACAAAGCCATGTTGATTTACATTAATATATTCAATACCGGTACTATAAAGTTTACCAGTCACTAATTTCTCAAACAATTTAGGAATAGCAGATATTATAGCCACTCCTCTATAATTTTTAACGTCCGATTTATCACCATTTTTGAAAATTGGTATTAGGAAAGAGTCACGCCAATTTTTTGGAAATTTCCCAGTTGCAAGTGAATAATTAAACATGACTTGTAAGGGGCAGCTATATTTTCAGCTGTTTTTTCAGAAATATAGGTGGGATTAAATCTGGTCCAGCACCTTTGTTATCATCAATAGTCTTCAAAGAATGAACAATGTCATTATACTCAATATTTATATTAGATAAATTACTACATTCGATGAAACATGCGAAAATTTTTCATTATCGAAACTAATAGGGTTAGAGTATACAGAGAATCATTTCAAAATCATTTAAATCTCTAGTGTGACACCATTTTTTATGTGCATGATTACGTTTATTTCTAAGATTACTTATAACTTTACCATGCCATGGTGGTGCATTTGAATATGTTATAAGTTTTTTAGGTACAAACCTTTCAATGACTTTTTGAATCTCAGATATAAATATATCTGATAAAGTATCAACATCATCACTTACAATAGACCAGTCAATAGATGAAATAAAATGGTTAATTGCCGTATAATCAGCCTTCTTAAAAAAAGCATACTTTAATGTAGATTCTTTTACTAAATTATTTCTTATATCTTCAAAGATATAATGAATTTCAAAAACTTTATGGAAAATACTTGTTTTATTATTTACCAGTGAAACAGTTTCCGAAAGTATAAAATTATCTAAAACATTTGTAAAAACTAAATCTAAAACATTATTATAATTGTTATTTATACCCAAAGTTCAAAAATGGAAATTCATAAGGTTTAGTACAGTTTTCAGGAATAAATTGCAAACGAAACCTACAAATTTTTAAGGTTTTCACGAAAATATATTTTAGCGCCACCTATTACAAAATAGAAGATATGTATTTTTGAAGTAGACATAGCTAAGTTTCCATACAAAAGTAGCCATTTTTGTGAAAAATTAAAAAAAATCGAAAATTTAAAAAAAAAAGAAAAAAAAATTAAATTTTATTAAATAATTTTTAATATAATCAAATCAAAATTTGACATTAAAAACAAATAATTACTATTTTTAATTTTTTTAGTTTTTACGTAGTTGTTTAATAAATAATTTTCATAATTTGACATTCGAAAACGAAATCGCGCTCCATTTTTGGTGTGTCACTATAAAAGTTTTGAGATCTAGTTTTCGCGAAAACTTAGGTTTTCAATTTTGGTGTGTCCCGGGTATAAAATTACATATTTTATTCATTCCACAATTTGCGAATAGGTCAATAACAGCATTTTGTTCATCATTCAAAATATTTACAGGATCATAAAATAATTTATTTTCATCACATTCAACCCATAATAAATTAGGTAGATAAAAACCACCAAAAATGAAAATATCGTCAACATCGTCCATCATATTAATAATGTTGGAGAAACAATTTAATTTTTTTTCATATATATCAACTTTCTGACAAGGATGAAAGTAGGCACAAGCAATATAAATATTTTTGTTAGGAACCGAAATTCTTACCCAAGTTTGTTGAGACAGATTAAAATCATAATCATCAAAATCCAAGGTAATAGGAAAGGCAGATATACATGAATGGACGGCTACTAGAACGCTACCGCCTCTATTTCCCCCTCCTTTAAATTACGGTCGCAGCGAACAATATGCCAATTTGAATTTAAAATTTCATTATCAAGATGTTCGGCGTTTAACCACGTCTCAGTTAGAATTAAAACATTATATTCACAACATGAAGCAATCCTGTAAAATTCTGTCAAATCTCCCCGCATTCCAGACATATTTTGATATTATATCCTTAACTCTTTACGAAGTTGCGTCGAAACATTTGAAAATTTTTTGGATGGCTTTTTTTTATATTGTTTAAAGATGTCTTAACCTATCTTACTATACATTTATATGGCCAATTTCGAATATCCAGCATAGGTTTAAAAAAATGTCCAGGTATACTAATTTTGAAGTTACAAAAACGCAAGTCAGAACGTTTTATATTCCAAATATTTGATTACAAATAACATCATCGCAATCAAACTTCTCCTTCACATATTTCAGAATGTCAGCTTCTGTTGTAGATAATTCGGCATTTTTAATATATATTTGTTTTCTCGCAATACCTGTCAGTCTTGGTATAGCTGGTGGAGGATGATTTAAATGAGAAAAACTATTTATTAATGCACTGGAATATGATAATGGAGGAGATACCGTACGGTAAAATTGAGGTAAAAATGAAAACGAATATTGTTGTGGTATTAATGGTGGAGCTGATTGTAACTGTGATAATTCAAAATTATTTTTCACGTTAGAATTTGTTTCATAAATATCTACAGCTTCTATAGTTTTACGAGAATTATTTTCAGCAGTGTTTATTAAATTAATATTATTATTATTATTATTAGTCAAAATAGCTTGATTATTTTTTTGCTTTCTCTGCCTTTTCCTCTTCAAATTATTATTCTGTTTGTTCTTCTTTTTACTCTCTATGACAGGAGAAATAGCTTGATCCATTGAAGTAGATTTCGGGCTATTTTCAATCTCAACTATTTCATCATAAAGAGTAGTATGAAATGATTTAGCGTCATTATTCGAAGACAATGGAATCACAGTTTCCAATTTGGAGTTCGTCAGATTACATTCCTCAAAAATCTTCTCAACATCTTTCTTAGAAGCCTTAATATCATCAGAAATTTTGTGACACCGTGTTTTTTTTTAATAAAATTTCCTAAAAAGAAATAAAAAAATTATTAAATTATAATACCTTGTTTAGTTGTTTACGTCTGCGTCCATCTTGATGTTATTTGTATGCCGGCTTGTCACATCTCAGATGTCAGTTAGTGGACAGGCGCGGAGGTAAATTTGGTTAGGTGGGTAGCCATAGTGATAGGTTTCGAAATTCCCGTCAGCGCTGCGGTCTCTTGATTTTCGGAACAGAAAACAATAAACAACCTTTGTTGCCCTTGCGGGTCATATTTTGATTCCGAAAGTCAAGAGATCACGCGATCGAGGAAACAATAGTTTTTCGAAATGAAATTTTTTGAAAAATTGATTTTTTGCGGGGGAGTCGGAAATTTTTTTTTGGTTTTTTTTTTGGGGTTTTGTTTTTGAATTAAATTTTTTTTGAAAGTTTTTTTTTGCAATTAGAGATTTTTATTTTGTAAATTTTTTTTTGAAATGTTTATTTGAAAATTCAATAACAGCGGCGAGAAAAATTTGGACTAAAATTTAAAAGACAATAATTAAATAAAGAAAGAATTTTTGTTTTAGAATAAAAAATATTTGGGAGTGTGGGAATTTATTATCCAAAAAATTTCTGAAGAAACTCCTTTTTATAAAAATAAATTAAACCAAATAATATAAAATATAAAAATAAAAGAAAGAAAAACTAAATTAAATGTTTTTTTTTTTAAATAAAAGAAGTTGTTAGAGACAAAACCAGAAAATCACAAGAAAACGAACAGAAATAAAAATTAAAAATTAACAAAAAAAAAAAAAATAAAAATTACGAGATTTTTTTTTGTAAGAGAATTTATAATAATAACAATAAATTTTTTTTTTAATAAAACACGGCAGTGAATTACACTGCACCGGCCGATCCAGTAAGATCAGAAAAAACACAACTTATTCCAGTCACATTTGGGGAGGAGCAGAGTAGCGGCAACAGCGTCGACGTTTTTTTTGTTAAAAATTGGTTGTTTTGGTGGTGATACCTTCGGTAGCTGGTTCCCGTCCTGACATGTCCGGAGCAGGAAGCAGACTTACCAGGTATGTGTAAATTTTGTATAAATTGTTTATTATTGGTGCCTAGTAAAGTAAATTATTAGTAGCTTTTGCTTTGTTTTTTTTTGTAAATTAATTTATTTTTTTTGTAAAGTAAATTTGTTGTTATTTATAATTTTATTTATTTATTCTTTAAAATTATTTATTATTTAAAGTTGATGGACACCACAATAATAATAAAACAAAAAAATATATATAAAATTAAATAATTACATATATCTATATAAAATGATTGTTTTCTCACCACCGATATATTTTTGTTTGGAATTATATTATTAGATTATTAAAAGAAAAAAAAAATTTAAAATCATATCGTTTTTTATTTATTATAATTTCTATGGAATTTTATTTATTTTTTTTTAAATTCTAAAAAATTTTTTTTATTTTTATTGAGTTGAGTTGGCACCGCTGGGTTGTTGCTGCTGGGTTGTTTTTGTTTGATTTGTTTTTGTTGTTGAATTTTTTTAGAATGGCTGGCTGATTTTTTTCATACTGCCCCAGGATGGATCGCCTTGGATTCTTGTCCTTTCTCTCCTAATTCCTTAAGCGATGGTGCTTCACTCTAAAGATTTTTTTTTGTGAAAATCTTTATTAGTGAAAGCATCATCGTATTGTAGAATTGATTGCCGTTTGGATCACTGGTCGACTCACGCCCCACAGGCTGAGCATAGCTGGAAAAACTTAGGAGGAAATCCCAGTGGTCCAAGGAGTTCTAGTAATAGAAATTTTGGTCTAGCGTTTTTTTTTGTGATGCGCTGTTGGTCACCCTAGACCTGGCGCCCACTTCACTAGAACTCCGAAGTTACCTCCTCCGACTTACCTTATAGCTAACAGGTGGTAATTTTTTTTTTTTGAACAAAATTACTCATCCTGTTACAATTGGCGCCCAAATCTTATGGGACTTATAGATGCACCAATTGTTGTTACAATTGGCGCCCAAATTGTGGCCTACGGATGCACCAATTGTTGATACAATTTGCGCCCAAACTCTTTCGGCAAATGTGGAACTTTTAATTATTAATATTGATATCAACGTCATGAAGAAGATTTTTTTTTGTGATGGACGGATGGCCACCCGAATTCCTGAAATTATTTTATTGAGAATTTTTTTTGTGATGATAAAATTTTATGCTGGACTGGTGGTCGCCCGAAGGTATCAAATTTGTATTTGCTTGGAAAGTTAGTTGTTCAACATCGATTTTTTTTGAAATCTCCATCTGAGGTTGCTTAAGTCGGATGGAGGGGCGATCAATACTGCAACGTCTTCCCCTTCCGTGGGTGGTATTCTTCCTTCCCTATGGGGAACATCGGAGGTTGTTCCAATTTAGTTTTTGTGCTGGTAGTTAGATAAGGGTTTTGGTTGTCCATTACCTGTCCTACCAGTGTCCTTTGTATTATTTATTTTGGGGGGTTAGAAATTGCGTTAAGGTGGTCCTTGACGTATCCTCCCCAAAGTGTTAGTGTCTAACGCTTTTAGTAGTCTAAAAGGGGGTCCTAGCATGTTTGTGTTTTCGTGTTCAACGTAGGTTGAACTTTGTGTGAATTGGGACAACCAAAGATAATTTTTGTAGTGTTGGGGGAATATTTCTCATTGAAGTTTCCCAACACCTTAACCCTATTCCTACCCTAACCCTTTCCCTTCCCAGTCCATTATAAAAAGAAGTCCAGAGTGCATCCATTCTGGGGTGTTGAAAAATTTGTTCAGAAAAAATTTAATTTTTGTTATTGAATTTTGGTTTTGTTTATTTTTTTTATTTGATTTGGATTTTTTTTTGGGGTGGCGATATTTCATTTTGATTTTTTTTGTTTTATAATTTCTTGTGCTATTGGTTCCTCGGTCGAGCGAGCGCTGACGGAGAGAAAAATTTGAGAAAAAAAATTAAAAACGAGTAGTGTTTTGTTTACTTAAAAATTTTTTTTTTGTCTTTTTTTTATTATTATACAATATTTGTTAGTTTTTGCTTATTTTTACAATATTCGTTAGTATTAGTTTAGTTTTTTTGGGGAATATTATTTATATTAGGTGTAGTTTTTTTTTCTCGTTCATTTACAATTATTGTTATTTATTAAATTTTTTTTGGTAGTCGTATTTAGTATTAGTCCTTTTATACAATTAGTGTTATTTATAATTTACACTATTTATAATTATTAGAGTTGTTTTTTTTAAGATTATTTATATTAGGTGTAGGGTTATTATTATTTATTTTCCAAGTATTAGTATTTATTTATATTATTATTTTTGTTTGTTGAAAATAGTTTGTAAATTTACAATTAATGGTAGTTATTTATTTTTCAGTAATTATAATAAATAGTTTAAAATTATTTTATTAATTACATTGATTGCTATTTATTAATTTATTTATTTTGTAGTTAACTAGTAGTAGTAATTACAATATTTGTTAAATTAATTTTATAAAGGAACAAATTTAAAAAAAAAAATATCACGGTTAAGCTGCCGGTAGGTACACGCCATAATTTGTGTGCTGGTGGTATTCTACAAATAGAAAATTTTTATTATAAGTAGTCTTGGCGAAAAATTAATTTTTATACCTGAACCAAATATGGATCCAGCCAGGTTAGATCCCGACGAAATTCAATATGAATTAGAGCTGCGTGGTTTGTTAGGGTCGTCGGGCAACGCCCAGTGTAAGTACGCTCAATTGTGCACCGTCTTAGAGCGCGAGCAACGTATGGGTCGTCGTCCACCAGAATCTAACATTCCAGATCCTGCCGCTGAACTCGCTCTTTGCGAAAGCAAAGCCGCTGCATGTCACTCGCTGGCCAGTGATGGTATTCGAGAAACGGATGAAGATCTGTTGCTCCGCGCAGCAACAAAAATTCAGCACATTAAAAATAGATTATTTCGTTTAAAGTCGTAAGGATTACTCGGCATCTGTGCGGCGAATTAAAAATGAACTCAATTCGGAGCTCACTCGAATTGCAGAGCAACAGTTCATTACCGCACAGATGCTTGGCTCGGACCATTCGTATTCTGAGGATGGGAGGTTGACGGTAATCGACGAACGGGAGGGAGCTATAGGTCCACCCCTTGACCAATTTCCGCTGCCGCCTGTGGGCACCGTTGCCAATCAGCCTGGTAAAAAGGGGGTGTTGCCGAAACAGCCGCTTATTCCAGCTCCAACAATATTGGCCGGCCACCCCTCTTCTGAACTTGGTGACGACGTTGATGACCTCTCGAAAGGGAGTTAGTCAGCTGAGCTCCTCGAACAATTCGCCGCATTCTGACCCCCTTCGATACAGGGGTTATCAACTCGGTTATCCACAGGCGCCGTTCACAAAACTGGTTTGTCTGGAAGAAGAGGAAAACGGTTTAAAAATCAATCGAAACGTCAAAGCGTCCACTTACCTCATGATAGATCTGTGATAGCCTCTGCAACCCAGTTCCATCACACGCAAATTGCCGCTATGTCCAGTCTGCTCGAAGAACAGCGGCAACAAATCGCCGAACTCCAAGCGCTGGTAGCTCGACAACATCTTTCGGAACCAGCTGCAGCGCCCCGGTTTGTTACTTCTGTTCGTAGCTACCCACCGTCTGTAATGCCACCACTGAGCGGGGGGAGGCCAGTGAGGGAACCATCAAATGTCGCTCCTTTTCAACTCAGCCATACCGACGATGAGCCTGACGACCGCCTCCCTGAACATTTTAGGCGTCGTAATCCAGTTTCTAACCGGCGGGTTCGATTTGATGGTTCGGGCAAAGCTCTGTCGCTAGCGGAGTTCATCTTCCGAATTGAAACTTTGGCCAAGGGAGATGGATATCCGTTGGAAGGTTTGGTGTTGTCGATCAATAAACTCCTTCAGGGCCGTGCCGAGACCTGGTACTGGCAATATATTCGGAGGCATTCGAACACGTCATGGTCCAACCTGAAAACGGCCATGAAAATTGAGTTCGATGATGGGGAAGATGATGGTGATGTCAAACGGTTGATGGAAGCCAGGAAGCAACGTTCTCGGGAAAAATTTTCTGACTTCCGAATGGACATGGAGGGACTTCGTCTTCGTCTGACGCACGAAATTTCCGATGATGATTTTCTTAACAGGCTCTTATATAACCTATACCCGGGTTACAAGAAAGCTCTGATTTTGGAGAATATTGTAACCCTTAATCAGTTGGATAGAGTTTGTAAGAGACTGGAAGGGAAGTGGAGTGAAATTGGTGAGTCAGCCGAGGACCAAGTTCGTCCCCGTAGAATGTATGTCCATGAGTTGGAAGAGAACGTTGACTCAAATTACATATCAACAAATCCAGCGCTCCAAAAGTCCAATCTGCCAGAACCGCCATGTCCGTCCGCTCCAATTAAAGAAGTTCTGTCCGTCCAAGATAATAAATTTCATCCGGGAGTTCCGTCCGCCACTGTCGTACCTGCCGACAAAAATACGTATGTTATCATTTTTGAAAATTGGTATTAGGAAAGAGTCACGCCAATTTTTTGGAAATTTCCCAGTTGCAAGTGAATAATTAAACATAACTTGTAAGGGGCAGCTATATTTTCAGCTGTTTTTTCAGAAATATAGGTGGGATTAAATCTGGTCCAGCACCTTTGTTATCATCAATAGTCTTCAAAGAATGAACAATATCATTATACTCAATATTTATATTAGATAAATTACTACATTCGATGAAACATGCGAAAATTTTTCATTATCGAAACTAATAGGGTTAGAGTATACAGAATCATTTCAAAATCATTTAAATCTCTAGTGTGACACCATTTTTTATGTGCATGATTACGTTTATTTCTAAGATTACTTATAACTTTACCATGCCATGGTGGTGCATTTGAATATGTTATAAGTTTCTTAGGTACAAACCTTTCAATGACTTTTTGAATCTCAGATATAAATATATCTGATAAAGTATCAACATCATCACTTACAATAGACCAGTCAATAGATGAAATAAAATGGTTAATTGCCGTATAATCAGCCTTCTTAAAAAAATCATACTTTAATGTAGATTCTTTTACTAAATTATTTCTTATATCTTCAAAGATATAATGAATTTCAAAAACTTTATGGAAAATACTTGTTTTATTATTTACCAGTGAAACAGTTTCCGAAAGTATAAAATTATCTAAAACATTTGTAAAAACTAAATCTAAAACATTATTATAATTGTTATTTATACCCAAAGTTCAAAAATGGAAATTCATAAGGTTTAGTACAGTTTTCAGGAATAAATTGAAAACACGAAACCTACAAATTTTTAAGGTTTTCACGAAAATATATTTTAGCGCCACCTATTACAAAATAGAAGTATTTTTGAAGTAGGCATAGCTAAGTTTCCATACAAAAGTAGCAATTTTTGTGAAAAATCAAAAAAAAAATCGAAAATTTAAAAAAAAAAGAAAAACAAATTAAATTTTATTAAATAATTTTTAATATAATTAAATCAAAATGTGACTAAAAAACAAATAATTACTATTTTTAATTTTTTTAGTTTTTACGTAGAGTTGTTAAATAAATAATTTTCATAATTTGACATTCGAAAACGAAATCGCGCTCCATTTTTGGTGTGTCACTATAAAAGTTTTGAGATCTAGTTTTCGCGAAAACTTAGGTTTTCAATTTTGGTGTGTCCCGGGTATAAAATTACATATTTTATTCATTCCACAATTTGCGAATAGGTCAATAACAGCATTTTGTTCATCATTCAAAATATTTACAGGATCATAAAATAATTTATTTTCATCACATTCAACCCATAATAAATTAGGTAGATAAAAACCACCAAAAATGAAAATATCGTCAACATCGTCCATCATATTAATAATGTTGGAGAAACAATTTAATTTTTTTTCATATATATCAACTTTCTGACAAGGATGAAAGTAGGCACAACCAATATAAATATTTTTGTTAGGAACCGAAATTCTTACCCAAGTTTGTTGAGACAGATTAAAATCATAATCATCAAAATCGAAGGTAATAGAAAAAGCAGATATAGATGAATGGACGGCTACTAGAACGCCACCGCCTCTATTTCCCCCTCCTTTAAATTACGGTCGCAGCGAAAAATATGCCAATTTGAATTTAAAATTTCATTATCAAGATGTTCGGCTTTTAACCACGTCTCAGTTAGAATTAAAACATTATATTCACAACATGAAGCAATCCTGCAAAATTCTGTCAAATCTCCCCGCATTCCAGACATATTTTGATAGTATATCCTTAACTCTTTACGAAATTGCGTCGAAACATTTGAAAATTTTTTGGTTGGCTTTTTTTTATATTGTTCAAAGATGTCTTAAACTCTCTTACTATACATTTATATGGCCAATTTCGAATATCCAGCATAGGTTTAAAAAAATCTCCAGGTATACTAATTTTGAAATTACAAAAACGCAAGTCAGAACGTTTTATATTCCAAATATTTGGTTACAAATAACATCATCGCAATCAAACTTCTCCTTCACATATTTAAGAATGTCAGCTTCTGTTGTAGAGAATTCGGCATTTTTAATATATATTTGTTTTCTCGCAATACCTGTCAGTCTTGGTATAGCTGGTGGAGGATGATTTAAATGAGAAAAACTCTTTATTAATGCACTGGAATATGATAATGGAGGAGATACCGTACAGTAAAATTGAGGTAAAAATGAAGACGAATATTGTTGTGGTATTAATGGTGGAGCTGATTGTAACTGTGATAATTCAAAATTATTTTTCACGTTAGAATTTGTTTCATAAATATCTACAGCTTCTATACTTTTACGCGAATTATTTTCAGCAGTGTTTATTAAATTAATATTATTATTATTATTATTAGTCAAAATAGCTTGATTATTTTTTTGCTTTTTCTGCCTTTTCCTCTTCAAATTATTATTCTGTTTGTTCTTCTTTTTACTCTTTTGACAGGAGAAATAGCTTGATCCATTGAAGTAGATTTCGGGCTATTTTCAATCTCAACTATTTCATCATAAAGAGTAGTATGAAATGATTTAGCGTCATTATTCGAAGACAATGGAATCACAGTTTCCAATTTAGAGTTCGTCAGATTACATTCCTCAAAAATCTTCTCAACATCTTTCTTAGAAGCCTTAATATCATCAGAAATTTGTTTTAAAATAAACTCAAGCTCATCAGGTTTAATAGCATTTTCTGAAACCGATGCTGGGGCATTTTTCAACGAAGAAATGAGAGTTATAAGACGAAGCAGGTTTTCCGAGATTTCATTAATTTTACATTTCACATTATCAAGTTCAGATGGAACATTCGTCAGTTTATGAAATAAATTTTTATTTGGACAAAAACAATTCTTAATTTCGTCTACTTTTTGACAAATTCTATATTCAAAAATATTAATTTTTTTCATCAAAACTATTAAGTGTATCATCAATTTTTATTTTATTATCGTTTCCACTATTTTTATAAGCTACTTTATTATCAATAGAGCTGCTTAAAGAATCAAAACCTTGTTTTCCAAATTTTGTTTAAAATAATGTTCAATTTTATTCTCAATAGAACTAAAACTTACACTTAATGAATTATACGATTGCCTTTATCACACTAATTATTAACTATAAAATAAATAACACATAAATATCACAATATTATTAATAAATATTAAGATATTCCAGCAAGTAATTTTATTTCTTGTCTATATCAAATTTGCACTAAATTTTTATCACAAAAATAAACTAGGTAAACCAAATAATCGCACAATTTTTTTTATATAAAACAAATCTACAATTATTAAATTATAATTTACACTACTTTTTAAGAAAAATATCTTATTATTTACCACAAAATATCAATTTAAATTGTTTGTTTTGCTCGCGTCTGTTTATACCGCCATTAAATTTGACATTAGCTAATTTTTGACTTCTGACTACTTTCGTGGTTTCGATGTATGCGTACATCAGGGCTTTAGCACACGATAATTATAAACACGCTCGCGTACACGATAATTAAAGAGTATAATTTACATTTTATACACACGTAAAAAGAAAAAGAACAAAAAAACGAATATTTTTCGTATTTTGCCGAAAATTCAAGAAAGCGACGGAAATTATAAATGAAGAAAAACGAGAAGTCAGAATAAAGAAAAACGAGAAAAAAAGAAGTAAGAAAAGGAGAAGAAAAAAAAAAGAGGTAACATATTTTTTGCAATGACGTCGTGTCAAGAATCATTTGTAGCTGCAAAATTGATTACACGATAAGTACATTTACGTTTTATATACATTTGTTTATATTCATTTGTTTTAATAAATTTGTGACATATGTATGTAAATTTGATTAAATAAAAAGAAATTTTGTTTGTTTGAAAATAAAGAACATAATTATAGTTTATGAAATTATATTTATATGAAAATTTAAAGAAAATAGAAATTTGTGAAAAAAAAATTTGAATTAATCTATATAGATTTATAAATAAAAGGCAATTTATTTTTATTGAAAAGTAAATTTTTTTTAAAGTGAATTTTTGAAAGGATTTTTTTTTGATAAAAGTATATTGTTTTGAATAATATTAATAAATTTGAATGAAAGATAAGTTTCAAAATAAGAAAGAAATATAAGAATAATTTCTGAAAATTATTATATAAAAAAAAAACTTCAACAAATTAAATATATTGAATATTATATTGAAATGAAATTATAATCATTTGTTTTATTTAATATAACATTTGTTTTGTATTTTGTATTTCTGTGAATAGCACTTGTCCAGTTATCTTTTAAATCCTGATCTTTAGGAAAACCAAAAGTAGGAATCGATGGTTCTCAAGAAAAATAATTGGACTTGCAATAAGATACCACACAATGTCGAGCGAGGCATTATTTAACTTAAAAAATCAAAAAATTGCACGAAATTTGCACACTTAGTTTATATTATTTATTTATTTACTTTTGTCAACTTAAGACAACACTATTTACTATTATAATTAATTATATACTTAAATATTAATATTATATAATTAAAAACTTATTCATCTAATACGAAATTAAATTAGTAAATTAATTTTATATAAAATATTGAAACAATAAAAATAAAATAAAATACAATATTGAAACTGTTTCACGGTAAAGCATTTAAAACCTTTTTTTAAAGGTGTCTCTGCTAATATGCTCATCATAGAGATAATATAATTTATTAAAAATAGCCGATCATCTATTGAATTGAAAGGTTCATTATAAGTATATTGAGAAGAATGGCGGATTACTTTTAAATAGGGTGTGTGTCGGAGAACTCTAATATTGGGGTTTAATGAAATTTTATTGCATAGATAGGGTGAATTAATATTATTTTTAAGAAGGTCAAAAGCAAATACGACAGCTGTAGTGTCTCTGCGACTTCTTAACGTATTAATTTTTATTAGTCCAAGACGATCAATATAGGGTGGGAGATTAAAATTATCACGCCAATGTAGTGAACGAAGGGCAAACAAAAGAAATTGTTTATGAACCGATTCAAATTTATTTATATCACAATCAAAGTATGGCATCCACACAACACTACAGTACTCTAAAATAGGTCTAACTAGGGCACAATATAATGACTATATTATATAGGGATCATTAAATTCCCTGCCTCTACGTTTAATAAAACCTAACATTTTGCTTGACTTAGAGTAAACCATATCAATGTGTTGTTTAAAAGTTAGTTTATAGTCAAGTAAAATACCTAATTCATTTATTAATATTTTTCTATCTAAAGTGGAACCATTAACGTCATAACCGTAATAATTTACAATTTTCTTACGCGAGAACGAAATACCCATATATTTTTTTACATTCAAAAACATACTAACTTATGAATTTTAAAAATCAGAAGATTATGTTCGACCTTATCAAAAGCCTTGCTGAAATCTGTATAAATTGAATCAATTTGATTACCAATCTCCATATTTTGTAAAATATAAGAGGTGTAATCCACTAAATTTGTAGCCGTTGAACGTCCCTTTACAAAGCCATGTTGATTTACATTAATATATTCAATACCGGTACTATAAAGTTTACCAGTCACTAATTTCTCAAACAATTTAGGAATAGCAGATATTATAGCCACTCCTCTATAATTTTTAACGTCCGATTTATCACCATTTTTGAAAATTGGTATTAGGAAAGAGTCACGCCAATTTTTTGGAAATTTCCCAGTTGCAAGTGAATAATTAAACATGACTTGTAAGGGGCAGCTATATTTTCAGCTGTTTTTTCAGAAATATAGGTGGGATTAAATCTGGTCCAGCACCTTTGTTATCATCAATAGTCTTCAAAGAATGAACAATGTCATTATACTCAATATTTATATTAGATAAATTACTACATTCGATGAAACATGCGAAAATTTTTCATTATCGAAACTAATAGGGTTAGAGTATACAGAGAATCATTTCAAAATCATTTAAATCTCTAGTGTGACACCATTTTTTATGTGCATGATTACGTTTATTTCTAAGATTACTTATAACTTTACCATGCCATGGTGGTGCATTTGAATATGTTATAAGTTTTTTAGGTACAAACCTTTCAATGACTTTTTGAATCTCAGATATAAATATATCTGATAAAGTATCAACATCATCACTTACAATAGACCAGTCAATAGATGAAATAAAATGGTTAATTGCCGTATAATCAGCCTTCTTAAAAAAAGCATACTTTAATGTAGATTCTTTTACTAAATTATTTCTTATATCTTCAAAGATATAATAAATTTCAAAAACTTTATGGAAAATACTTGTTTTATTATTTACCAGTGAAACAGTTTCCGAAAGTATAAAATTATCTAAAACATTTGTAAAAACTAAATCTAAAACATTATTATAATTGTTATTTATACCCAAAGTTCAAAAATGGAAATTCATAAGGTTTAGTACAGTTTTCAGGAATAAATTGCAAACGAAACCTACAAATTTTTAAGGTTTTCACGAAAATATATTTTAGCGCCACCTATTACAAAATAGAAGATATGTATTTTTGAAGTAGACATAGCTAAGTTTCCATACAAAAGTAGCCATTTTTGTGAAAAATTAAAAAAAATCGAAAATTTAAAAAAAAAAGAAAAAAAAATTAAATTTTATTAAATAATTTTTAATATAATCAAATCAAAATTTGACATTAAAAACAAATAATTACTATTTTTAATTTTTTTAGTTTTTACGTAGTTGTTTAATAAATAATTTTCATAATTTGACATTCGAAAACGAAATCGCGCTCCATTTTTGGTGTGTCACTATAAAAGTTTTGAGATCTAGTTTTCGCGAAAACTTAGGTTTTCAATTTTGGTGTGTCCCGGGTATAAAATTACATATTTTATTCATTCCACAATTTGCGAATAGGTCAATAACAGCATTTTGTTCATCATTCAAAATATTTACAGGATCATAAAATAATTTATTTTCATCACATTCAACCCATAATAAATTAGGTAGATAAAAACCACCAAAAATGAAAATATCGTCAACATCGTCCATCATATTAATAATGTTGGAGAAACAATTTAATTTTTTTTCATATATATCAACTTTCTGACAAGGATGAAAGTAGGCACAAGCAATATAAATATTTTTGTTAGGAACCGAAATTCTTACCCAAGTTTGTTGAGACAGATTAAAATCATAATCATCAAAATCCAAGGTAATAGGAAAGGCAGATATACATGAATGGACGGCTACTAGAACGCTACCGCCTCTATTTCCCCCTCCTTTAAATTACGGTCGCAGCGAACAATATGCCAATTTGAATTTAAAATTTCATTATCAAGATGTTCGGCGTTTAACCACGTCTCAGTTAGAATTAAAACATTATATTCACAACATGAAGCAATCCTGTAAAATTCTGTCAAATCTCCCCGCATTCCAGACATATTTTGATATTATATCCTTAACTCTTTACGAAGTTGCGTCGAAACATTTGAAAATTTTTTGGATGGCTTTTTTTTATATTGTTTAAAGATGTCTTAACCTATCTTACTATACATTTATATGGCCAATTTCGAATATCCAGCATAGGTTTAAAAAAATGTCCAGGTATACTAATTTTGAAGTTACAAAAACGCAAGTCAGAACGTTTTATATTCCAAATATTTGATTACAAATAACATCATCGCAATCAAACTTCTCCTTCACATATTTCAGAATGTCAGCTTCTGTTGTAGATAATTCGGCATTTTTAATATATATTTGTTTTCTCGCAATACCTGTCAGTCTTGGTATAGCTGGTGGAGGATGATTTAAATGAGAAAAACTATTTATTAATGCACTGGAATATGATAATGGAGGAGATACCGTACGGTAAAATTGAGGTAAAAATGAAAACGAATATTGTTGTGGTATTAATGGTGGAGCTGATTGTAACTGTGATAATTCAAAATTATTTTTCACGTTAGAATTTGTTTCATAAATATCTACAGCTTCTATAGTTTTACGAGAATTATTTTCAGCAGTGTTTATTAAATTAATATTATTATTCTCTGCCTTTTCCTCTTCAAATTATTATTCTGTTTGTTCTTCTTTTTACTCTCTATGACAGGAGAAATAGCTTGATCCATTGAAGTAGATTTCGGGCTATTTTCAATCTCAACTATTTCATCATAAAGAGTAGTATGAAATGATTTAGCGTCATTATTCGAAGACAATGGAATCACAGTTTCCAATTTGGAGTTCGTCAGATTACATTCCTCAAAAATCTTCTCAACATCTTTCTTAGAAGCCTTAATATCATCAGAAATTTTGTGACACCGTGTTTTTTTTTAATAAAATTTCCTAAAAAGAAATAAAAAAATTATTAAATTATAATACCTTGTTTAGTTGTTTACGTCTGCGTCCATCTTGATGTTATTTGTATGCCGGCTTGTCACATCTCAGATGTCAGTTAGTGGACAGGCGCGGAGGTAAATTTGGTTAGGTGGGTAGCCATAGTGATAGGTTTCGAAATTCCCGTCAGCGCTGCGGTCTCTTGATTTTCGGAACAGAAAACAATAAACAACCTTTGTTGCCCTTGCGGGTCATATTTTGATTCCGAAAGTCAAGAGATCACGCGATCGAGGAAACAATAGTTTTTCGAAATGAAATTTTTTGAAAAATTGATTTTTTGCGGGGGAGTCGGAAATTTTTTTTTGGTTTTTTTTTTGGGGTTTTGTTTTTGAATTAAATTTTTTTTGAAAGTTTTTTTTTGCAATTAGAGATTTTTATTTTGTAAATTTTTTTTTGAAATGTTTATTTGAAAATTAAATAACAGCGGCGAGAAAAATTTGGACTAAAATTTAAAAGACAATAATTAAATAAAGAAAGAATTTTTGTTTTAGAATAAAAAATATTTGGGAGTGTGGGAATTTATTATCCAAAAAATTTCTGAAGAAACTCCTTTTTATAAAAATAAATTAAACCAAATAATATAAAATATAAAAATAAAAGAAAGAAAAACTAAATTAAATGTTTTTTTTTTTAAATAAAAGAAGTTGTTAGAGACAAAACCAGAAAATCACAAGAAAACGAACAGAAATAAAAATTAAAAATTAACAAAAAAAAAAAAAATAAAAATTACGAGATTTTTTTTTGTAAGAGAATTTATAATAATAACAATAAATTTTTTTTTTAATAAAACACGGCAGTGAATTACACTGCACCGGCCGATCCAGTAAGATCAGAAAAAACACAACTTATTCCAGTCACATTTGGGGAGGAGCAGAGTAGCGGCAACAGCGTCGACGTTTTTTTTGTTAAAAATTGGTTGTTTTGGTGGTGATACCTTCGGTAGCTGGTTCCCGTCCTGACATGTCCGGAGCAGGAAGCAGACTTACCAGGTATGTGTAAATTTTGTATAAATTGTTTATTATTGGTGCCTAGTAAAGTAAATTATTAGTAGCTTTTGCTTTGTTTTTTTTTGTAAATTAATTTATTTTTTTTGTAAAGTAAATTTGTTGTTATTTATAATTTTATTTATTTATTCTTTAAAATTATTTATTATTTAAAGTTGATGGACACCACAATAATAATAAAACAAAAAAATATATATAAAATTAAATAATTACATATATCTATATAAAATGATTGTTTTCTCACCACCGATATATTTTTGTTTGGAATTATATTATTAGATTATTAAAAGAAAAAAAAAATTTAAAATCATATCGTTTTTTATTTATTATAATTTCTATGGAATTTTATTTATTTTTTTTTAAATTCTAAAAAATTTTTTTTATTTTTATTGAGTTGAGTTGGCACCGCTGGGTTGTTGCTGCTGGGTTGTTTTTGTTTGATTTGTTTTTGTTGTTGAATTTTTTTAGAATGGCTGGCTGATTTTTTTCATACTGCCCCAGGATGGATCGCCTTGGATTCTTGTCCTTTCTCTCCTAATTCCTTAAGCGATGGTGCTTCACTCTAAAGATTTTTTTTTGTGAAAATCTTTATTAGTGAAAGCATCATCGTATTGTAGAATTGATTGCCGTTTGGATCACTGGTCGACTCACGCCCCACAGGCTGAGCATAGCTGGAAAAACTTAGGAGGAAATCCCAGTGGTCCAAGGAGTTCTAGTAATAGAAATTTTGGTCTAGCGTTTTTTTTTGTGATGCGCTGTTGGTCACCCTAGACCTGGCGCCCACTTCACTAGAACTCCGAAGTTACCTCCTCCGACTTACCTTATAGCTAACAGGTGGTAATTTTTTTTTTTTGAACAAAATTACTCATCCTGTTACAATTGGCGCCCAAATCTTATGGGACTTATAGATGCACCAATTGTTGTTACAATTGGCGCCCAAATTGTGGCCTACGGATGCACCAATTGTTGATACAATTTGCGCCCAAACTCTTTCGGCAAATGTGGAACTTTTAATTATTAATATTGATATCAACGTCATGAAGAAGATTTTTTTTTGTGATGGACGGATGGCCACCCGAATTCCTGAAATTATTTTATTGAGAATTTTTTTTGTGATGATAAAATTTTATGCTGGACTGGTGGTCGCCCGAAGGTATCAAATTTGTATTTGCTTGGAAAGTTAGTTGTTCAACATCGATTTTTTTTGAAATCTCCATCTGAGGTTGCTTAAGTCGGATGGAGGGGCGATCAATACTGCAACGTCTTCCCCTTCCGTGGGTGGTATTCTTCCTTCCCTATGGGGAACATCGGAGGTTGTTCCAATTTAGTTTTTGTGCTGGTAGTTAGATAAGGGTTTTGGTTGTCCATTACCTGTCCTACCAGTGTCCTTTGTATTATTTATTTTGGGGGGTTAGAAATTGCGTTAAGGTGGTCCTTGACGTATCCTCCCCAAAGTGTTAGTGTCTAACGCTTTTAGTAGTCTAAAAGGGGGTCCTAGCATGTTTGTGTTTTCGTGTTCAACGTAGGTTGAACTTTGTGTGAATTGGGACAACCAAAGATAATTTTTGTAGTGTTGGGGGAATATTTCTCATTGAAGTTTCCCAACACCTTAACCCTATTCCTACCCTAACCCTTTCCCTTCCCAGTCCATTATAAAAAGAAGTCCAGAGTGCATCCATTCTGGGGTGTTGAAAAATTTGTTCAGAAAAAATTTAATTTTTGTTATTGAATTTTGGTTTTGTTTATTTTTTTTATTTGATTTGGATTTTTTTTTGGGGTGGCGATATTTCATTTTGATTTTTTTTGTTTTATAATTTCTTGTGCTATTGGTTCCTCGGTCGAGCGAGCGCTGACGGAGAGAAAAATTTGAGAAAAAAAATTAAAAACGAGTAGTGTTTTGTTTACTTAAAAATTTTTTTTTTGTCTTTTTTTTATTATTATACAATATTTGTTAGTTTTTGCTTATTTTTACAATATTCGTTAGTATTAGTTTAGTTTTTTTGGGGAATATTATTTATATTAGGTGTAGTTTTTTTTTCTCGTTCATTTACAATTATTGTTATTTATTAAATTTTTTTTGGTAGTCGTATTTAGTATTAGTCCTTTTATACAATTAGTGTTATTTATAATTTACACTATTTATAATTATTAGAGTTGTTTTTTTTAAGATTATTTATATTAGGTGTAGGGTTATTATTATTTATTTTCCAAGTATTAGTATTTATTTATATTATTATTTTTGTTTGTTGAAAATAGTTTGTAAATTTACAATTAATGGTAGTTATTTATTTTTCAGTAATTATAATAAATAGTTTAAAATTATTTTATTAATTACATTGATTGCTATTTATTAATTTATTTATTTTGTAGTTAACTAGTAGTAGTAATTACAATATTTGTTAAATTAATTTTATAAAGGAACAAATTTAAAAAAAAAAATATCACGGTTAAGCTGCCGGTAGGTACACGCCATAATTTGTGTGCTGGTGGTATTCTACAAATAGAAAATTTTTATTATAAGTAGTCTTGGCGAAAAATTAATTTTTATACCTGAACCAAATATGGATCCAGCCAGGTTAGATCCCGACGAAATTCAATATGAATTAGAGCTGCGTGGTTTGTTAGGGTCGTCGGGCAACGCCCAGTGTAAGTACGCTCAATTGTGCACCGTCTTAGAGCGCGAGCAACGTATGGGTCGTCGTCCACCAGAATCTAACATTCCAGATCCTGCCGCTGAACTCGCTCTTTGCGAAAGCAAAGCCGCTGCATGTCACTCGCTGGCCAGTGATGGTATTCGAGAAACGGATGAAGATCTGTTGCTCCGCGCAGCAACAAAAATTCAGCACATTAAAAATAGATTATTTCGTTTAAAGTCGTAAGGATTACTCGGCATCTGTGCGGCGAATTAAAAATGAACTCAATTCGGAGCTCACTCGAATTGCAGAGCAACAGTTCATTACCGCACAGATGCTTGGCTCGGACCATTCGTATTCTGAGGATGGGAGGTTGACGGTAATCGACGAACGGGAGGGAGCTATAGGTCCACCCCTTGACCAATTTCCGCTGCCGCCTGTGGGCACCGTTGCCAATCAGCCTGGTAAAAAGGGGGTGTTGCCGAAACAGCCGCTTATTCCAGCTCCAACAATATTGGCCGGCCACCCCTCTTCTGAACTTGGTGACGACGTTGATGACCTCTCGAAAGGGAGTTAGTCAGCTGAGCTCCTCGAACAATTCGCCGCATTCTGACCCCCTTCGATACAGGGGTTATCAACTCGGTTATCCACAGGCGCCGTTCACAAAACTGGTTTGTCTGGAAGAAGAGGAAAACGGTTTAAAAATCAATCGAAACGTCAAAGCGTCCACTTACCTCATGATAGATCTGTGATAGCCTCTGCAACCCAGTTCCATCACACGCAAATTGCCGCTATGTCCAGTCTGCTCGAAGAACAGCGGCAACAAATCGCCGAACTCCAAGCGCTGGTAGCTCGACAACATCTTTCGGAACCAGCTGCAGCGCCCCGGTTTGTTACTTCTGTTCGTAGCTACCCACCGTCTGTAATGCCACCACTGAGCGGGGGGAGGCCAGTGAGGGAACCATCAAATGTCGCTCCTTTTCAACTCAGCCATACCGACGATGAGCCTGACGACCGCCTCCCTGAACATTTTAGGCGTCGTAATCCAGTTTCTAACCGGCGGGTTCGATTTGATGGTTCGGGCAAAGCTCTGTCGCTAGCGGAGTTCATCTTCCGAATTGAAACTTTGGCCAAGGGAGATGGATATCCGTTGGAAGGTTTGGTGTTGTCGATCAATAAACTCCTTCAGGGCCGTGCCGAGACCTGGTACTGGCAATATATTCGGAGGCATTCGAACACGTCATGGTCCAACCTGAAAACGGCCATGAAAATTGAGTTCGATGATGGGGAAGATGATGGTGATGTCAAACGGTTGATGGAAGCCAGGAAGCAACGTTCTCGGGAAAAATTTTCTGACTTCCGAATGGACATGGAGGGACTTCGTCTTCGTCTGACGCACGAAATTTCCGATGATGATTTTCTTAACAGGCTCTTATATAACCTATACCCGGGTTACAAGAAAGCTCTGATTTTGGAGAATATTGTAACCCTTAATCAGTTGGATAGAGTTTGTAAGAGACTGGAAAGGAAGTGGAGTGAAATTGGTGAGTCAGCCGAGGACCAAGTTCGTCCCCGTAGAATGTATGTCCATGAGTTGGAAGAGAACGTTGACTCAAATTACATATCAACAAATCCAGCGCTCCAAAAGTCCAATCTGCCAGAACCGCCATGTCCGTCCGCTCCAATTAAAGAAGTTCTGTCCGTCCAAGATAATAAATTTCATCCGGGAGTTCCGTCCGCCACTGTCGTACCTGCCGACAAAAATACGTATGTTATTTGTTTTAATTGTGATGATTTGGGACATCTATTTCGAGATTGTCCCCATCCATTAAAAGTATTTTGTTATCGTTGTGGTTACAAAAATACTTATGTTAATAAGTGTCCGAGGTATCATCCCGGCAACCTTCAGGGAAACGCCAAAGCGGGTTTGGGAAACTGGAGGCAACCTCGTCCGAATCCTCCAGCGTAGAGTCCGGTGATAGGTATAAGTTAGGTGTAGCTTCTAAAAATCCTCCATTAAGTAGCATAAGCGAATTAGGTTTAGTTAATAATAGGAATAATCATAGATCCAAAAAACATTTTAGTAAGAGGGAGCAAATCCGAAAAACGTTGAAAGCTACGTACCTCAGGCTGGATGGAGACAATCGACCTTTCATGAAGATACAAATTGCAAATAAAAACCATTTTGCGTTGTTGGACAGTGGGGCCAATATTAGTTCTTTGGGGAAGGATGGGGAAAATTTGTTGCGGGAGTTGAACATTTTGTACACTCCGATCACGACCAGTGTGAATACGGCCGATGGTAACCCTCAAGGTGTCATCGGTTACGTATTCCTGAACATTATTTACAATGGCGTGACAAAAACCATCAAATTTTTTCTGATCCCCTCCATTCAACGGTCATGATTTTGGGAATGGAATGTGATTCCGTTTAAAAATCTAGAATTATCTGAATTAACTAATGATGATAAAAAAATGCATAAGTTGAATATTGACCAACAACAAAGGCTTCACGAAGTGATCGATTCGTTTCCGTCGTTTAGCACATCTGGTCTGGGGAAAACCATACTTCTAAAACACGAAATTGACGTCAGGTAGTCCGTCCGTATCCATTATCTCTGCCTCAGGTAGTCCGTCCGTATCCATTATCTCTGCCTATGCAAAAATTATTAGATTTAGAATTAGATAAAATGCTAGAGCAGGACATAATCGAAGAGAGTCGAAGTGCATGGGCATCGCCCTTGGCGTTGGTGAAAAAAACAAACGGCACCCCAAGGTTGTGCCTTGACGCCCGCAAGGTGAATGCCGTCACCAAGAGTGATGCCTATCCGCTTCCTCATATCAATTCGATTTTTAGTAGAGTCAAAAAAACCAAATTTATCACTAGTTTAGATTTAAAAATGGCGTTTTGGCAGGTTGAACTAGAGGAGAAATCCAGAGACAAAACCGAATTCATCGTCCCCGGTCGTGGGTTGTACCATTTCAAACGAATGCCTTTGTTATTATTCGTGTTATTATTCCACAGGTTTGTCCAACTCCCCGAAAACACTTTGCAAGCTTATGGATAAAGTTATCCCTTACGAGCTTCATGAGGATGTCTTTGTTTACCTTGATGATCTTTTGATCCTCTCGGAAGACTTTGACACCCACATGGAGCTCTTGAGTAAAGTAGCAAGGTGTTTGAGGGAAGCTGGACTAACTATTAACATCGAGAAAAGCCGATTTTGCCAGACCGAAACTAAATATTTAGGTCATATTATTGACCACGAAGGCATCAAAACGGACCCTGGATCGACGCCATCCAAAACTTTCCGAGGCCAAAAACTGTGCGACAGATCAGACGGTTTTTGGGCATGACTGGATGGTATAATCGGTTCATTAAGAATTACGCGGAAGTTGCAGCGCCTATTACGGATTTATTGAAGGGGAAAAATCCGGACAAGTGGAATGATGCCGCTGAGGCAGCATTCCTCGCTTTGAAACTGGCCTTAACGCAGGCCCCCGTACTCGTAAATCCCGATTTTAATCGTTGGTTCTCCGTACAATGTGATGCGTCGAAGACCGGTGTCGGAGGTGTTCTATTCCAAACGGATGAAGCGGGGCATGAACATCCCATAGCGTTCATGTCCCAGAAATTAAATTCCGCTCAAAAAAATTACAGCGTGACGGAATTAGAATGCCTCGCAGCATTACTAAGCATAAAAAAATTCCGACCTTACATTGAGGGGACGGAATTTACTGTGATTACCGACCATGCCAGCCTAAAGTGGTTGATGAACCAAAAGGATTTGGCGGGTCGGTTGGCGCGTTGGATTTTGAAACTTCAGGGTTTTGATTTCAAGATTGAACACCGGAAGGGCAGCGACAATATTGTGGCGGACGCGTTATCTCGTGGAGAAATCGATGAGATGACCGTCCAGTTGAAAGAGATCAATATTGTCGACACCAAGGATCCGGCATTTCAAGACCCTGAATATCAACGCCACGTGAACATTTTCGCCAATAATCATGGTAAATTCCCAGACATTAAAATCGTGGATGGGGTCATTTTCAAACGGCAACATTTTCGAGAACATCAACTTACCGATGTTCCCGTTTGGAAATTGTGGGTGCCTCCTGCGTTAAGAGCCGGCGTGATCCAACACTTCCATGATGATCCTATGTCAGCACACTCGGGGGTGGACAAAACTATAGAAAAAATTCAGCGCATGTATTTTTGGCCAAGAATGAGAAATTACATTACAACTTACATTTCTTGGTGCGAGGCTTGTAAAGAAGCAAAAGCGCCTAATACATGCTTAAGACCGCCTCTGGTTGTCCAAAGTCCTCCGGTCCGTCCGTGGCAATATATTAATATTGATCTGCTTGGTACATATCCTAGATCTAAAAAAGGTAATACATGTATATTAATTGTTCTTGACCAGTTCTCGAAATTTGTGTTACTCAAACCTTTGCGTCAGGCAACAACAGGTCCGATCATTAAATTCCTGGAATCCGAAGTCTTCCACCTTTTCGGCATTGCAGCAGTGTTGTTGTCTGACAACGGGGTACAATTCACTGCAAAGGAATTTGAAAAATTAATAAAAACTTACAATATTAACCACAAATTCCCCGCTCCGTACCATCCTCAGGCTAATGCGTCGGAAAGAGTCAATCGGAACATCGTCACTGCTATCCGAATGTATATAGATCAAACCAACCATAAAGAATGGGATGACAAGCTGAGTCACATTGCATGCGCTCTGCGGAATGTCGTCCATGACGCCACTGGGTTTTCTCCAATCTACCTTACATTCGGATATCATATGATGACCGACGGTACTTCTTACGAGTTGCTTCGTAAATTAAATTCGCTGAATGAGAATATCATTATTGACCAGGAGCATCGACGGAATGATGTGCATGATGCGGTGGTCAGAAATCTGGAAAAAGCACAAAAAAGACACGAAAAAACTTACAACCTGCGCTCAAATAAAAATTTTAAAAAGTATTTACCTGGGCAAGTTGCGTACCGTCGAACCCATGTTTTAAGCGATTTCAAAAAAAATATTACAGCGAAATTTGCGAAACCCTGGACAAAATGCACCATTGTCGCCGAAAAGGGTCAAGTGTGCTACATTGTAGAAGATAGCGACACCCTAAGGCAATACATTGTCCACGCGAAAGATCTAAAAACCTGAAGAAAAAAAGATTTACAGTATTGATTTGAGAAAAAAAAAAAATATAAATTATGGCCCGGCTAGCATAGAAATAGAGCATGAGATAGTCAGGGTGTGGGACAGCCCCACGTTGACTCAGAAAAAAAAATTACCACCTGTGATATTTTGGATAATTGTTATTTATTTAGTGTTTGTTAGATTTTTTTATTATTTACAATTATTTGTTATTTATTAGTATTATTAGTTAATTTTTTTTTGTTATTATAGTATTATTAGTTAGTATAGTTAATTTTTTTTGTTATTATTATTATTTATTAGTGATTAGTTAATTTACAATTATATGTAGGTAGGTTAGTTTTTGTTATTTATTATAGTTATTTTAACCTATAATACCTGGCTACCCACCTTTACCCCGTGAGTTACTAAATTTTTTTTTGTTATTTATTTACCTGTATATTATATATTAAGTATTTGTTTATTTATTTATTTGGGTAGGAATATTCATTAGTAGTTAAATTTATTAGTCTAAGTTAAAATATTATTAGTTAAAAAATTTTTTTTGTGTTAGATTTATAGGTATTTATTTATTTATGGGAAATTTTTTTTTGTTAGTATTATTTATTTAGTTTTTTTTAATATTATAGCTTATTATTTATTTATAGTTAATATTTATTGTAGTTGGTAGTCAATATTATTTATTAAGTGTTATTATTTTTAGTGGTATTAGTGGTATAGTTTTTTTTACATCTGGGGTGTGGCGAGTCGGTGTTTTCCAGGCCTGTCTGGAACGCTAAGCTCCAGACGGGTCTGTTTTGTGACACCGTGTTTTTTTTTAATAAAATTTCCTAAAAAGAAATAAAAAAATTATTAAATTAAAATAAATTAAAAAATACCTTGTTTAGTTGTTTACGTCTGCGTCCATCTTGATGTTATTTGTATGCCGGCTTGTCACATCTCAGATGTCAGTTAGAGGACAGGCGCGGCGGTAAATTTTGCGTTGTTGGACAGTGGGGCCAATATTAGTTCTTTGGGGAAGGATGGGGAAAATTTGTTGCGGGAGTTGAACATTTTGTACACTCCGATCACGACCAGTGTGAATACGGCCGATGGTAACCCTCAAGGTGTCATCGGTTACGTATTCCTGAACATTATTTACAATGGCGTGACAAAAACCATCAAATTTTTTCTGATCCCCTCCATTCAACGGTCATGATTTTGGGAATGGAATGTGATTCCGTTTAAAAATCTAGAATTATCTGAATTAACTAATGATGATAAAAAAATGCATAAGTTGAATATTGACCAACAACAAAGGCTTCACGAAGTGATCGATTCGTTTCCGTCGTTTAGCACATCTGGTCTGGGGAAAACCATACTTCTAAAACACGAAATTGACGTCAGGTAGTCCGTCCGTATCCATTATCTCTGCCTCAGGTAGTCCGTCCGTATCCATTATCTCTGCCTATGCAAAAATTATTAGATTTAGAATTAGATAAAATGCTAGAGCAGGACATAATCGAAGAGAGTCGAAGTGCATGGGCATCGCCCTTGGCGTTGGTGAAAAAAACAAACGGCACCCCAAGGTTGTGCCTTGACGCCCGCAAGGTGAATGCCGTCACCAAGAGTGATGCCTATCCGCTTCCTCATATCAATTCGATTTTTAGTAGAGTCAAAAAAACCAAATTTATCACTAGTTTAGATTTAAAAATGGCGTTTTGGCAGGTTGAACTAGAGGAGAAATCCAGAGACAAAACCGAATTCATCGTCCCCGGTCGTGGGTTGTACCATTTCAAACGAATGCCTTTGTTATTATTCGTGTTATTATTCCACAGGTTTGTCCAACTCCCCGAAAACACTTTGCAAGCTTATGGATAAAGTTATCCCTTACGAGCTTCATGAGGATGTCTTTGTTTACCTTGATGATCTTTTGATCCTCTCGGAAGACTTTGACACCCACATGGAGCTCTTGAGTAAAGTAGCAAGGTGTTTGAGGGAAGCTGGACTAACTATTAACATCGAGAAAAGCCGATTTTGCCAGACCGAAACTAAATATTTAGGTCATATTATTGACCACGAAGGCATCAAAACGGACCCTGGATCGACGCCATCCAAAACTTTCCGAGGCCAAAAACTGTGCGACAGATCAGACGGTTTTTGGGCATGACTGGATGGTATAATCGGTTCATTAAGAATTACGCGGAAGTTGCAGCGCCTATTACGGATTTATTGAAGGGGAAAAATCCGGACAAGTGGAATGATGCCGCTGAGGCAGCATTCCTCGCTTTGAAACTGGCCTTAACGCAGGCCCCCGTACTCGTAAATCCCGATTTTAATCGTTGGTTCTCCGTACAATGTGATGCGTCGAAGACCGGTGTCGGAGGTGTTCTATTCCAAACGGATGAAGCGGGGCATGAACATCCCATAGCGTTCATGTCCCAGAAATTAAATTCCGCTCAAAAAAATTACAGCGTGACGGAATTAGAATGCCTCGCAGCATTACTAAGCATAAAAAAATTCCGACCTTACATTGAGCGGACGGAATTTACTGTGATTACCGACCATGCCAGCCTAAAGTGGTTGATGAACCAAAAGGATTTGGCGGGTCGGTTGGCGCGTTGGATTTTGAAACTTCAGGGTTTTGATTTCAAGATTGAACACCGGAAGGGCAGCGACAATATTGTGGCGGACGCGTTATCTCGTGGAGAAATCGATGAGATGACCGTCCAGTTGAAAGAGATCAATATTGTCGACACCAAGGATCCGGCATTTCAAGACCCTGAATATCAACGCCACGTGAACATTTTCGCCAATAATCATGGTAAATTCCCAGACATTAAAATCGTGGATGGGGTCATTTTCAAACGGCAACATTTTCGAGAACATCAACTTACCGATGTTCCCGTTTGGAAATTGTGGGTGCCTCCTGCGTTAAGAGCCGGCGTGATCCAACACTTCCATGATGATCCTATGTCAGCACACTCGGGGGTGGACAAAACTATAGAAAAAATTCAGCGCATGTATTTTTGGCCAAGAATGAGAAATTACATTACAACTTACATTTCTTGGTGCGAGGCTTGTAAAGAAGCAAAAGCGCCTAATACATGCTTAAGACCGCCTCTGGTTGTCCAAAGTCCTCCGGTCCGTCCGTGGCAATATATTAATATTGATCTGCTTGGTACATATCCTAGATCTAAAAAAGGTAATACATGTATATTAATTGTTCTTGACCAGTTCTCGAAATTTGTGTTACTCAAACCTTTGCGTCAGGCAACAACAGGTCCGATCATTAAATTCCTGGAATCCGAAGTCTTCCACCTTTTCGGCATTGCAGCAGTGTTGTTGTCTGACAACGGGGTACAATTCACTGCAAAGGAATTTGAAAAATTAATAAAAACTTACAATATTAACCACAAATTCCCCGCTCCGTACCATCCTCAGGCTAATGCGTCGGAAAGAGTCAATCGGAACATCGTCACTGCTATCCGAATGTATATAGATCAAACCAACCATAAAGAATGGGATGACAAGCTGAGTCACATTGCATGCGCTCTGCGGAATGTCGTCCATGACGCCACTGGGTTTTCTCCAATCTACCTTACATTCGGATATCATATGATGACCGACGGTACTTCTTACGAGTTGCTTCGTAAATTAAATTCGCTGAATGAGAATATCATTATTGACCAGGAGCATCGACGGAATGATGTGCATGATGCGGTGGTCAGAAATCTGGAAAAAGCACAAAAAAGACACGAAAAAACTTACAACCTGCGCTCAAATAAAAATTTTAAAAAGTATTTACCTGGGCAAGTTGCGTACCGTCGAACCCATGTTTTAAGCGATTTCAAAAAAAATATTACAGCGAAATTTGCGAAACCCTGGACAAAATGCACCATTGTCGCCGAAAAGGGTCAAGTGTGCTACATTGTAGAAGATAGCGACACCCTAAGGCAATACATTGTCCACGCGAAAGATCTAAAAACCTGAAGAAAAAAAGATTTACAGTATTGATTTGAGAAAAAAAAAAAATATAAATTATGGCCCGGCTAGCATAGAAATAGAGCATGAGATAGTCAGGGTGTGGGACAGCCCCACGTTGACTCAGAAAAAAAAATTACCACCTGTGATATTTTGGATAATTGTTATTTATTTAGTGTTTGTTAGATTTTTTTATTATTTACAATTATTTGTTATTTATTAGTATTATTAGTTAATTTTTTTTTGTTATTATAGTATTATTAGTTAGTATAGTTAATTTTTTTTGTTATTATTATTATTTATTAGTGATTAGTTAATTTACAATTATATGTAGGTAGGTTAGTTTTTGTTATTTATTATAGTTATTTTAACCTATAATACCTGGCTACCCACCTTTACCCCGTGAGTTACTAAATTTTTTTTTGTTATTTATTTACCTGTATATTATATATTAAGTATTTGTTTATTTATTTATTTGGGTAGGAATATTCATTAGTAGTTAAATTTATTAGTCTAAGTTAAAATATTATTAGTTAAAAAATTTTTTTTGTGTTAGATTTATAGGTATTTATTTATTTATGGGAAATTTTTTTTTGTTAGTATTATTTATTTAGTTTTTTTTAATATTATAGCTTATTATTTATTTATAGTTAATATTTATTGTAGTTGGTAGTCAATATTATTTATTAAGTGTTATTATTTTTAGTGGTATTAGTGGTATAGTTTTTTTTACATCTGGGGTGTGGCGAGTCGGTGTTTTCCAGGCCTGTCTGGAACGCTAAGCTCCAGACGGGTCTGTTTTGTGACACCGTGTTTTTTTTTAATAAAATTTCCTAAAAAGAAATAAAAAAATTATTAAATTAAAATAAATTAAAAAAATACCTTGTTTAGTTGTTTACGTCTGCGTCCATCTTGATGTTATTTGTATGCCGGCTTGTCACATCTCAGATGTAAGTTAGAGGACAGGCGCGGCGGTAAATTTGGTTAGGTGGGTAGCCATAGTGATAGGTTTCGAAATTCCCGTCAGCGCTGCGGCCTCTTGATTTTCGGAACAGAAAACAATAAACAACCTTTGTTGCCCTTGCGGGTCATATTTTGATTCCGAAAGTCAAGAGATCACGCGATCGAGGAAACAATAGTTTTTCGAAATGAAAATTTTTGAAAAATTGATTGTTTTCGGGGGAGTCGAAGAAAAATTTTGTGCCGGACGGTCGGACATTTTTTTTTGGTTTTTTTTTTGGGTTTTGTTTTTGAATTAAATTTTTTTTGAAAGTTTTTTTTTGCAATTAGAGATTTTTATTTTGTAAATTTTTTTTTTGAAAAGTTTATTTGAAAATTAAATAACAGCGGCGAGAAAAATTGGGACTAAAATTTAAAAGACAATAATTAAATAAAGAAAGAATTTTTGTTTTAGAAGAAAAAAAAATTTGGGATTGTGGGAATTTATTATCCGAAAAATTTGTGAAGAAACTCCTTTTTATAAAAATAAATTAAACCAAATAATATAAAATATAAAAATAAAAGAAAGAAAAACTAAATTAAGGGTTTTTTTTTTTAAATAAAAGAAGTTGTTAGAGACAAAACCAGAAAATCACAAGAAAACGAACAGAAATAAAAATTAAAAATTAACAAAAAAAAAAAAACTAAAAATTACGAGATTTTTTTTGTAATAGAATTTATAATAATAACAATAAATTTTTTTTAATAAAACACGGCAGTGAATTACACTGCACCGGCCGATCCAGTAAGATCAGAAAAAAAAAAAAACTTATTCCAGTCACATTTGGGGAGGAGCAGAGTAGCGGCAACAGCGTCAACGTTTTTTTTTTGTTAAAAATTGTTGTTTTTGGTGGTGATACCTTCGGTAGCTGGTTCCCGTCCTGACATGTCCGGAGCAGGAAGCAGACTTACCAGGTATGTGTAAATTTTATATAAATTATTTATTATTGGTGCCTAGTAAAGTAAATTATTAGTAGCTTTTGCTTTGTTTTTTTTTGTAAATTAATTTATTTTTTTTGTAAAGTAAATTTGTTGTTATTTATAATTTTATTTATTTATTCTTTAAAATTATTTATTATTTAAAGTTGATGGACACCACAATAATAATAAAACAAAAAAATATATATAAAATTAAATAATTACATATATCTATATAAAATGATTGTTTTCTCACCACCGATATATTTTTGTTTGGAATTATATTATTAGATTATTAAAAGAAAAAAAAATTTAAAATCATATCGTTTTTTATTTATTATAATTTCTATGGAATTTTATTTATTTTTTTTTAAATTCCAAAAATTTTTTTTTATTTTTATTGAGTTGAGTTGGCACCGCTGGGTTGTTGCTGCTGGGTTGTTTTTGTTTGATTTGTTTTTGTTGTTGAATTTTTTTAGAATGGCTGGCTGATTTTTTTCATACTGCCCCAGGATGGATCGCCTTGGATTCTTGTCCTTTCTCTCCTAATTCCTTAAGCGATGGTGCTTCACTCTAAAGATTTTTTTTTGTGAAAATCTTTATTAGTGAAAGCATCATCGTATTGTAGTATTGATTGCCGTTTGGATCACTGGTCGACTCACGCCCCACAGGCTGAGCATAGCTGGCAAAACTTAGGAGGAAATCCCAGTGGTCCAAGGATTTCTAGTAATAGAAATTTTGGTCTAGCGTTTTTTTTTGTGATGCGCTGTTGGTCACCCTAGACCTGGCGCCCACTTCACTAGAACTCCGAAGTTACCTCCTCCGACTTACCTTATAGCTAACAGGTGGTATTTTTTTTTTTTTGAACAAAATTACTCATCCTGTTACAATTTGTTTTAAAATAAACTCAAGCTCATCAGGTTTAATAGCATTTTCTGAAACCGATGCTGGGGTAGTTTTCAACGCAGAAATGAGAGTTATAAGACGAAGTAGGTTTTCCGAGATTTCATTAATTTTACATTTCACATTATCAAGTTCAGATGGAACATTCGTCAGTTTATGAAATAAATTTTTATTTGGACAAAAACAATTCTTAATTTCGTCTACTTTTTGACATATTCTATTTTCAAAAATATTAATTTTTTTCATCAAAACTATTAAGTGTATCATCAATTTTTATTTTATTATCGTTTCCACTATTTTTATAAGCTACTTTATTATCAATAGAGCTGCTTAAAGAATCAAAACCTTGTTTTCCAAATTTTGTTTAAAATAATGTTCAATTTTATTCTCAATAGAACTAAAACTTACACTTAAGGGTCGAGGAGCGCCAGAAAAAAGCCCGAATCGTGACGTCACGTCATACCAATGCTTTTTTCTGAAAAAGAGCTTTTATATTCTTTGTGTGTATGCGTATGTAATACATTATTTGATGTTTTTATAGGAATGCGGCGTTGCCATATAATGTATAATTATATGTGATGATAAAATTATCCCACAAATTTTGATTTTTGGAAACGAGTTCATATTTCATAATATAATATATCAATACCGTATATGTAATATATCTATTATTGCTTGACCAGATATTTATGGGTAACGAAATTAATTTTACTTTCCCTTTATTGAATTTACAATTATTTTATATAATATAATATGTAAATAGTATAATGTATAATATTATCTGATCAGATATTATAATATTATATATATACTAAATATAGTTATACTTATATCCATATATTTATATAATATAAAATATTATATATATTATATAAAATAATTGTAAATTCTATAAAGGGAAATATCTGATCAGATATATTGTATTGGGGGTTATTCTACAAAAGGGCGTATTTGAATGAAAACGGTCGTATTTAATTTTGTGTAATGAAATATCAATATATGTATGTATATTATCCTGGATGAAATTATGTATGCCCATATTTTCATCTGGGATTTTCTCTAGCACCCCTGGATGGATTGCGCTGATATTTGGTAAACACATTTAAATTAGTGGTCTGGATGAAATGATGAGTGGCCATATTTTCATCTGGGATTTTCTCTGGTACTTCTGGATGGTTTGGGCTGATATTTGGTAAACACATTCATTATGTTGTTCTATAATTAACTATGCCAGTGCTCCTCCATTATTTCCCACAAAATATCAAAAATCACGTTTTAATCATATAACCATCTTCCAAGTAAAGCTAATGGAGGAATTCTGGCATACTTAACAATAGATCACTATAATGAATGTGTTTACCAAATATCAGCCCAATCCATCCAGAAGTACCAGAGAAAATCCCAGTTGAAAATATGGCCACTCATCATTTCATCCAGACCACTAATTTAAATGTGTTTACCAAATATCAGCCCAATCCATCCAGGGGTGCTAGAGAAAATCCCAGATGAAAATATGGGCATACATAATTTCATCCAGATCACTATAATAAATGTGTTTACCAAATATTAGCCCAATCCATCCAGGGGTGCTAGAGAAAATCCCAGATGAAAATATGGCCATTCAGCATTTCATCCAGGATAATATATGTACTTATATTGATATTTCATTAAAAAAATGAAATAATATCCTTCCTGAATTTTTTTTTTAGATTTTACCTACTTTTTTTTAACTTCATTTACCTATAAAAATTGAGTATGTATATAAATTTGTAATTATTTTTACACTTTTATAAGCCTGATCCAATTTTTGAAACAAATAAAAAAACTACACCTGAATCTAAAAATCCACCTTTTCTCATACAATTTATCTGAAAAACAAAAAATATAAAGAAAAGATGTAAACTAAAAATTATGTTATTGGTAATAAATATTTTCTATATACATCCATCCATATGTTATGTACAAACAAGCTATTATTCATAAAAAAAATCAGAATTGCAAATAAAAAATAATTTGAAACACACACAAACAAAAAAAGAGCTTTCATTGACAATAAAACTGTTTAAAATTGACTTCAGCGCTCAAAGTTCCCTATCAGAGACTAGCTACACTAAAATTCACACATTTTCTTCCAAAAAATTTTTGAAAAAAAGAGGTTTTTATATAAAAATTTAATTATTAGCAAAATGATAACAAATATCAAAAATGTAAAACATACATCCGTGAAAAATATATCCGATCTTTATTCTGTAGAAAAAAAAATATCAAAATATGTAAGGGTTTACTCATAAAATGGGCAATAAAATGGTCCACTTTCAGGTGCGGGGACAGGTATATGGGGGGGGAAATTAAAAAAGTAAAACACCTATCCGTGAAATTAATATATTCTTGATATGTTATAAAAATTTCGTGGAAGAAAATGTTCACTGGTTTTGTATAAAATGGGCAAAACAATTCCTCTATAAAACACTAAATTGCACTCCGCGAGCCATAATGAATTATACGATTGCCTTTATCACACTAATTATTAACTATAAAATAAATAACACATAAATATCACAATATTATTAATAAATATTAAGATATTCCAGCAAGTAATTTTATTTCTTGTCTATATCAAATTTGCACTAAATTTTTATCACAAAAATAAACTAGGTAAACCAAATAATCGCACAATTTTTTTTATATAAAACAAATCTACAATTATTAAATTATAATTTACACTACTTTTTAAGAAAAATATCTTATTATTTACCACAAAATATCAATTTAAATTGTTTGTTTTGCTCGCGTCTGTTTATACCGCCATTAAATTTGACATTAGCTAATTTTTGACTTCTGACTACTTTCGTGGTTTCAATGTATGCGTACATCAGGGCTTTTAGTAGTGTTGGTTTTGGCACACGATAATTATAAACACGCTCACGTACACGATAATTAAAGAGTATAATTTACATTTTATACACACGTAAAAAGAAAAAGAACAAAAAAACGAATATTTTTCGTATTTTGCCGAAAATTCAAGAAAGCGACGGAAATTATAAATGAAGAAAAACGAGAAGTCAGAATAAAGAAAAACGAGAAAAAAAGAAGTAAGAAAAGGAGAAAAAAAAAAAAGAGGTAACATATTTTTTGCAATGACGTCGTGTCAAGAATCATTTGTAGCTGCAAAATTGATTACACGATAAGTACATTTACGTTTTATATACATTTGTTTATATTCATTTGTTTTAATAAATTTGTGACATATGTATGTAAATTTGATTAAATAAAAAGAAATTTTGTTTGTTTGAAAATAAAGAACATAATTATAGTTTATGAAATTATATTTATATGAAAATTTAAAGAAAATAGAAATTTGTGAAAAAAAAAAATTGGAATTAATCTATATAGATTTATAAATAAAAGGCAATTTATTTTTATTGATAAGTAAATTTTTTTTAAAGTGAATTTTTGAAAGGATTTTTTTTTGATAAAAGTATATTGTTTTGAATAATATTAATAAATTTGAATGAAAGATAAGTTTCAAAATAAGAAAGAAATATAAGAATAATTTCTGAAAATTATTATATAAAAAAAAAACTTCAACAAATTAAATATATTGAATATTATATTGAAATGAAATTATAATCATTTGTTTTATTTAATATAACATTTGTTTTGTATTTTGTATTTCTGTGAATAGCACTTGTCCAGTTATCTTTTAAATCCTGATCTTTAGGAAAACCAAAAGTAGGAATCGATGGTTCTGAAGAAAAATAATTGGACTTGCAATAAGATACCACACAATGTCGAGCGAGGCATTACTTAACTTAAAAAATCAAAAAATTGATTTTTTAAGTTAAATAATTAAATAAATTATAATTGTTAAATAAACAATTATAATTAATTATATACTTAAATATTAATATTATATAATTAAAAACTTATTCATCTAATACGAAATTAAATTAGTAAATTAATTTTATATAAAATATTGAAATAATAAAAATAAAATAAAATACAATATTGAAACTGTTTCACGGTAAAGCATTTAAAACCTTTTTTTAAAGGTGTCTCTGCTAATATGCTCATCATAGAGATAATATAATTTATTAAAAATAGCCGATCATCTATTGAATTGAAAGGTTCATTATAAGTATATTGAGAAGAATGGCGGATTACTTTTAAATAGGGTGTGTGTCGGAGAACTCTAATATTGGGGTTTAATGAAATTTTATTGCATAGATAGGGTGAATTAATATTATTTTTAAGAAGGTCAAAAGCAAATACGACAGCTGTAGTGTCTCTGCGACTTCTTAACGTATTAATTTTTATTAGCCCAAGACGATCAATATACGGTGGGAGATTAAAATTATCACGCCAATGTAGTGAACGAAGGGCAAACAAAAGAAATTGTTTATGAACCGATTCAAATTTATTTATATCACAATCAAAGTATGGCATCCACACAACACTACAGTACTCTAAAATAGGTCTAACTAGGGCACAATATAATGACTATATTATATAGGGATCATTAAATTCCCTGCCTCTACGTTTAATAAAACCTAACATATTTCTTGACTTAGAGTAAACCATATCAATGTGTTGTTTAAAAGTTAGTTTATAGTCAAGTAAAATACCTAATTCATATATTAATATTTTTCTATCTAAAGTGGAACCATTAACGTCATAACCGTAATAATTTACAATTTTCTTACGCGAGAACGAAATAACCATACATTTTTTTACATTCAAAAACATACTAACTTATGAATTTTAAAAATCAGAAGATTATGTTCGACATTATCAAAAGCCTTGCTGAAATCTGTATAAATTGAATCAATTTGATTACCAATCTCCATATTTTGTAAAATATAAGAGGTGTAATCCACTAAATTTGTAGCCGTTGAACGTCCCTTTACAAAGCCATGTTGATTTACATTAATATATTCAATAACGGTACTATAAAGTTTATCAGTCACTAATTTCTCAAACAATTTAGAAATAGCAGATATTCTAGCCACTCCTCTATAATTTTTAACGTCCGATTTATCACCATTTTTGAAAATTGGTATTAGGAAAGAGTCACGCCAATTTTTGGGAAATTTCCCAGTTGCAAGTAAATAATTAAACATAACTTGTAAGGGGCAGCTATATTTTCAGCTGTTTTTTCAGAAATATAGGTGGGATTAAATCTGGTCCAGCACCTTTGTTATCATCAATAATCTTCAAAGAATGAATAATATCATTATACTCAATATTTATATTAGATAAATTACTACATTCGATGAAACATGCGAAAATTTTTCAGTATCGAAACTAATAGGGTTAGAGTATACAGAGAATCATTTCAAAATCATTTAAATCTCTAGTGTGACACCATTTTTTATGTGCATGATTACGTTTATTTCTAAGATTACTTATAACTTTACCATGCCATGGTGGTGCATTTGAATATGTTATAAGTTTTTTAGGTACAAACCTTTCAATGACTTTTTGAATCTCAGATATAAATATATCTGATAAAGTATAAACATCATCACTTACAATAGACCAGTCAATAGATGAAATAAAATGGTTAATTGCCGTATAATCAGCCTTCTTAAAAAAATCATACTTTAATGTAGATTCTTTTACTAAATTATTTCTTATATCTTCAAAGATATAATGAATTTCAAAAACTTTATGGAAAATACTTGTTTTATTATTTACCAGTGAAACAGTTTCCGAAAGTATAAAATTATCTAAAACATTTGTAAAAACTAAATCTAAAACATTATTATAATTGTTATTTATACCCAAAGTTCAAAAATGGAAATTCATAAGGTTTAGTACAGTTTTCAGGAATAAATTGCAAACACGAAACCTACAAATTTTTAAGGTTTTCACGAAAATATAGTTTAGCGCCACCTATTACAAAATAGAAGATATGTATTTTTGAAGTAGACATAGCTAAGTTTCCATACAAAAGTAGCCATTTTTGTGAAAAATTAAAAAAAATCGAAAATTTAAAAAAAAAAGAAAAAAAAATTAAATTTTATTAAATAATTTTTAATATAATCAAATCAAAATTTGACATTAAAAACAAATAATTACAATTTCAATTTTTTTAGTTTTTACGTAGAGTTGTTAAATAAATAATTTTCATAATTTGACATTCGAAAACTAAATCGCGCTCCATTTTTGGTGTGTCACTATAAAAGTTTTTAGATCTAGTTTTCGCGAAAACTTAGGTTTTCAATTTTGGTGTGTCCCGGGTATAAAATTACATATTTGATTCATTCCACAATTTGCGAATAGGTCAATAACAGCATTTTGTTCATCATTCAAAATATTTACAGGATCATAAAATAATTTATTTTCATCACATTCAACCCATAATAAATTAGGTAGATAAAAACCACCAAAAATGAAAATATCGTCAACATCGTCCATCATATTAATAATGTTGGAGACACAATTTAATTTTTTTTCATATATATCAACTTTCTGACAAGGATGAAAGTAGGCACAACCAATATAAATATTTTTGTTAGGAACCGAAATTCTTACCCAAGTTTGTTGAGACAGATTAAAATCATAATCATCAAAATCCAAGGTAATAGGAAAAGCAGATATAGATGAATGGACGGCTACTAGAACGCCACCGCCTCTATTTCCCCCCTCCTTTAAATTACGGTCGCAGCGAAAAATATGCCAATTTGAATTTAAAATTTCATTATCAAGATGTTCGGCTTTTAACCACGTCTCAGTTAGAATTAAAACATTATATTCACAACATGAAGTAATCCTGTAAAATTCTGTCAAATCTCCCCGCATTCCAGACATATTTTGATAGTATATCCTTAACTCTTTACGAAGTTGCGTCGAAACATTTGAAAATTTTTTGGTTGGCTTTTTTTTATATTGTTCAAAGATGTCTTAAACTCTCTTACTATACATTTATATGGCCAATTTCGAATACCCCGCATAGGTTTAAAAAAATGTCCAGGTATACTAATTTTGAAGTTACAAAAACGCAAGTCAGAACGTTTTATATTCCAAATATTTGATTACAAATAACATCATCGCAATCAAACTTCTCCTTCACATATTTCAGAATGTCAGCTTCTGTTGTAGAGAATTCGGCATTTTTAATATATATTTGTTTTCTCGCAATACCTGTCAGTCTTGGTATAGCTGGTGGAGGATGATTTAAATGAGAAAAACTATTTATTAATGCACTGGAATATGATAATGGAGGAGATACCGTACAGTAAAATTGAGGTAAAAATGAAGACGAATATTGTTGTGGTATTAATGGTGGAGCTGATTGTAACTGTGATAATTCAAAATTATTTTTCACGTGAGAATTTGTTTCATAAATATCTACAGCTTCTATAGTTTTACGCGAATTATTTTCAGCAGTGTTTATTAAATTAATATTATTATTATTATTATTAGTCAAAATAGCTTAATTATTTTTTTGCTTTCTCTGCCTTTTCCTCTTCAAATTATTATTCATTTTGTTCTTCTTTTTACTCTCTATGACAGAAGAAATAGCTTGATCCATTGAAGTAGATTTCGGGCTATTTTCAATCTCAACTATTTCATCATAAAGAGTAGTATGAAATGATTTAGCGTCATTATTCGAAGACAATGGAATCACAGTTTCCAATTTAGAGTTCGTCAGATTACATTCCTCAAAAATCTTCTCAACATCTTTCTTAGAAGCCTTAATATCATCAGAAATTTGTTTTAAAATAAACTCAAGCTCATCAGGTTTAATAGCATTTTCTGAAACCGATGCTGGGGTATTTTTCAACGAAGAAATGAGAGTTATAAGACGAAGCAGGTTTTCCGAGATTTCATTAATTTTAGATTTCACATTATCAAGTTCAGATGGAACATTCGTCAGTTTATGAAATAAATTTTTATTTGGACAAAAACAATTCTTAATTTCGTCTACTTTTTGACAAATTCTATTTTCAAAAATATTAATTTTTTTCATCAAAACTATTAAGTGTATCATCAATTTTTATTTTATTATCGTTTCCACTATTTTTATAAGCTACTTTATTATCAATAGAGCTCATTAAATTCCCTGCCTCTACGTTTAATAAAACCTAACATTTTTCTTGACTTAGAGTAAACCATATCAATGTGTTGTTTAAAAGTTAGTTTATAGTCAAGTAAAATACCTAATTCATATATTAATATATTTCTATCTAAAGTGGAACCATTAACGTCATAACCGTAATAATTTAAAATTATCTTACGCGAGAACGAAATAACCATACATTTTTTTACATTCAAAAACATACTAACTTATGAATTTTAAAAATCAGAAGATTATGTTCGACCTTATCAAAAGCCTTGCTGAAATCTGTATAAATTGAATCAATTTGATTACCAATCTCCATATTTTGTAAAATATAAGAGGTGTAATCCACTAAATTTGTAGCCGTTGAACGTCCCTTTACAAAGCCATGTTGATTTACATTAATATATTCAATAACGGTACTATAAAGTTTATCAGTCACTAATTTCTCAAACAATTTAGGAATAGCAGATATTCTAGCCACTCCTCTATAATTTTTAACGTCCGATTTATCACCATTTTTGAAAACTGGTATTAGGAAAGAGTCACGCCAATTTTTGGGAAATTTCCCAGTTGCAAGTGAATAATTAAACATAACTTGTAAGGGGCAGCTATATTATAGATGAATGGACGGCTACTAGAACGCCACCGCCTCTATTTCCCCCCTCCTTTAAATTACGGTCGCAGCGAAAAATATGCCAATTTGAATTTAAAATTTCATTATCAAGATGTTCGGCTTTTAACCACGTCTCAGTTAGAATTAAAACATTATATTCACAACATGAAGTAATCCTGTAAAATTCTGTCAAATCTCCCCGCATTCCAGACATATTTTGATAGTATATCCTTAACTCTTTACGAAGTTGCGTCGAAACATTTGAAAATTTTTTGGTTGGCTTTTTTTTATATTGTTCAAAGATGTCTTAAACTCTCTTACTATACATTTATATGGCCAATTTCGAATATCCAGCATAGGTTTAAAAAAATGTCCAGGTATACTAATTTTGAAGTTACAAAAACGCAAGTCAGAACGTTTTATATTCCAAATATGTGATTACAAATAACATCATCGCAATCAAACTTCTCCTTCACATATTTCAGAAAACTTCTGTTGTAGAGAATTCGGCATTTTTAATATATATTTGTTTTCTCGCAATACCTGTCAGTCTTGGTATAGCTGGTGGAGGATGATTTAAATGAGAAAAACTATTTATTAATGCACTGGAATATGATAATGGAGGAGATACCGTACGGTAAAATTGAGGTAAAAATGAAGACGAATATTGTTGTGGTATTAATGGGGGAGCTGATTGTAACTGTGATAATTCAAAATTATTTTTCACGTTAGACTTTGTTTCATAAATATCTACAGCTTCTATAGTTTTACGCGAATTATTTTCAGCAGTGTTTATTAAATTAATATTATTATTATTATTATTAGTCAAAATAGCTTAATTATTTTTTTGCTTTCTCTGCCTTTTCCTCTTCAAATTATTATTCTTTTTGTTCTTCTTTTTACTCTCTATGACAGGAAAAATAGCTTGATCCATTGAAGTAGATTTCGGGCTATTTTCAATCTCAACTATTTCATCATAAAGAGTAGTATGAAATGATTTAGCGTTATTATTCGAAGACAATGGAATCACAGTTTCCAATTTAGAGTTCGTCAGATTACATTCCTCAAAAATCTTCTCAACATCTTTCTTAGAAGCCTTAATATCATCAGAAATTTGTTTTAAAATAAACTCAAGCTCATCAGGTTTAATAGCATTTTCTGAAACCGATGCTGGGGTATTTTTCAACGAAGAAATGAGAGTTATAAGACGAAGCAGGTTTTCCGAGATTTCATTAATTTCACATTTCACATTATCAAGTTCAGATGGAACATTCATCAGTTTATGAAATAAATTTTTATTTGGACAAAAACAATTCTTAATTTCGTCTACTTTTTGACAAATTCTATTTTCAAAAATATTAATTTTTTTCATCAAAACTATTAAGTGTATCATCAATTTTTATTTTATTATCGTTTCCACTATTTTTATAAGCTACTTTATTATCAATAGAGCTCATTAAATTCCCTGCCTCTACGTTTAATAAAACCTAACATTTTTCTTGACTTAGAGTAAACCATATCAATGTGTTGTTTAAAAGTTAGTTTATAGTCAAGTAAAATACCTAATTCATATATTAATATTTTTCTATCTAAAGTGGAACCATTAACGTCATAACCGTAATAATTTACAATTTTCTTACGCGAGAACGAAATAACCATACATTTTTTTACATTCAAAAACATACTAACTTATGAATTTTAAAAATCAGAAGATTATGTTCGACCTTATCAAAAGCCTTGCTGAAATCTGTCAATTTGATTACCAATCTCCATATTTTGTAAAATATAAGAGGTGTAATCCACTAAATTTGTAGCCGTTGAACGTCCCTTTACAAAGCCATGTTGATTTACATTAATATATTCAATAACGGTACTATAAAGTTTATCAGTCACTAATTTCTCAAACAATTTAGGAATAGCAGATATTCTAGCCACTCCTCTATAATTTTTAACGTCCGATTTATCACCATTTTTGAAAACTGGTATTAGGAAAGAGTCACGCCAATTTTTGGGAAATTTCCCAGTTTCAAGTGAATAATTAAACATAACTTGTAAGGGGCAGCTATATTATAGATGAATGGACGGCTACTAGAACGCCACCGCCTCTATTTCCCCCCTCCTTTAAATTACGGTCGCAGCGAAAAATATGCCAATTTGAATTTAAAATTTCATTATCAAGATGTTCGGCTTTTAACCACGTCTCAGTTAGAATTAAAACATTATATTCACAACATGAAGTAATCCTGTAAAATTCTGTCAAATTTCCCCGCATTCCAGACATATTTTGATAGTATATCCTTAACTCTTTACGAAGTTGCGTCGAAACATTTGAAAATTTTTTGGTTGGCTTTTTTTTATATTGTTCAAAGATGTCTTAAACTCTCTTACTATACATTTATATGGCCAATTTCGAATATCCAGCATAGGTTTAAAAAAATGTCCAGGTATACTAATTTTGAAGTTACAAAAACGCAAGTCAGAACGTTTTATATTCCAAATATGTGATTACAAATAACATCATCGCAATCAAACTTCTCCTTCACATATTTCAGAAAACTTCTGTTGTAGAGAATTCGGCATTTTTAATATATATTTGTTTTCTCGCAATACCTGTCAGTCTTGGTATAGCTGGTGGAGGATGATTTAAATGAGAAAAACTATTTATTAATGCACTGGAATATGATAATGGAGGAGATACCGTACAGTAAAATTGAGGTAAAAATGAAGACGAATATTGTTGTGGTATTAATGGTGGAGCTGATTGTAACTGTGATAATTCAAAATTATTTTTCACGTTAGAATTTGTTTCATAAATATCTACAGCTTCTATAGTTTTACGCGAATTATTTTCAGCAGTGTTTATTAAATTAATATTATTATTATTATTATTAGTCAAAATAGCTTAATTATTTTTTTGCTTTCTCTGCCTTTTCCTCTTCAAATTATTATTCTTTTTGTTCTTCTTTTTACTCTCTATGACAGGAGAAATAGCTTGATCCATTGAAGTAGATTTCGGGCTATTTTCAATCTCAACTATTTCATCATAAAGAGTAGTATGAAATGATTTAGCGTCATTATTCGAAGACAATGGAATCACAGTTTCCAATTTAGAGTTCGTCAGATTACATTCCTCAAAAATCTTCTCAACATCTTTCTTAGAAGCCTTAATATCATCAGAAATTTGTTTTAAAATAAACTCAAGCTCATCAGGTTTAATAGCATTTTCTGAAACCGATGCTGGGGTATTTTTCAACGAAGAAATGAGAGTTATAAGACGAAGCAGGTTTTCCGAGATTTCATTAATTTTACATTTCACATTATCAAGTTCAGATGGAACATTCGTCAGTTTATGAAATAAATTTTTATTTGGACAAAAACAATTCTTAATTTCGTCTACTTTTTGACAAATTCTATTTTCAAAAATATTAATTTTTTTCATCAAAACTATTAAGTGTATCATCAATTTTTATTTTATTATCGTTTCCACTATTTTTATAAGCTACTTTATTATCAATAGAGCTCATTAAATTCCCTGCCTCTACGTTTAATAAAACCTAACATTTTTCTTGACTTAGAGTAAACCATATCAATGTGTTGTTTAAAAGTTAGTTTATAGTCAAGTAAAATACCTAATTCATATATTAATATTTTTCTATCTAAAGTGGAACCATTAACGTCATAACCGTAATAATTTACAATTTTCTTACGCGAGAACGAAATAACCATACATTTTTTTACATTCAAAAACATACTAACTTATGAATTTTAAAAATCAGAAGATTATGTTCGACCTTATCAAAAGCCTTGCTGAAATCTTTATAAATTGAATCAATTTGATTACCAATCTCCATATTTTGTAAAATATAAGAGGTGTAATCCACTAAATTTGTAGCCGTTGAACGTCCCTTTACAAAGCCATGTTGATTTACATTAATATATTCAATAACGGTACTATAAAGTTTATCAGTCACTAATTTCTCAAACAATTTAGGAATAGCAGATATTCTAGCCACTCCTCTATAATTTTTAACGTCCGATTTATCACCATTTTTGAAAACTGGTATTAGGAAAGAGTCACGCCAATTTTTGGGAAATTTCCCAGTTGCAAGTGAATAATTAAACATAACTTGTAAGGGGCAGCTATATTATAGATGAATGGACGGCTACTAGAACGCCACCGCCTCTATTTCCCCCCTCCTTTAAATTACGGTCGCAGCGAAAAATATGCCAATTTGAATTTAAAATTTCATTATCAAGATGTTCGGCTTTTAACCACGTCTCAGTTAGAATTAAAACATTATATTCACAACATGAAGTAATCCTGTAAAATCTGTCAAATCTCCCCGCATTCCAGACATATTTTGATAGTATATCCTTAACTCTTTACGAAGTTGCGTCGAAACATTTGAAAATTTTTTGGTTGGCTTTTTTTTATATTGTTCAAAGATGTCTTAAACTCTCTTACTATACATTTATATGGCCAATTTCGAATATCCAGCATAGGTTTAAAAAAATGTCCAGGTATACTAATTTTGAAGTTACAAAAACGCAAGTCAGAACGTTTTATATTCCAAATATGTGATTACAAATAACATCATCGCAATCAAACTTCTCCTTCACATATTTCAGAAAACTTCTGTTGTAGAGAATTCGGCATTTTTAATATATATTTGTTTTCTCGCAATACCTGTCAGTCTTGGTATAGCTGGTGGAGGATGATTTAAATGAGAAAAACTATTTATTAATGCACTGGAATATGATAATGGAGGAGATACCGTACGGTAAAATTGAGGTAAAAATGAAGACGAATATTGTTGTGGTATTAATGGTGGAGCTGATTGTAACTGTGATAATTCAAAATTATTTTTCACGTTAGACTTTGTTTCATAAATATCTACAGCTTCTATAGTTTTACGCGAATTATTTTCAGCAGTGTTTATTAAATTAATATTATTATTATTATTATTAGTCAAAATAGCTTAATTATTTTTTTGCTTTCTCTGCCTTTTCCTCTTCAAATTATTATTCTTTTTGTTCTTCTTTTTACTCTCTATGACAGGAGAAATAGCTTGATCCATTGAAGTAGATTTCGGGCTATTTTCAATCTCAACTATTTCATCATAAAGAGTAGTATGAAATGATTTAGCGTTATTATTCGAAGACAATGGAATCACAGTTTCCAATTTAGAGTTCGTCAGATTACATTCCTCAAAAATCTTCTCAACATCTTTCTTAGAAGCCTTAATATCATCAGAAATTTGTTTTAAAATAAACTCAAGCTCATCAGGTTTAATAGCATTTTCTGAAACCGATGCTGGGGTATTTTTCAACGAAGAAATGAGAGTTATAAGACGAAGCAGGTTTTCCGAGATTTCATTAATTTCACATTTCACATTATCAAGTTCAGATGGAACATTCGTCAGTTTATGAAATAAATTTTTATTTGGACAAAAACAATTCTTAATTTCGTCTACTTTTTGACAAATTCTATTTTCAAAAATATTAATTTTTTTCATCAAAACTATTAAGTGTATCATCAATTTTTATTTTATTATCGTTTCCACTATTTTTATAAGCTACTTTATTATCAATAGAGCTCATTAAATTCCCTGCCTCTACGTTTAATAAAACCTAACATTTTTCTTGACTTAGAGTAAACCATATCAATGTGTTGTTTAAAAGTTAGTTTATAGTCAAGTAAAATACCTAATTCATATATTAATATTTTTCTATCTAAAGTGGAACCATTAACGTCATAACCGTAATAATTTACAATTTTCTTACGCGAGAACGAAATAACCATACATTTTTTTACATTCAAAAACATACTAACTTATGAATTTTAAAAATCAGAAGATTATGTTCGACCTTATCAAAAGCCTTGCTGAAATCTGTCAATTTGATTACCAATCTCCATATTTTGTAAAATATAAGAGGTGTAATCCACTAAATTTGTAGCCGTTGAACGTCCCTTTACAAAGCCATGTTGATTTACATTAATATATTCAATAACGGTACTATAAAGTTTATCAGTCACTAATTTCTCAAACAATTTAGGAATAGCAGATATTCTAGCCACTCCTCTATAATTTTTAACGTCCGATTTATCACCATTTTTGAAAACTGGTATTAGGAAAGAGTCACGCCAATTTTTGGGAAATTTCCCAGTTGCAAGTGAATAATTAAACATAACTTGTAAGGGGCAGCTATATTATAGATGAATGGACGGCTACTAGAACGCCACCGCCTCTATTTCCCCCCTCCTTTAAATTACGGTCGCAGCGAAAAATATGCCAATTTGAATTTAAAATTTCATTATCAAGATGTTCGGCTTTTAACCACGTCTCAGTTAGAATTAAAACATTATATTCACAACATGAAGTAATCCTGTAAAATTCTGTCAAATCTCCCCGCATTCCAGACATATTTTGATAGTATATCCTTAACTCTTTACGAAGTTGCGTCGAAACATTTGAAAATTTTTTGGTTGGCTTTTTTTTATATTGTTCAAAGATGTCTTAAACTCTCTTACTATACATTTATATGGCCAATTTCGAATATCCCGCATAGGTTTAAAAAAATGTCCAGGTATACTAATTTTGAAGTTACAAAAACGCAAGTCAGAACGTTTTATATTCAAAATATGTGATTACAAATAACATCATCGCAATCAAACTTCTCCTTCACATATTTCAGAATGTCAGCTTCTGTTGTAGAGAATTCGGCATTTTTAATATATATTTGTTTTCTCGCAATACCTGTCAGTCTTGGTATAGCTGGTGGAGGATGATTTAAATGAGAAAAAATATTTATTAATGCACTGGAATATGATAATGGAGGAGATACCGTACAGTAAAATTGAGGTAAAAATGAAGACGAATATTGTTGTGGTATTAATGGTGGAGCTGATTGTAACTGTGATAATTCAAAATTATTTTTCACGTTAGAATTTGTTTCATAAATATCTACAGCTTCTATAGTTTTACGCGAATTATTTTCAGCAGTGTTTATTAAATTAATATTATTATTATTATTATTAGTCAAAATAGCTTAATTATTTTTTTGCTTTCTCTGCCTTTTCCTCTTCAAATTATTATTCTTTTTGTTCTTCTTTTTACTCTCTATGACAGGAGAAATAGCTTGATCCATTGAAGTAGATTTCGGGCTATTTTCAATCTCAACTATTTCATCATAAAGAGTAGTATGAAATGATTTAGCGTCATTATTCGAAGACAATGGAATCACAGTTTCCAATTTAGAGTTCGTCAGATTACATTCCTCAAAAATCTTCTCAACATCTTTCTTAGAAGCCTTAATATCATCAGAAATTTGTTTTAAATAAACTCAAGCTCATCAGGTTTAATAGCATTTTCTGAAACCGATGCTGGGGTATTTTTCAACGAAGAAATGAGAGTTATAAGACGAAGCAGGTTTTCCGAGATTTCATTAATTTTACATTTCACATTATCAAGTTCAGATGGAACATTCGTCAGTTTATGAAATAAATTTTTATTTGGACAGAAACAATTCTTAATTTCGTCTACTTTTTGACAAATTCTATTTTCAAAAATATTAATTTTTTTCATCAAAACTATTAAGTGTATCATCAATTTTTATTTTATTATCGTTTCCACTATTTTTATAAGCTACTTTATTATCAATAGAGCTCATTAAATTCCCTGCCTCTACGTTTAATAAAACCTAACATTTTTCTTGACTTAGAGTAAACCATATCAATGTGTTGTTTAAAAGTTAGTTTATAGTCAAGTAAAATACCTAATTCATATATTAATATATTTCTATCTAAAGTGGAACCATTAACGTCATAACCGTAATAATTTAAAATTATCTTACGCGAGAACGAAATAACCATACATTTTTTTACATTCAAAAACATACTAACTTATGAATTTTAAAAATCAGAAGATTATGTTCGACCTTATCAAAAGCCTTGCTGAAATCTGTATAAATTGAATCAATTTAATTACCAATCTCCATATTTTGTAAAATATAAGAGGTGTAATCCACTAAATTTGTAGCCGTTGAACGTCCCTTTACAAAGCCATGTTGATTTACATTAATATATTCAATAACGGTACTATAAAGTTTATCAGTCACTAATTTCTCAAACAATTTAGGAATAGCAGATATTCTAGCCACTCCTCTATAATTTTTAACGTCCCGATTTATCACCATTTTTGAAAACTGGTATTAGGAAAGAGTCACGTCAATTTTTGGGAAATTTCCCAGTTGCAAGTGAATAATTAAACATAACTTGTAAGGGGCAGCTATATTATAGATGAATGGACGGCTACTAGAACGCCACCGCCTCTATTTCCCCCCTCCTTTAAATTACGGTCGCAGCGAAAAATATGCCAATTTGAATTTAAAATTTCATTATCAAGATGTTCGGCTTTTAACCACGTCTCAGTTAGAATTAAAACATTATATTCACAACATGAAGTAATCCTGTAAAATTCTGTCAAATCTCCCCGCATTCCAGACATATTTTGATAGTATATCCTTAACTCTTTACGAAGTTGCGTCGAAACATTTGAAAATTTTTTGGTTGGCTTTTTTTTATATTGTTCAAAGATGTCTTAAACTCTCTTACTATACATTTATATGGCCAATTTCGAATATCCAGCATAGGTTTAAAAAAATGTCCAGGTATACTAATTTTGAAGTTACAAAAACGCAAGTCAGAACGTTTTATATTCCAAATATGTGATTACAAATAACATCATCGCAATCAAACTTCTCCTTCACATATTTCAGAATGTCAACTTCTGTTGTAGAGAATTCGGCATTTTTAATATATATTTGTTTTCTCGCAATACCTGTCAGTCTTGGTATAGCTGGTGGAGGATGATTTAAATGAGAAAAACTATTTATTAATGCACTGGAATATGATAATGGAGGAGATACCGTACGGTAAAATTGAGGTACAAATGAAGACGAATATTGTTGTGGTATTAATGGTGGAGCTGATTGTAACTGTGATAATTCAAAATTATTTTTCACGTTAGAATTTGTTTCATAAATATCTACAGCTTCTATAGTTTTACGCGAATTATTTTCAGCAGTGTTTATTAAATTAATATTATTATTATTATTATTAGTCAAAATAGCTTAATTATTTTTTTGCTTTCTCTGCCTTTTCCTCTTCAAATTATTATTCTTTTTGTTCTTCTTTTTACTCTCTATGACAGGAGAAATAGCTTGATCCATTGAAGTAGATTTCGGGCTATTTTCAATCTCAACTATTTCATCATAAAGAGTAGTATGAAATGATTTAGCGTCATTATTCGAAGACAATGGAATCACAGTTTCCAATTTAGAGTTCGTCAGATTACATTCCTCAAAAATCTTCTCAACATCTTTCTTAGAAGCGTTAATATCATCAGAAATTTGTTTTAAAATAAACTCAAGCTCATCAGGTTTAATAGCATTTTCTGAAACCGATGCTGGGGTATTTTTCAACGAAGAAATGAGAGTTATAAGACGAAGCAGGTTTTCCGAGATTTCATTAATTTTACATTTCACATTATCAAGTTCAGATGGAACATTCGTCAGTTTATGAAATGAATTTTTATTTGGACAAAAACAATTCTTAATTTGGTCTACTTTTTGACAAATTCTATTTTCAAAAATATTAATTTTTTTCATCAAAACTATTAAGTGTATCATCAATTTTTATTTTATTATCGTTTCCACTATTTTTATAAGCTACTTTATTATCAATAGAGCTCATTAAATTCCCTGCCTCTACGTTTAATAAAACCTAACATTTTTCTTGACTTAGAGTAAACCATATCAATGTGTTGTTTAAAAGTTAGTTTATAGTCAAGTAAAATACCTAATTCATATATTAATATTTTTCTATCTAAAGTGGAACCATTAACGTCATAACCGTAATAATTTACAATTTTCTTACGCGAGAACGAAATAACCATACATTTTTTTACATTCAAAAACATACTAACTTATGAATTTTAAAAATCAGAAGATTATGTTCGACCTTATCAAAAGCCTTGCTGAAATCTGTATAAATTGAATCAATTTGATTACCAATCTCCATATTTTGTAAAATATAATAGGTGTAATCCACTAAATTTGTAGCCGTTGAACGTCCCTTTACAAAGCCACGTTGATTTACATTACTATATTCAATAACGGTACTATAAAGTTTATCAGTCACTAATTTCTCAAACAATTTAGGAATAGCAGATATTCTAGCCACCCTCTATAATTTTTAACGTCCGATTTATCACCATTTTTGAAAACTGGTATTAGGAAAGAGTCACGCCAATTTTTGGGAAATTTCCCAGTTGCAAGTGAATAATTAAACATAACTTGTAAGGGGCAGCTATATTATAGATGAATGGACGGCTACTAGAACGCCACCGCCTCTATTTCCCCCCTCCTTTAAATTACGGTCGCAGCGAAAAATATGCCAATTTGAATTTAAAATTTCATTATCAAGATGTTCGGCTTTTAACCACGTCTCAGTTAGAATTAAAACATTATATTCACAACATGAAGTAATCCTGTAAAATCTGTCAAATCTCCCCGCATTCCAGACATATTTTGATAGTATATCCTTAACTCTTTACGAAGTTGCGTCGAAACATTTGAAAATTTTTTGGTTGGCTTTTTTTTATATTGTTCAAATATGTCTTAAACTCTCTTACTATACATTTATATGGCCAATTTCGAATATCCAGCATAGGTTTAAAAAAATGTCCAGGTATACTAATTTTGAAGTTACAAAAACGCAAGTCAGAACGTTTTATATTCCAAATATGTGATTACAAATAACATCATCGCAATCAAACTTCTCCTTCACATATTTCAGAATGTCAACTTCTGTTGTAGAGAATTCGGCATTTTTAATATATATTTGTTTTCTCGCAATACCTGTCAGTCTTGGTATAGCTGGTGGAGGATGATTTAAATGAGAAAAACTATTTATTAATGCACTGGAATATGATAATGGAGGAGATACCGTACGGTAAAATTGAGGTAAAAATGAAGACGAATATTGTTGTGGTATTAATGGTGGAGCTGATTGTAACTGTGATAATTCAAAATTATTTTTCACGTTAGAATTTGTTTCATAAATATCTACAGCTTCTATAGTTTTACGCGAATTATTTTCAGCAGTGTTTATTAAATTAATATTATTATTATTATTATTAGTCAAAATAGCTTAATTATTTTTTTGCTTTCTCTGCCTTTTCCTCTTCAAATTATTATTCTTTTTGTTCTTCTTTTTACTCTCTATGACAGGAGAAATAGCTTGATCCATTGAAGTAGATTTCGGGCTATTTTCAATCTCAACTATTTCATCATAAAGAGTAGTATGAAATGATTTAGCGTCATTATTCGAAGACAATGGAATCACAGTTTCCAATTTAGAGTTCGTCAGATTACATTCCTCAAAAATCTTTTCAACATCTTTCTTAGAAGCGTTAATATCATCAGAAATTTGTTTTAAAATAAACTCAAGCTCATCAGGTTTAATAGCATTTTCTGAAACCGATGCTGGGGTATTTTTCAACGAAGAAATGAGAGTTATAAGACGAAGCAGGTTTTCCGAGATTTCATTAATTTTACATTTCACATTATCAAGTTCAGATGGAACATTCGTCAGTTTATGAAATAAATTTTTATTTGGACAAAAACAATTCTTAATTTCGTCTACTTTTTGACAAATTCTATTTTCAAAAATATTAATTTTTTTCATCAAAACTATTAAGTGTATCATCAATTTTTATTTTATTATCGTTTCCACTATTTTTATAAGCTACTTTATTATCAATAGAGCTCATTAAATTCCCTGCCTCTACGTTTAATAAAACCTAACATTTTTCTTGACTTAGAGTAAACCATATCAATGTGTTGTTTAAAAGTTAGTTTATAGTCAAGTAAAATACCTAATTCATATATTAATATATTTCTATCTAAAGTGGAACCATTAACGTCATAACCGTAATAATTTAAAATTATCTTACGCGAGAACGAAATAACCATACATTTTTTTACATTCAAAAACATACTAACTTATGAATTTTAAAAATCAGAAGATTATGTTCGACCTTATCAAAAGCCTTGCTGAAATCTGTATAAATTGAATCAATTTGATTACCAATCTCCATATTTTGTAAAATATAATAGGTGTAATCCACTAAATTTGTAGCCGTTGAACGTCCCTTTACAAAGCCACGTTGATTTACATTAATATATTCAATAACGGTACTATAAAGTTTATCAGTCACTAATTTCTCAAACAATTTAGGAATAGCAGATATTCTAGCCACTCCTCTATAATTTTTAACGTCCGATTTATCACCATTTTTGAAAACTGGTATTAGGAAAGAGTCACGCCAATTTTTGGGAAATTTCCCAGTTGCAAGTGAATAATTAAACATAACTTGTAAGGGGCAGCTATATTATAGATGAATGGACGGCTACTAGAACGCCACCGCCTCTATTTCCCCCCTCCTTTAAATTACGGTCGCAGCGAAAAATATGCCAATTTGAATTTAAAATTTCATTATCAAGATGTTCGGCTTTTAACCACGTCTCAGTTAGAATTAAAACATTATATTCACAACATGAAGTAATCCTGTAAAATCTGTCAAATCTCCCCGCATTCCAGACATATTTTGATAGTATATCCTTAACTCTTTACGAAGTTGCGTCGAAACATTTGAAAATTTTTTGGTTGGCTTTTTTTTATATTGTTCAAATATGTCTTAAACTCTCTTACTATACATTTATATGGCCAATTTCGAATATCCAGCATAGGTTTAAAAAAATGTCCAGGTATACTAATTTTGAAGTTACAAAAACGCAAGTCAGAACGTTTTATATTCCAAATATGTGATTACAAATAACATCATCGCAATCAAACTTCTCCTTCACATATTTCAGAATGTCAGCTTCTGTTGTAGAGAATTCGGCATTTTTAATATATATTTGTTTTCTCGCAATACCTGTCAGTCTTGGTATAGCTGGTGGAGGATGATTTAAATGAGAAAAACTATTTATTAATGCACTGGAATATGATAATGGAGGAGATACCGTACGGTAAAATTGAGGTACAAATGAAGACGAATATTGTTGTGGTATTAATGGTGGAGCTGATTGTAACTGTGATAATTCAAAATTATTTTTCACGTTACAATTTGTTTCACAAATATCTACAGCTTCTATAGTTTTACGCGAATTATTTTCAGCAGTGTTTATTAAATTAATATTATTATTATTATTATTAGTCAAAATAGCTTAATTATTTTTTTGCTTTCTCGCCTTTTCCTCTTCAAATTATTATTCTTTTTGTTCTTCTTTTTACTCTCTATGACAGGAGAAATAGCTTGATCCATTGAAGTAGATTTCGGGCTATTTTCAATCTCAACTATTTCATCATAAAGAGTAGTATGAAATGATTTAGCGTCATTATTCGAAGACAATGGAATCACAGTTTCCAATTTAGAGTTCGTCAGATTACATTCCTCAAAAATCTTCTCAACATCTTTCTTAGAAGCCTGAATATCATCAGAAATTTGTTTTAAAATAAACTCAAGCTCATCAGGTTTAATAGCATTTTCTTAAACCGATGCTGGGGTATTTTTCAACGAAGAAATGAGAGTTATAAGACGAAGCAGGTTTTCCGAGATTTCATTAATTTTACATTTCACATTATCAAGTTCAGATGGAACATTCGTCAGTTTATGAAATAAATTTTTATTTGGACAAAAACAATTCTTAATTTCGTCTACTTTTTGACAAATTCTATTTTCAAAAATATTAATTTTTTTCATCAAAACTATTAAGTGTATCATCAATTTTTATTTTATTATCGTTTCCACTATTTTTATAAGCTACTTTATTATCAATAGAGCTCATTAAATTCCCTGCCTCTACGTTTAATAAAACCTAACATTTTTCTTGACTTAGAGTAAACCATATCAATGTGTTGTTTAAAAGTTAGTTTATAGTCAAGTAAAATACCTAATTCATATATTAATATTTTTCTATCTAAAGTGGAACCATTAACGTCATAACCGTAATAATTTACAATTTTCTTACGCGAGAACGAAATAACCATACATTTTTTTACATTCAAAAACATACTAACTTATGAATTTTAAAAATCAGAAGATTATGTTCGACCTTATCAAAAGCCTTGCTGAAATCTGTATAAATTGAATCAATTTGATTACCAATCTCCATATTTTGTAAAATATAATAGGTGTAATCCACTAAATTTGTAGCCGTTGAACGTCCCTTTACAAAGCCACGTTGATTTACATTAATATATTCAATAACGGTACTATAAAGTTTATCAGTCACTAATTTCTCAAACAATTTAGGAATAGCAGATATTCTAGCCACCCTCTATAATTTTTAACGTCCGATTTATCACCATTTTTGAAAACTGGTATTAGGAAAGAGTCACGCCAATTTTTGGGAAATTTCCCAGTTGCAAGTGAATAATTAAACATAACTTGTAAGGGGCAGCTATATTATAGATGAATGGACGGCTACTAGAACGCCACCGCCTCTATTTCCCCCCTCCTTTAAATTACGGTCGCAGCGAAAAATATGCCAATTTGAATTTAAAATTTCATTATCAAGATGTTCGGCTTTTAACCACGTCTCAGTTAGAATTAAAACATTATATTCACAACATGAAGTAATCCTGTAAAATCTGTCAAATCTCCCCGCATTCCAGACATATTTTGATAGTATATCCTTAACTCTTTACGAAGTTGCGTCGAAACATTTGAAAATTTTTTGGTTGGCTTTTTTTTATATTGTTCAAATATGTCTTAAACTCTCTTACTATACATTTATATGGCCAATTTCGAATATCCAGCATAGGTTTAAAAAAATGTCCAGGTATACTAATTTTGAAGTTACAAAAACGCAAGTCAGAACGTTTTATATTCCAAATATGTGATTACAAATAACATCATCGCAATCAAACTTCTCCTTCACATATTTCAGAATGTCAACTTCTGTTGTAGAGAATTCGGCATTTTTAATATATATTTGTTTTCTCGCAATACCTGTCAGTCTTGGTATAGCTGGTGGAGGATGATTTAAATGAGAAAAACTATTTATTAATGCACTGGAATATGATAATGGAGGAGATACCGTACGGTAAAATTGAGGTAAAAATGAAGACGAATATTGTTGTGGTATTAATGGTGGAGCTGATTGTAACTGTGATAATTCAAAATTATTTTTCACGTTAGAATTTGTTTCATAAATATCTACAGCTTCTATAGTTTTACGCGAATTATTTTCAGCAGTGTTTATTAAATTAATATTATTATTATTATTATTAGTCAAAATAGCTTAATTATTTTTTTGCTTTCTCTGCCTTTTCCTCTTCAAATTATTATTCTTTTTGTTCTTCTTTTTACTCTCTATGACAGGAGAAATAGCTTGATCCATTGAAGTAGATTTCGGGCTATTTTCAATCTCAACTATTTCATCATAAAGAGTAGTATGAAATGATTTAGCGTCATTATTCGAAGACAATGGAATCACAGTTTCCAATTTAGAGTTCGTCAGATTACATTCCTCAAAAATCTTCTCAACATCTTTCTTAGAAGCGTTAATATCATCAGAAATTTGTTTTAAAATAAACTCAAGCTCATCAGGTTTAATAGCATTTTCTGAAACCGATGCTGGGGTATTTTTCAACGAAGAAATGAGAGTTATAAGACGAAGCAGGTTTTCCGAGATTTCATTAATTTTACATTTCACATTATCAAGTTCAGATGGAACATTCGTCAGTTTATGAAATAAATTTTTATTTGGACAAAAACAATTCTTAATTTCGTCTACTTTTTGACAAATTCTATTTTCAAAAATATTAATTTTTTTCATCAAAACTATTAAGTGTATCATCAATTTTTATTTTATTATCGTTTCCACTATTTTTATAAGCTACTTTATTATCAATAGAGCTCATTAAATTCCCTGCCTCTACGTTTAATAAAACCTAACATTTTTCTTGACTTAGAGTAAACCATATCAATGTGTTGTTTAAAAGTTAGTTTATAGTCAAGTAAAATACCTAATTCATATATTAATATATTTCTATCTAAAGTGGAACCATTAACGTCATAACCGTAATAATTTAAAATTATCTTACGCGAGAACGAAATAACCATACATTTTTTTACATTCAAAAACATACTAACTTATGAATTTTAAAAATCAGAAGATTATGTTCGACCTTATCAAAAGCCTTGCTGAAATCTGTATAAATTGAATCAATTTGATTACCAATCTCCATATTTTGTAAAATATAATAGGTGTAATCCACTAAATTTGTAGCCGTTGAACGTCCCTTTACAAAGCCACGTTGATTTACATTAATATATTCAATAACGGTACTATAAAGTTTATCAGTCACTAATTTCTCAAACAATTTAGGAATAGCAGATATTCTAGCCACTCCTCTATAATTTTTAACGTCCGATTTATCACCATTTTTGAAAACTGGTATTAGGAAAGAGTCACGCCAATTTTTGGGAAATTTCCCAGTTGCAAGTGAATAATTAAACATAACTTGTAAGGGGCAGCTATATTATAGATGAATGGACGGCTACTAGAACGCCACCGCCTCTATTTCCCCCCTCCTTTAAATTACGGTCGCAGCGAAAAATATGCCAATTTGAATTTAAAATTTCATTATCAAGATGTTCGGCTTTTAACCACGTCTCAGTTAGAATTAAAACATTATATTCACAACATGAAGTAATCCTGTAAAATCTGTCAAATCTCCCCGCATTCCAGACATATTTTGATAGTATATCCTTAACTCTTTACGAAGTTGCGTCGAAACATTTGAAAATTTTTTGGTTGGCTTTTTTTTATATTGTTCAAATATGTCTTAAACTCTCTTACTATACATTTATATGGCCAATTTCGAATATCCAGCATAGGTTTAAAAAAATGTCCAGGTATACTAATTTTGAAGTTACAAAAACGCAAGTCAGAACGTTTTATATTCCAAATATGTGATTACAAATAACATCATCGCAATCAAACTTCTCCTTCACATATTTCAGAATGTCAGCTTCTGTTGTAGAGAATTCGGCATTTTTAATATATATTTGTTTTCTCGCAATACCTGTCAGTCTTGGTATAGCTGGTGGAGGATGATTTAAATGAGAAAAACTATTTATTAATGCACTGGAATATGATAATGGAGGAGATACCGTACGGTAAAATTGAGGTACAAATGAAGACGAATATTGTTGTGGTATTAATGGTGGAGCTGATTGTAACTGTGATAATTCAAAATTATTTTTCACGTTACAATTTGTTTCACAAATATCTACAGCTTCTATAGTTTTACGCGAATTATTTTCAGCAGTGTTTATTAAATTAATATTATTATTATTATTATTAGTCAAAATAGCTTAATTATTTTTTTGCTTTCTCGCCTTTTCCTCTTCAAATTATTATTCTTTTTGTTCTTCTTTTTACTCTCTATGACAGGAGAAATAGCTTGATCCATTGAAGTAGATTTCGGGCTATTTTCAATCTCAACTATTTCATCATAAAGAGTAGTATGAAATGATTTAGCGTCATTATTCGAAGACAATGGAATCACAGTTTCCAATTTAGAGTTCGTCAGATTACATTCCTCAAAAATCTTCTCAACATCTTTCTTAGAAGCCTGAATATCATCAGAAATTTGTTTTAAAATAAACTCAAGCTCATCAGGTTTAATAGCATTTTCTTAAACCGATGCTGGGGTATTTTTCAACGAAGAAATGAGAGTTATAAGACGAAGCAGGTTTTCCGAGATTTCATTAATTTTACATTTCACATTATCAAGTTCAGATGGAACATTCGTCAGTTTATGAAATAAATTTTTATTTGGACAAAAACAATTCTTAATTTCGTCTACTTTTTGACAAATTCTATTTTCAAAAATATTAATTTTTTTCATCAAAACTATTAAGTGTATCATCAATTTTTATTTTATTATCGTTTCCACTATTTTTATAAGCTACTTTATTATCAATAGAGCTCATTAAATTCCCTGCCTCTACGTTTAATAAAACCTAACATTTTTCTTGACTTAGAGTAAACCATATCAATGTGTTGTTTAAAAGTTAGTTTATAGTCAAGTAAAATACCTAATTCATATATTAATATTTTTCTATCTAAAGTGGAACCATTAACGTCATAACCGTAATAATTTACAATTTTCTTACGCGAGAACGAAATAACCATACATTTTTTTACATTCAAAAACATACTAACTTATGAATTTTAAAAATCAGAAGATTATGTTCGACCTTATCAAAAGCCTTGCTGAAATCTGTATAAATTGAATCAATTTGATTACCAATCTCCATATTTTGTAAAATATAAGAGGTGTAATCCACTAAATTTGTAGCCGTTGAACGTCTCTTTACAAAGCCATGTTGATTTACATTAATATATTCAATAACGGTACTATAAAGTTTATCAGTCACTAATTTCTCACACAATTTAGGAATAGCAGATATTCTAGCCACTCCTCTATAATTTTTAACGTCCGATTTATCACCATTTTTGAAAACTGGTATTAGGAAAGAGTCACGCCAATTTTTGGGAAATTTCCCAGTTGCAAGTGAATAATTAAACATAACTTGTAAGGGGCAGCTATATTATAGATGAATGGACGGCTACTAGAACGCCACCGCCTCTATTTCCCCCCTCCTTTAAATTACGGTCGCAGCGAAAAATATGCCAATTTGAATTTAAAATTTAATTATCAAGATGTTCGGCTTTTAACCACGTCTCAGTTAGAATTAAAACATTATATTCACAACATGAAGTAATCCTGTAAAATTCTGTCAAATCTCCCCGCATTCCAGACATATTTTGATAGTATATCCTTAACTCTTTACGAAGTTGCGTCGAAACATTTGAAAATTTTTTGGTTGGCTTTTTTTTATATTGTTCAAATATGTCTTAAACTCTCTTACTATACATTTATATGGCCAATTTCGAATATCCAGCATAGGTTTAAAAAAATGTCCAGGTATACTAATTTTGAAGTTACAAAAACGCAAGTCAGAACGTTTTATATTCCAAATATGTGATTACAAATAACATCATCGCAATCAAACTTCTCCTTCACATATTTCAGAATGTCAGCTTCTGTTGTAGAGAATTCGGCATTTTTAATATATATTTGTTTTCTCGCAATACCTGTCAGTCTTGGTATAGCTGGTGGAGGATGATTTAAATGAGAAAAACTATTTATTAATGCACTGGAATATGATAATGGAGGAGATACCGTACGGTAAAATTGAGGTACAAATGAAGACGAATATTGTTGTGGTATTAATGGTGGAGCTGATTGTAACTGTGATAATTCAAAATTATTTTTCACGTTACAATTTGTTTCACAAATATCTACAGCTTCTATAGTTTTACGCGAATTATTTTCAGCAGTGTTTATTAAATTAATATTATTATTATTATTATTAGTCAAAATAGCTTAATTATTTTTTTGCTTTCTCGCCTTTTCCTCTTCAAATTATTATTCTTTTTGTTCTTCTTTTTACTCTCTATGACAGGAGAAATAGCTTGATCCATTGAAGTAGATTTCGGGCTATTTTCAATCTCAACTATTTCATCATAAAGAGTAGTATGAAATGATTTAGCGTCATTATTCGAAGACAATGGAATCACAGTTTCCAATTTAGAGTTCGTCAGATTACATTCCTCAAAAATCTTCTCAACATCTTTCTTAGAAGCCTGAATATCATCAGAAATTTGTTTTAAAATAAACTCAAGCTCATCAGGTTTAATAGCATTTTCTTAAACCGATGCTGGGGTATTTTTCAACGAAGAAATGAGAGTTATAAGACGAAGCAGGTTTTCCGAGATTTCATTAATTTTACATTTCACATTATCAAGTTCAGATGGAACATTCGTCAGTTTATGAAATAAATTTTTATTTGGACAAAAACAATTCTTAATTTCGTCTACTTTTTGACAAATTCTATTTTCAAAAATATTAATTTTTTTCATCAAAACTATTAAGTGTATCATCAATTTTTATTTTATTATCGTTTCCACTATTTTTATAAGCTACTTTATTATCAATAGAGCTCATTAAATTCCCTGCCTCTACGTTTAATAAAACCTAACATTTTTCTTGACTTAGAGTAAACCATATCAATGTGTTGTTTAAAAGTTAGTTTATAGTCAAGTAAAATACCTAATTCATATATTAATATTTTTCTATCTAAAGTGGAACCATTAACGTCATAACCGTAATAATTTACAATTTTCTTACGCGAGAACGAAATAACCATACATTTTTTTACATTCAAAAACATACTAACTTATGAATTTTAAAAATCAGAAGATTATGTTCGACCTTATCAAAAGCCTTGCTGAAATCTGTATAAATTGAATCAATTTGATTACCAATCTCCATATTTTGTAAAATATAAGAGGTGTAATCCACTAAATTTGTAGCCGTTGAACGTCTCTTTACAAAGCCATGTTGATTTACATTAATATATTCAATAACGGTACTATAAAGTTTATCAGTCACTAATTTCTCACACAATTTAGGAATAGCAGATATTCTAGCCACTCCTCTATAATTTTTAACGTCCGATTTATCACCATTTTTGAAAACTGGTATTAGGAAAGAGTCACGCCAATTTTTGGGAAATTTCCCAGTTGCAAGTGAATAATTAAACATAACTTGTAAGGGGCAGCTATATTATAGATGAATGGACGGCTACTAGAACGCCACCGCCTCTATTTCCCCCCTCCTTTAAATTACGGTCGCAGCGAAAAATATGCCAATTTGAATTTAAAATTTAATTATCAAGATGTTCGGCTTTTAACCACGTCTCAGTTAGAATTAAAACATTATATTCACAACATGAAGTAATCCTGTAAAATTCTGTCAAATCTCCCCGCATTCCAGACATATTTTGATAGTATATCCTTAACTCTTTACGAAGTTGCGTCGAAACATTTGAAAATTTTTTGGTTGGCTTTTTTTTATATTGTTCAAAGATGTCTTAAACTCTCTTACTATACATTTATATGGCCAATTTCGAATATCCAGCATAGGTTTAAAAAAATGTCCAGGTATACTAATTTTGAAGTTACAAAAACGCAAGTCAGAACGTTTTATATTCCAAATATGTGATTACAAATAACATCATCGCAATCAAACTTCTCCTTCACATATTTCAGAATGTCAGCTTCTGTTGTAGAGAATTCGGCATTTTTAATATATATTTGTTTTCTCGCAATACCTGTCAGTCTTGGTATAGCTGGTGGAGGATGATTTAAATGAGAAAAACTATTTATTAATGCACTGGAATATGATAATGGAGGAGATACCATACGGTAAAATTGAGGTACAAATGAAGACGAATATTGTTGTGGTATTAATGGTGGAGCTGATTGTAACTGTGATAATTCAAAACTATTTTTCACGTGAGAATTTGTTTCATAAATATCTACAGCTTCTATAGTTTTACGCGAATTATTTTCAGCAGTGTTTATTAAATTAATATTATTATTATTAGTCAAAATAGCTTAATTATTTTTTTGCTTTCTCTGCCTTTTCCTCTTCAAATTATTATTCTTTTTGTTCTTCTTTTTACTCTCTATGACAGGAGAAATAGCTTGATCCACTGAAGTAGATTTCGGGCTATTTTCAATCTCAACTATTTCATCATAAAGAGTAGTATGAAATGATTTAGCGTCATTATTCGAAGACAATGGAATCACAGTTTCCAATTTAGAGTTCGTCAGATTACACTCCTCAAAAATCTTCTCAACATCTTTCTTAGAAGCCTTAATATCATCAGAAATTTGTTTTAAAATAAACTCAAGCTCATCAGGTTTAATAGCATTTTCTGAAACCGATGCTGGGGTATTTGTCAACGAAGAAATGAGAGTTATAAGACGAAGCAAGTTTTCCGAGATATCATTAATTTTACATTTCACATTATCAAGTTCAGATGGAACATTCGTCAGTTTATGAAATAAATTTTTATTTGGACAAAAACAATTCTTAATTTCGTCTACTTTTTGACAAATTCTATTTTCAAAAATATTAATTTTTTTCATCAAAACTATTAAGTGTATCATCAATTTTTATTTTATTATCGTTTCCACTATTTTTATAAGCTACTTTATTATCAATAGAGCTGCTTAAAGAATCAAAACCTTGTTTTCCAAATTTTGTTTAAAATAATGTTCAATTTTATTCTCAATAGAACTAAAACTTACACTTAATGAATTATACGATTGCCTTTATCACACTAATTATTAACTATAAAATAAAAAACACATAAATATCACAATATTATTAATAAATATTAAGATATTCCAGCAAGTAATTTTATTTCTTGTCTATATCAAATTTGCACTAAATTTTTATCACAAAAATAAACTAGGTAAACCAAATAATCGCACAATTTTTTTTTATATAAAACAAATCTCCAATTATTAAATTATAATTTACACTACTTTTTAAGAAAAATATCTTATTATTTACCACAAAATATCAATTTAAATTGTTTGTTTTGCTCGCGTCTGTTTATACCGCCATTAAATTTGACATTAGCTAATTTTTGACTTCTGACTACTTTCGTGGTTTCGATGTATGCGTACATCAGGGCTTTTAGTAGCACACGATAATTATAAACACGCTCGCGTACACGATAATTAAAGAGTATAATTTACATTTTATACACACGTAAAAAGAAAAAGAAAAAAAAAACGAATATTTTTCGTTTTTTGCCGGAAATTCAAGAAAGCGACGGAAATTATAAATGAAGAAAAACGAGAAGTAAGAATAAAGAAAAACGAGAAAAAAAGAAGTAAGAAAAGGAGAAGAAAAAAAAAGAGGTAACATATTTTTTGCAATGACGTCGTGTCAAGAATCATTTGTAGCTGCAACATTGATTACACGATAAGTACATTTACGTTTTATATACATTTGTTTATATTCATTTGTTTTAATAAATTTGTGACATATGTATGTAAATTTGATTAAATAAAAAGAAATTTTGTTTGTTTGAAAATAAAGAACATAATTATAGTTTATGAAATTATATTTATATGAAAATTTAAAGAAAATAGAAATTTGTGAAAAAAAAAATTTGAATTAATCTATATAGATTTATAAATAAAAGGCAATTTATTTTTATTGAAAAGTAAATTTTTTTTAAAGTGAATTTTTGAAAGGATTTTTTTTTGATAAAAGTATATTGTTTTGAATAATATTAATAAATTTGAATGAAAGATAAGTTTCAAAATAAGAAAGAAATATAAGAATAATTTCTGAAAATTATTATATAAAAAAAAAACTTCAACAAATTAAATATATTGAATATTATATTGAAATGAAATTATAATCATTTGTTTTATTGAATATAACATTTGTTTTGTATTTTGTATTTCTGTGAATAGCACTTGTCCAGTTATCTTTTAAATCCTGATCTTTAGGAAAACCAAAAGTAGGAATCGATGGTTCTGAAGAAAAATAATTGGACTTGCAATAAGATACCACACAATGTCGAGCGAGGCATTATTTAACTTAAAAAATCAAAAAATTGATTTTTTAAGTTAAATAATTAAATAAATTATAATTGTTAAATAAACAATTATAATTAATTATATACTTAAATAATAATATTATATAATTAAAAACTTATTCATCTAATACGAAATTAAATTAGTAAATTAATTTTATATAAAATATTGAAACAATAAAAATAAAATAAAATACAATATTGAAACTGTTTCACGGTAAAGCATTTAAAACCTTTTTTAAAGGTGTCTCTGCTAATATGCTCATCATAGAGATAATATAATTTATTAAAAATAGCCGATCATCTATTGAATTGAAAGGTTCATTATAAGTATATTGAGAAGAATGGCGGATTACTTTTAAATAGGGTGTGTGTCGGAGAACTCTAATATTGGGGTTTAATGAAATTTTATTGCATAGATAGGGTGAATTAATATTATTTTTAAGAAGGTCAAAAGCAAATACGACAGCTGTAGTGTCTCTGCGACTTCTTAACGTATTAATTTTTATTAGTCCAAGACGATCAATATAGGGTGGGAGATTAAAATTATCACGCCAATGTAGTGAACGAAGGGCAAACAAAAGAAATTGTTTATGAACCGATTCAAATTTATTTATATCACAATCAAAGTATGGCATCCACACAACACTACAGTACTCTAAAATAGGTCTAACTAGGGCACAATATAATGACTATATTATATAGGGATCATTAAATTCCTGCCTCTACGTTTAATAAAACCTAACATTTTTCTTGACTTAGAGTAAACCATATCAATGTGTTGTTTAAAAGTTAGTTTATAGTCAAGTAAAATACCTAATTCATATATTAATATTTTTCTATCTAAAGTGGAACCATTAACGTCATAACCGTAATAATTTACAATTTTCTTACGCGAGAACGAAATAACCATACATTTTTTTACATTCAAAAACATACTAACTTATGAATTTTAAAAATCAGAAGATTATGTTCGACCTTATCAAAAGCCTTGCTGAAATATTTATAAATTGAATCAATTTGATTACCAATCTCCATATTTTGTAAAATATAAGAGGTGTAATCCACTAAATTTGTAACCGTTGAACGTCCTTTTACAAAGCCATGTTGATTTACATTAATATATTTAATAACGGTACTATAAAGTTTATCAGTCACTAATTTCTCAAACAATTTAGGAATAGCAGATATTATAGGCACTCCTCTATAATTTTTAACGTCCGATTTATCACCATTTTTGAAAATTGGTATTAGGAAAGAGTCACGCCAATTTTTTGGAAATTTCCCAGTTGCAAGTGAATAATTAAACATAACTTGTAAGGGGCAGCTATATTTTCAGCTGTTTTTTCAGAAATATAGGTGGGATTAAATCTGGTCCAGCACCATTGTTATCATCAATAGTCTTCAAAGAATGAACAATATCATTATACTCAATATTTATATTAGATAAATTACTACATTCGATGAAACATGCGAAAATTTTTCAGTATCGAAACTAATAGGGTTTGAGTATACAGGGAATCATTTCAAAATCATTTAAATCTCTAGTGTGACACCATTTTTTATGTGCATGATTACGTTTATTTCTAAGATTACTTATAACTTTACCATGCCATGGTGGTGCATTTGAATATGTTATAAGTTTTTTAGGTACAAACCTTTCAATGACTTTTTGAATCTCAGATATAAATATATCTGATAAAGTATCAACATCATCACTTACAATAGACCAGTAAATAGATGAAATAAAATGGTTAATTGCCGTATAATCAGCCTTCTTAAAAAAATCATACTTTAATGTAGATTCTTTTACTAAATTATTTCTTATATCTTCAAAGATATAATGAATTTCAAAAACTTTATGGAAAATACTTGTTTTATTATTTACCAGTGAAACAGTTTCCGAAAGTATAAAATTATCTAAAACATTTGTAAAAACTAAATCTAAAACATTATTATAATTGTTATTTATACCCGGGACACACAGGACCGAAAACTCAGTTTTCGTGTTTTCAAAGTTCAAAAATGGAAATTCATAAGGTTTAGTACAGTTTTCAGGAATAAATTGAAAACACGAAACCTACAAATTTTTAAGGTTTTTGTAGTTGTTCAGTTAAAAATAAAATATTGATTTGTTTTATAGTTTATGTTCTATATTTCTATTTATTCACAAACATTTTAATCTTTATTTAATATTTATTTTTAAACAACTAACTTATTTATACTGTCAAAAATTAGAATAGTATTTGATTTAATTTATTTTAATTAATTTAATTATAAAATTTTAATTTTAGTTATTTTACAAGCACACCGTATTATTATTTTTGTCGGGTTTTAACCTATCAACTGATGTTGAAGATTGAAGACGTATTTGCTTTTGAACTAATTCGGCCGGTGAGCACTGTATATCTTCTTTTACCGCGGCTCTGATTCCTAGTAATACGATTGGAAGTTCGCTATGCCAATTTTCATTGCTATTACGTGCTCGCAGAGTGTCTTTTAGTTGACGGTGGAACCATTCAACTAACCCGTTCGCTTGCGGATGGTAAGGGGTTGTTCGGATACGATGATCACCTAGAAGTTTAGTCAGCTCTTGAAATAACTTTGATTCGAATTGTGTGCCCTGGTCGGTCGTAATTCTAGCTGGAACACCAAATCGTGAAATGTAATTAGTTACAAAAGCTTTCGCAACTGCAGTAGCTGTCATATTTGGTAAACCGTATGCTTCGGGCCAACGAGTAAAGCGATCAACTATTGTTAATATATATGTATTACCTTCTGAAACAGGAAATGGGCCAACCAGGTCCATATGCATATGCTCGAAGCGACCTGTGGGTATATTAAAAACTCATAGTTCCGTTTTTGTATGACGGTGAATTTTGGACTTTTGACACGGAATACAAGTCTTAGTCCACAAATTCGTGTCACTATTTATATTTGGCCAAAAATACCTGGATGCAATCAATTTTCTGGTTGCACGAATACCAGGATGCGCCAAGTTATGCAAATTATTAAAAACAGCACGACGTAAAGAACTGGGTACAAAAGGTGTATTATTTGACGTTGTTGTTTCGCAAAATATAGCAAAATCTGGTAATTGTATTTTACTAAGTTTCCAGGAAGATTTAGTATTTGTTAGTAATGATTCTAAGTCTTTATCGTTTACCTGGAGTTGCGCTAACTTTTGTAAATCGAAGTGGTCTAAATCAACTGAAACTATTTCGGATAAACGCGATAAACTGTCTGCGACTACGTTTTCTTTGCCAGGAATATGGCGAATGTCCGTCGAGAATTGCGAAATGAAATCGAGATGTCTGGTCTGACGAGGATTGCGCTCAGTTTTTGAGCAAATCGCGTTGACTAACGGCTTGTGATCGGTAAGAATCGTGAACTCACGACCGTCTACCGCGTACCGGAAGTGTTTTATCGCTGCGTATATAGCAAGTAGTGCTCGGTCGAACGCTGAATATTTTGTCTCGGCCGGTGAAAGTTTTCTTGAGAAAAAGGCGAGCGGTTGCCAACCAGATCTAGATGATTGTTGTAGCACAGCGCCTAAAGCGATATCTGATGCGTCGGTGGCGATTGAATATTTTTCGTTCGGCTGTGGATGTACGAGTGTGGTGGCTTCAACCATTGCATTTTTTACCTTTTGTAATGTGGAATTTAATTCGTCTGGCCACGTTAAAATTTTATTTTTACTCTTCGTTTTTAACTCCTGTGCTACGTAAGCATAAATCGGACTAAGTAATTCGGCTAGCTTAGGTATAAACCTATGGTAGTAATTTACCATACCGACGAAGCGTTGAATTTGCTTAATAGTTTTGGGAGTAGTGAAATTTTTAATAATTGCGACCCGGTCTTCCGAAGGCGAAATTCCTTCTGCAGTAATTCGATGACTTAAAAAACTGAGCTCTGTAACGCCAAAAATACATTTAGAAGGATTAATCGTAATCCCGTATTCTGACAATCTTTGAAATAATTGCCGAAGATGCTTTTTATGCGTTTCGGGGTCATTCGATGCAATAAGGATGTCGTCGATATAAACGAAAATAAAATCTAATCCTCGACAAACTTGGTTCATAAACCGCTGAAAAGTTTGTGCAGCGTTACGTAGTCCAAATGGCATACGTCGAAATTCGAAAAGACCGAAATGCGTTGTAATGGCGGTTTTATGTATATCGTCTTCCGCTACTGGGATTAAATGATACGCTCGAATTAAGTCAATTTTGGAAAAAATTTTAGCACCGTCTAAGGGGGGTCGGCAAACTTTTCCATGGCCAGAGCTACTTTTTAAAATCATGTGGCTTCAAGATCGACCTCTTATTTAAAAAAAAAAATACAGAAATATAATATTTATTAAAACAATTAATGTGATGAATGGAATTGTTTTTCATCCAATAGTTTCTTCATATCGGGAGAATAGTATGTAACAGCCAATCTTAAACAATTATCCAGATTTTCATTGGTGAGTTTTGTTCGATATTTATTCTTTATGAATTTCATATTTGAAAATACGGATTCACATAAGTACGTTGATCCAAAGAGGCAAGATATTTTTAATGCAACATCTCTTAAAAGCTGATACTGATTTGGTGTTACATGGCTCCAAAATTCTAATTGATTTTTAGAAAATTCACAACTCAACTCTATATCATTTTGTATTGAAATTAATTCCATCTCTAGCTGTGCTTTATCGTATCCAAATTGGTTACTAATAACTTCCGAAAGAGTTTCGATATTAATATTTACGAATGGATACATAATGAATTTCACAATTGGTTCGATCTTGCGGAAATCTGCGAAGCGTTTTTCAAACTCTTCTATTATACTACTAACAACAAAAGTGTTTTAAATCATTTTCTATTAGGTTCATTTTCCACAAGATTAATTTTTGGCTAAAACATTGCACTGCACTTATCATGTGCATTATATTTTTATCTTTCCCTTGCAGATCTACATTCAAGTCATTTAACTTCGCCGTAATATCAGTAAGAAATGCAAGATCTCTAAGCCATGAAACATTGCTTAGCTCCTGATGACGTCCTTCCAAAAATAAACTTATTTGTGGTAACAATTCTCTAAAACGCTTTAAAATTTTTCCCTTACTTAGCCAACGAACTTCTGTATGTAATAACAGATCACCATATTGACAATCGAGCTCGTCGGTTAGTCCTTTAAATAACCGTCTTTGCAATGCTTTTCCTCTTATAGAATTAATTATTTTGACTACAAGTTTCATAACAGAATTCATGTTCAAAAATTTAGCACAAAGGGCTTGCTGATGTATTATACAGTGATAACTTATGAATTCAGGATATATTTGATCTTTTTTACATAATGCAATAAAACCTTTATGCATACCAGTTAATGCTGGAGCTCCATCAGTAGTGATACTTACCAATTTATCCAAAGATATATTATTTTCATTTATGAAATCCTTAACGATTTGATAAATATCCTGGCCACATGTATGTCCTTCAAGGGTTAATATTTTTAAAAGTTCTTCTCTCACGTCGAAAGTGTTAAACACCATACGCACAAAAATAGCCAACTGAGCTTTATCAACCACATCTAAACTTTCGTCAAGTTGCATCGAAAAATAAGAGCAAGTATCTAGATCGGTTTTTAACTGAACAAATGTATCAGAAGCCATCGAGTCTACACGGCGCGTGACAGTTTTAGCTGATAATTGCAGTGAAGCTATAGCTGTCATAATGTCAGATTTGTTTTTAAAATCGTCGAACAAAGAATCGCCAGCTTCTAAGAATGCTTCTTTTAAATATTCACCATCTTCAAATGGTTTTTTTCTAATAGCCAAAACTTTGCAGACACGAAAAGATGCTAGAGTAGCCGCTTCATTTTTGCCAGCTTGCTTTTTGAAGAAAGTTTGTTGATGATTAAGACTTTTTTTCAGAGCCTCAACCTTCTTCTTTCTGATTTCACTATTAAGAGGAAACCTTGTGTTTTCATTTTCATGTTTCGTGTTGAAATGTCTTTCAAGGTTTCCTCTTTTACATATTGCAACGCTGGAGTTGCAAATTAAGCAAATACATTTATTGTTAACATATATAAAAAAAAACTCTAACTCCCATTCTTCATGAAAATGATAGTTTTTTCTTTTTTTCGCCACGGTTCCACCCTCACTCATTTTAACAATTTTTTTTAATAATTTTATATAATAAATTCGTTTTAAATTAAATTCTCGACGCACTCTTTAACATTGTATTTAAAACTGAAACATTAATCTCGTTAGTTTTTTTAAGAACAAAAACACAAGCCTACTATAATCTAAAATTGTGAACGTAACTTTTTGAAATTTGATATTTAAAAAAAAAAAAATTTAGTAAGAAAAATTTTAAATGCAAAAAAATTTTTAACGTAACTTTTTGAAAAATTTGAAATTTAAAAAAAAATATTTAGTCAGAAAAATTTTAAATTCAAAAAAAATATTTTTATACACACAGAAAAAAAATTCTTCAAGTATTCCGCGATCGACGTCGAAATCGTTCGCGATCTACCGGTCGATCGCGATCGACCATTTGCCGACCCCTGGCCTCTAAGCGCATGGCAAAATCTTGAATGTGCGGGATTGGGTACCGGTCGAGAATTGTATCGGCATTTAAACGACGATAGTCTCCGCACGGTCGCCAATCTATTATTTTTCTTTCGCACCATGTGTAATGGAGATGAAACAGGTGAAGACGATGGTTGACAGATTCCCATTTCGACCATAATTTCAAATTCATTTTTAGCGGCGTCGTGTCTTGCTGGGTCTAGTCGACGTGGTTTCGCGAATGCAAGTTGTTCTTTTGTAACGATGTGATGTACTACCGTATGCTTAACATCTTTAAAATAATTCGGAGGTTGTGAGAGTTCGGGAAATTCTGATAAAATTGTCGAGAATTCATTTTCTATCATAAAATTTTTGGGTGTTGGCGTTTTAGATTTACATGTAAGCGTGCTGATCGAAAGTTGGGTGCGTGGATCTATTATTTTGTTATTTTTTAGATCTACGATAAGCCCATGCTTTTTAAGAAAATCAGCGGCGATAATTGCGATCGATGTCAGCCAAAATGAATTCATGAATGAAATCCCTGCGCAGTCCCAAATTAATCTTTAACATTTTCGAACCGAACGTTTTTATAATCGAACCGTTTGCAGCGGACAGTGATATGCTTGAATTATTATTTATTGACTTTGTTTTGCACGGCAATACTGATAAGTCGGCACGCGTGTCGATTAGAAAAACGATGTTATTTGTTTTATCACGAACGAAGAGGCGGCTATTATATTTGTTCGCACCGTTAGCCGCAATACGCGGTGCGTTATCTAGTTTGGGTGATTCGACATTGGTTTTTGATTGCATCGACATTTCGTCGCTTTATCACCAAATTTTCTGTTATACCAACATAATCCTTGTTTGTCGGATGAAACAGAATGAGATTGGCGATTTCTTGAATGACTTCTCGCGCTACATTGACGATTCGGTTGATTATTATTATTATATCGCGATCTAGAATGGTTTACGTTACGCGATGTAGAATGATTCCCATAACCGGCATCTAGTCCGGATATCATGGCTTCGATTCTTGATAAGCGCGCATTAAAATCAGAGTTGTCGGTGTTCTGCACTGACGGTTTATTATCGGTAATTGAGAAAACGCTCGTATTTTGCTGTGCTTCGTAAATTTTGTCAGCTATATCAGCTAATTCAGTAAGTGGCTTACTGAAGTAGTAAGTGGCCACAGCTACTAACGCGACGTATATGACTTGCGGCAACTTCCGAAGCCATAACTTTTTTATAATAGTGTCATTAAATGATTGTCCCGACAATTGTTTCATTGATCTTAAAAGTTCCGATGGGCTTCTGTCCCCGATATCGGCTTTTGCGATCAATGTTTCTAAACGATTTGTCTCTGAAACAGAGTGGCGTTTAATTAACTCTGTTTTCACGTTGCTATAACGATTTGTAACAGGTGGATCGGATAAAATGTCGATAATTGAGTCGCAAGATCCTGGTGGTAATGCGGCTATTACAAGACAATATTTCGTATCGTCATTTGTAATACGATACGCTTGGAATTGAGCTTCAGCCTGAATAAACCAAGTCGTAGGATTTGCGGGCCAAAATTGTGGTAACTTCACGCGCACAGAATGCATTTGAGCTTCATTTACTTGTGACGTATTGTTACTATTCTGATTTGTATTATCACCGAAACTTGTATTTGGTGGAGAAATTTTACCAACTGTGTCGTTATTCATGATATTAAAAAAAAAATATTCAAATCTTCCATAAAATAATCAAAATAAATTGTTTCCCGCGAAATAAATTAAAATATAATAAATATATTGTTTCACTCACAACTCGCTAAAAAATTAATATATTTAAAAGAAATATTTTTGAAAAATATATACCGAATCTGTAATATTTGGGTAACCCGAAAATTTATAGCAAATTATATGTAATTTTTGGACGGGCCCCGTAAATTTTAAATTATATGTTCGACAAAAGAAAACAATAAATATATTTTATTAAAGTGTGCAAAAAAAATTTTTGTAAACCATTAAATGATTTTGTATTAAATTTTAATACCAAAAAATATATGTATAAATATGTGAAAAGTTCTTAGTATATAATAATTATATTGTTTATTTTTTTTTTTTATTTAAATTTTATAAATTTATATATGTTTATATATGACAAATTTTATTATATTTTTATATTATATTAAAATTATAATTTTAAAATAAGCAATTTGTAATAAGAATATATTTATTACAATTAATAGATCTTATAATATATAAATTCTCAAATATATAATGCCGTTTAATATTAACGAATATAGCATGCGACTTTTTGTCCAATACAAAAATTTTGTGTCATGCGACTTTTTATAATAAAAACTTATTGCGAAAATTATTTTGCCATTTCTATTCTTTCATATATAATCTATTTATATCGAAAATTTATATAATATATTTTTCAATAATTTAAAGAAATTTACTTGGTAAAATATACAAAATGTATGCTGCAAACGTTGTATTTCTTCATTGGATGATGATGATGTTAAAATAGTTGCTTGCCGTATGATGATTTTGATGATAATTTTCGATGATCTATGAATTAATTGATGAAAATTCTCGATGATTAAATGTTGATAATTTGATACGTTGATCTCGTTGATTTTATTTTTGAAAATTATGATGCGACGATCTAGATGCTTAACTATTTTAAATATCATACGATATGATGATCAATGATGATTAATAATATAAATGTGCTGATATCGTATGATCTATTTATATATAATTATCGCACGATAATCTATTATTCAACATATACAATAATTAATCCTTTTTGTATATATTTGAATTTTTAGTACAGTTGCGTTGGAATTTTTAATTGTTTATTTATGTAATATTTAATTTTATTACAATTTATAGAATTTTGGGAAGATTAATTTGTCTATTTCATAGTATTATTTTACCAAATTCTATATTCAAAATTTAACTAAATGTTTAATGTTCTTTTTACCACAAATTTTAAACTGTTTTTATTTCGTAAATTTAAATTATTAAAGTTTATTAATTATAAATTTTAAAAAACTGATTATGGTGTAACTTTTTCACTCTTTTAAATATATTAAATAGTTCAAATAGATTTCCGTTTGTAACTTTAAATTATTAATGTATTAATGTTCAAACTGGGGTCACCAATTGTAGTTGTTCAGTTAAAAATAAAATATTGATTTGTTTTATAGTTTATGTTCTATATTTCTATTTATTCACAAAAATTTTAATCTTTATTTCATATTTATTTTTAAACAACTAACTTATTTATACTGTCAAAAATTAGAATAGTATTTGATTTAATTTATTTTAATTAATTTATAAAAATTTAATTGAAAAATTTTAATTATAAAATTTTAATTTTAATTATTTTACAAGCACACCGTATTATTATTTTTGTCGAAAATATAAATTTATTTTATTTTACCAAATCGGTTTAGCATCTAATCACAACTGATAAGAATGAAGCTGTTGAATTTCTTTTTATTATCTAAATCATGCATATTGGTTAATTGCTGAATTGCAATTAACCAATTGGCGTTTGCCAAATGTGCAATGATAATAACAATAATAATAATTAACTCTGTTGCTAACTCAATTTTATAATACACATTATTGTAAGAAGTTAGACGAGTTTTGTAAATATAATTACAGGGTGATTCCTGAGTCACCACAGTTTTCACGAAAATATATTTTAGCGCCACCTATTACTAAATAGAAGACATGTATTTTTGAAGTAGACATAGCTAAGTTTCCATACAAAAGTAGCCATTTTTGTGAAAAACCAAAAAAAAATCGAAAATGTAAAAAAAAAAGAAAAAAAAATTAAATTTTATTAAATAATTTTTAATATAATTAAATCAAAATTTGACATTAAAAACAAATAATTACTATTTTTAATTTTTTTAGTTTTTACGTAGAGTTGTTAAATAAATAATTTTCATAATTTGACATTCGAAAACGAAATCGCGCTCCATTTTTGGTGTGTCACTATAAAAGTTTTTAGATCTAGTTTTCGCGAAAACTTAGGTTTTCAATTTTGGTGTGTCCCGGGTATAAAATTACATATTTGATTCATTCCACAATTTGCGAATAGGTCAATAACAGCATTTTGTTCATCATTCAAAATATTTACAGGATCATAAAATAATTTATTTTCATCACATTCAACCCATAATAAATTAGGTAGATAAAAACCACCAAAAATGAAAATATCGTCAACATCGTCCATCATATTAATAATGTTGGAGAAACAATTTAATTTTTTTTCATATATATCAACTTTCTGACAAGGATGAAAGTAGGCACAACCAATATAAATATTTTTGTTAGGAACCGAAATTCTTACCCAAGTTTGTTGAGACAGATTAAAATCATAATCATCAAAATCCAAGGTAATAGGAAAAGCAGATATAGATGAATGGACGGCTACTAGAACGCCACCGCCTCTATTCCCCCCTCCTTTAAATTACGGTCGCAGCGAAAAATATGCCAATTTGAATTTAAAATTTCATTATCAAGATGTTCGGCTTTTAACCACGTCTCAGTTAGAATTAAAACATTATATTCACAACATGAAGCAATCCTGTAAAACTCTGTCAAATCTCCCCGCATTCCAGACATATTTTGATAGTATATTCTTAACTCTTTACGAAGTTGCGTCGAAACATTTGAAAATTTTTTGGTTGGCTTTTTTTTATATTGTTCAAAGATGTCTTAAACTCTCTTACTATACATTTATATGGCCAATTTCGAATATCCAGCATAGGTTTAAAAAAATGTCCAGGTATACTAATTTTGAAGTTACAAAAACGCAAGTCAGAACGTTTTATATTCCAAATATTTTATTACAAATAACATCATCGCAATCAAACTTCTCCTTCACATATTTCAGAATGTCAGCTTCTGTTGTAGAGAATTCGGCATTTTTAATATATATTTGTTTTCTCGCAATACCTGTCAGTCTTGGTATAGCTGGTGGAGGATGATTTAAATGAGAAAAACTATTTATTAATGCACTGGAATATGATAATGGAGGAGATACCGTACGGTAAAATTGAGGTAAAAATGAAGACGAATATTGTTGTGGTATTAATGGTGGAGCTGATTGTAACTGTGATAATTCAAAATTATTTTTCACGTTAGAATTTGTTTCATAAATATCTACAGCTTCTATAGTTTTACGCGAATTATTTTCAGCAGTGTTTATTAAATTAATATTATTATTATTATTATTAGTCAAAATAGCTTGATTATTTTTTTGCTTTCTCTGCCTTTTCCTCTTCAAATTATTACCGATGCTGGGGTATTTTTCAACGAAGAATTGCTAGATTAAGACGAAGCAGGTTTTCCGAGATTTCATTAATTTTACATTTCACATTATAAAGTTCAGATGGAACATTCGTCAGTTTATGAAATAAATTTTTATTTGGACAAAAACAATTCTTAATTTCGTCTACTTTTTGACAAATTCTATTTTCAAAAATATTAATTTTTTTCATCAAAACTATTAAGTGTATCATCAATTTTTATTTTATTATCGTTTCCACTATTTTTATAAGTTACTTTATTATCAATAGAGCTGCTTAAAGAATCAAAACCTTGTAATAAAAGTTCATATTTTTCCAAATTTTGTTTAAAATAATGTTCAATTTTATTCTCAATAGAACTAAAACTTACACTTAATGAATTATACGATTGCCTTTATCACACTAATTATTAACTATAAAATAAATAACACATAAATATCACAATATTATTAATAAATATTAAGATATTCCAGTAAGTAATTTTATTTCTTGTCTATATCAAATTTGCACTAAATTTTTATCACAAAAATAAACTAGGTAAACAAAATAATCGCACAATTTTTTTTATATAAATCAAATCTACAATTATTAAATTATAATTTACACTACTTTTTAAGAAAAATATCTTATTATTTACCACAAAATATCAATTTAAATTGTTTGTTTTGCTCGCGTCTGTTTATACCGCCATTAAATTTGACATTAGCTAATTTTTGACTTCTGACTACTTTCGTGGTTTCGATGTATGCGTACATCAGGGCTTTTAGTAGTGTTGGTTTTGGCACACGATAATTATAAACACGCTCACGCACACGATAATTAAAGAGTAAAATTTACATTTTATACACACGTAAAAAGAAAAAGAACAAAAAAAACGAATATTTTTCGTATTTTGCCGAAAATTCAAGAAAGCGACGGAAATTATAAATGAAGAAAAACGAGAAGTAAGAATAAAGAAAAACGAGAAAAAAAGAAGTAAGAAAAGGAGAAGAAAAAAAAAGGGGTAACATATTTTTTTTGCAAAGACGTCGTGTCAAGAATCATTTGTAGCTGCAACATTGATTACACGATAAGTACATTTACGTTTTATATACATTTGTTTATATTCATTTGTTTTAATAAATTTGTGACATTTGTATGTAAATTTGATTAAATAAAAAGAAATTTTGTTTGTTTGAAAATAAAGAACATAATTATAGTTTATGAAATTATATTTATATGAAAATTTAAAGAAAATAGAAATTTGTGAAAAAAAAAATTTGAATTAATCTATATAGATTTATAAATAAAAGGCAATTTATTTTTATTGAAAAGTAAATTTTTTTTAAAGTGAATTTTTGAAAGGATTTTTTTTTGATAAAAGTATATTGTTTTGAATAATATTAATAAATTTGAATGAAAGATAAGTTTCAAAATAAGAAAGAAATATAAGAATAATTTCTGAAAATTATTATATAAAAAAAAACTTCAACAAATTAGATATATTGAATATTATATTGAAATGAAATTATAATCATTTGTTTTATTTAATATAACAATTGTTTTGTATTGAGAGACTATTAAATATCGTAGTTTTGCATTTATATTCATTTTTAGAATATATGTATTATGTATATGTTAAAATAAAACGAGTATACCTACTGTAACTTGATTTTCGAATTTATATATATTTTATTTTGTAATTTAGAATTGATTTATAATTAAACTTTTAATAAATAATAATAGCTGTGTTTTTTTATTCATACTCTGTACTATAAGAGTAGAGTATCTGTATGGTTGTTGTTGTAGCTTACTCTACATAATTATCCAGTACAATCCAGTAGAGTAAAGGAAAATTAATGGGAAATTATTAAATTTTAATATGGCAACTATAAATTTGACAAGTAGGCTACTTCACTTCGTATATTTCAACAGTTGAATGTTAAATATTTAAATTTTTAAAAAAATGTGTAAAGTGAATCAAAAAAATATGAATACTGCAAATAAGTAAATAATTTTTTTTTTTTTAGTTTTAAATAAAATACTAATTTATAAATTCAGTTTTAGGAGTGCATGGACATATGACGAGACGAGGGCTTGGCTGGTTTGCTATATGGGAAGAAAAAATGAGTTCGACCACTTACGGAAAAAAAAATTTGCTTATCAAAATAAATTAGAAGATTTGAAAAGCATTAACATTTTGGTAATAAAATATTTATATATAAAACACATAAATACTTACGAGTATAAAAATATTGTTTTTAGCAATCACCTTTAACATCTATTGGTGTGGAGAATAAAGTGAAAAGTTTATTGAGAGCTTACAAAGCCGCAAAAGATAATGCAAAACGAACTGGGGCTTCTCCTGCTATAATTCCATTCCAAGAATTTACTGGAAGAAATATTTGGGAGCAGTCCAATTATGGGTGCATTTCACACCAAAAACGAGTGAAGCATATCTTGAATTCGTTAATTTCCATAATACGTTTAAAATTCTGTTGGATAGCAATTATAATAACTATCTAATTAATATGGCTGCTCAAATCAAAACTAATCCTAAATCCTTTTGGAAGTTTGTTAATTCTAAAAGAAAGTCAGATCAATTTCCAAATTTCATAACATATCAAGGACAATCTCCAAAGGATCCGATACTTATTTCAAAATATCAATTTTTCTTCTCTAGTTCATATTCTGATTAAAGATTTCTTCTATAGTTCATATTCTGATACTCCTTTTATAGTTGATGAATCAAATTTTCAATATATGCATAGTTATCCGGAGATGCCCCTATCATCACTCAATTTCTCAGTTCAACAGGTAAAAAAATACATGGAAAAACTGAGTAATGATACATTTCCAGGTCCAGATAATGTACCTGAATCCATTCTTAAGAACTGTGCAAATTCTTTAGCATCTCCACTGAGAATTCTATTTAATAAATCTTTAAATAGTGGGCAATTTCCAGAATTTTGGAAAACATCGTTTATTAGACCTGTCCACAAAAAGGATTCAAAAAATGATATTACCAATTATAGACCTATTGCTAACCTATCTAGCATTCCTAAGTTATTTGAGCTAATGATTTATGATTCCATCTATAGTTACTGTTCAGGACTATTAGTACCTAATCAACACGGTTTCATGAAAAATAGATCCACTGTAACTTAGTTGAATCATGTTCTTCTTTCCTCACTAATATGGAGGTTGGGTATCAGACTGATGTCATCTATACTGATTTAAGTAAAGCTTTCGATCTGTTACCTCATAGTGTAATATGCTTTAAACTAAAAAAATTAGGTTTTCCTGATTTCTTAATTAAGTGGATATATTCATATCTGATAAATAGAAAATATTGTGTTAAATTTATATCTGAAATTTCAGAACCCTATTATGCCAACTCTGGTGTCCCACAGGGAAGTCATTTAGGTCCATTTATTTTCATTTTCTCAATTAATGACGTTACTTCTGTAATCAAGTATAGTAAATTGGGAATTTACGCCGATGATATGAAAATCCATAATAAGATAAGTTCCTTAAATGATGCTATTACACTACAAAAGGACCTAGACTCTTTTAAAAGCTGGTGTAATATTAATAATGTATCATTAAATGTTGATAAGTGTGCAATAATTAGTTACACTCGTCGTAAAACACCAGTGATTTCAAATTATACTTTTGATAATGTTATTATCAATAGAGTTACTCACTTCAAAGATCTAGGCGTGCGCGTGCATTTCGATAGCAAAATGACTTTTAAATTGCACTTCGATATCATAATTGGTAAAGCAAACTCAATGTTGGGGTTTTAATTAACATTAAAGTTATGTAAAGAAAAAAGAGATTGTTTTGAGAAAAAAAAAGAATTGCTGGTTTTCCTTAATGATGAGAAAAATAAACGCCATAAAGAATTAATGGATGTATTAAAATAAAAATATAAATTTCAAAGAATGTATTGTTTATATTGATTTTTGAGATATATATATATATATATATATATATATATATATATATATATCAAAATAATATTATATATATATATATATATATATATATAATTATTGGTAAACTTTTAATGTTTAGTTTTAAAAAAATTATGAGTTTTTTTGTTCATAAAATTTTACGTTCTGTTCTATTTGCTTTCAAAATTTTTTTATGCAAATACTTTTAAACTTTACCAATAAATATATATATATATATATATGTGTTGTTTTTTTTTCATTACAAAATCTTCTTTTTATTATAAATACCAAAGAAAAATAAAAAATTTTTTAACAAATTAAATATTTTTATTTATTTATTTTTTATTGTGTTTGAAAAAGAAGTGTTCAATGATTTTATGGAAAAAAAACTTAATTAAAACACAAAATATTAAAAATTAAATAAATAAAAGTTATTCATTGAATTTCCTACTAGTGAAGATGAAAGAAAATATATGTGATGAAAGAAAATATATTTATATAAAATGTTTAATTTAAAATGAAATGTTAATCCAATGAATTTATGCAACTAATATTCATCACTTGAAATATGAACATTATTCAAAGCTTTAACTAATTCTGCAGAATGTTCCATATTCGGGTTATTAGCGTTATTTTTAATTTTAACTTTAATATTTGTAGGCTCCTCATGAATTTCAACAGCTGATCCTGATGTTCCGAGTGGTGGTCATGAAGTTGATGATAACGATTTATTATTTTATATGCAAAATTACGTTTTTAAATTATATTTGTTTCGATTAATTCGTGAAGTAAAAGGTCTCTCCTATTCATGTTATTATCTACATATTCTTCAATAAATCCTACACCCCCAAAATCTTCTTCATTATTGTAATCAAAATAATCTTTTTGCATAATACAGATATTATGAAGCACACATGCAGAATAACATATCTGTACTAGTAGATCTATATTAAGTTGTTCAGTAAAATTTAGAACTCGTCTAAATCTGGTTTTTACCAATCCAATTGCATTTTCAACAACAACTCTGGTAGATGAGTGAACATAATTAAACCGCCTATGAACTTCCGTTTGAGTACCATTGTCTTTAAATAGTGGAAAAAGCCATTATTTTAACGGATATGCACTATCTCCGAGTAAAAAATAATTTGGTGGTATTATTGCATTTAAATTTTCTTCACACCTTTTAAACAATTCACTTCTTCGAAATAGTCGGCCAGCATGCAAACTTCCAGGTTCTCCACAGTAAACAACTAAATTTTTTTTATTTGCATCTACAACTAATTGCAATGAAATGCTATAGAATTTTTTTCTGTTGAAATAATCTTGAGGATACTATTTTGGAGCTCTTATTTTGATATGAGTACCATCAATAGCACCCATTACATTTGGTATGCTTTTATCATTTTAAATTTATGTGAAATTTCTGGTATCTCTTCTGCAGATGGCCATTTAAAATATTCTTTACCAATGACAACGAAAAAATTAGATACTCTTTTTACCACATTCCACGCAGTAGATTTTGCTAATTGCCGAAATGTTATGGTATTACTTAAGTACCAAATATATATATATATATATACATTTTTCTTCTTCAATACGAGGTCTTCTTTGTGTAATTTCTTCATTTAAATTATAAATCTTAAATTTTACTAAAACAAAAAAAATTAATACAAACACGACACGATTATATATAACTTTTATTTTACCTATAAGTTCCAGCACGGTAGATCGATTTTATCTCAAATGTTGCTTAAACTCAATTTCACTAAAGCTATCAATAGTTTCCATAAAATTATTTATTTTTGAGTGAATTCCTTCTTCAAACTCGGATTCACTTGAGAGCTCGGTAGACGATGAAAAAATTAAATCCATTTCTTCATCGTCACTACCAACATATGCAATGAAATCCTAAAATTTAACTTTCAATTTTTTTTTATTTCAATATGCACAATATTAAGACTTACCTGTGCATCCATAATTTAATATATGTGTAACTAACGAAATTATAATAACTAGCTGGCAACACTTAGTTTAAGAAAATATAAATTTAAAATCATACCACTTTCCATTTTAACTTTTTTTTTTAATAGAATTTGAGTTTTTTGTTCGTTGTGAAATAATCTTGTAAGAGCAAAGTAAAAGAAAAAAAATAGAAATTTTTTATATATAAAGTACCGTAGGAAAAAGAATTTATTTTTTTTTGTGCTAAAATTTGGAAAAATAAATAATCTTTAAAAATAGATAATTTGGATTATTTTCATCATTTTAAATCAACATTGTGGTCCTTCGAAACGAATCTCATCAATCTGTGGTGGATTTTTACAATTCAAGTAAAATTTTTGAATTTTTAAGAAATTTTTAGGTTATATGATGGCGTCTAAATTTTGGCAAACAAAAGACCAAAAATTAGTTCATAAAATAATGAACAGGTCAGCCGTAACATTAAATGAGTTACATCAAATAATGTTTGGAAATATTTGCCATGTCGATGTCATCAAAACAAGAATAGCAGAATTTTCAGGATTTCAAAATGATGATGCAACAAAAAATATAAAATACGTAGAAAACTTTTTCAGTATTGATGCTTTGCACAATGTTTGCGAAATACTTGAAATCAAAACCGATAAAATATCAAAATTAATAACGACTAAAAAAATTGTCAAATTTTTAACTATTGATGATATCGATGATTAAAAAGGATTTCCAGTTCTGCATCTAATTGTGGATTTTAATGATAAAAATTTGCCGCTTGTGCGTGAAAAACGGACCGAAAGGTTTTATTTCTTATGGAAATTTAATACGTGCTAAGAGAACAACAAATTCTCATTTGCAAGGGATATTTTTCATTTACCAGGGATAATTTTTATTTGCAAGGGAAATTTTACCAGGGATAATTTTTATGCAAGAGATAATTTTCATTTTGCAATAGATAATTTTTGATATTTTTTGAAAACCATAGATAATCCTTCGCATATGGTATCAAAGTTTTGTTGAAATTTGGCATTTCAGTATTGCCAATAAAAAATTGTATTGTTTACATTTTTTTATGTTAATTATATTTTGAACAAAATTTATATTTTATATATATAAAATATAAATTTTGTAAATATAAATTTTTTACAATTGATTTTTAATTATACAATTTGCAATTAATATTTAATTGCTGATTTTAAATATAATAGTTGAAATGATTTATTATTTTTTTAAATAAAATTCTACTGCCATTCAACAGTGCCATCTGTGATCTGTACAGAGATAATCAGCCATTTTATATTCCCTTGTCAAAAAACAAATTCCCTTCTGCAGCGATGTACTTTTTTCTCATATAAAAATATAATATACTATCTCGTTCTATTTTTCCTGCACAAGCGGCAAATTTTTATCATTAAAACCCAGCATAAATCTAAAAGTTCACTGTATTCATCATCATTAAAGACCGAAATACAGTTAAGCTGGATTCATTGATGCGGCCAATTCGTGTCGCGCTCATGTCCGCGCACACTTTTTATATGAAAATTTGAAATTCTCAATTTTTTTTATTTTTTTTTCGTCAAGTTTTTCTCTCTCTCGAAAAGTTGATTTATCTTCAACTTTCGTGCCGCACTATTTTGAAAACGTCAGAACAGAAAAATGAAATGACAGAAAATTCAAATGAAATTTTTTTTCATTAATGTCGTTTATTAATTTTATTATTATTATTTTTTTGTGTATCAAAAATTATTTTAATGACAATTAATTAATAATAATTGATGACATAAAAAAAATTTAGCGCGGCACTTTTTATCCGCATCGATGAACGCTCAAGAGAAAAAATAGTTCGACTCAAATGAGTTCGACTTTTTCTATCCGCATCAATGAATCCAGCTTTACGTGAGAAAATTCAAGCTGTTGATGAAGAAAATATTAAAATTCAATTAAAAATTAATGAAGATGAAAATAAAATAGAACAAATTGACAAAAATATCATGAATACACAGTCAAATGCAAATTTAGATTTAACTATAATAGATGATTATACTTCGAAACTAAATTTTGAAAAAAATTAAATTCAAAGAAATCTAAATTTATTAAAAGCAAAAGCACAATGTTTAAAAAGTAAAAAGAATATTTTACAAACAACAATAGAATTAGAAAAAGAAAATTTTAAAAATAACAGAATCGAAAATAACGATAATAATTCTGTATACAGTACAAAATATGAACGTATAAAAAATTGGGTTGAACAAGCAAACACAAACGAAAATATTGCTTTATCTTTATTGTGGTATCACTTTTATTCACAATATAAATTAAGGCTGTGTGCCAAAGGGTTTAAATTTGTAGTTTAAAATTAAATTATGACTGATGAAATTAAATTATGACACTAGCGTGGTGAATATAGAAAGTCAATATTTAACGACCTTCCAGACCTCGTTAAATTTGACACTTCAGATTAAATTTTGATTTATTTAATATTCATATATCAGATTTTTTATTTACGAGCCCTATCTCATATGTATTGATACATTCCAATATTTTATGATTTTTTTAATGTTTTATACTAGAATTATTAATAAAAATAAATTTATTTTTTTACAAGAAATTAAAGAAATATTATTAATAATAAGAAAGGATTAAAACAAAATGTTATATCAATTATAAAGTATTATAATGGATCAATACATATGAGATAGGGCTCGTACATATTTATAATTTTATTTTTAAAAAAATTTAAAAAAAAATTTTAATTTTTTTAAAGAAATTAGAGAGCAAAAAAAAAGAAAATTTTCATCCATCTTTTTTTAAAAATTAAACCAATTGGCACAGCAAACTTGATAGTAAATATTAAAAAAACTCACCAGCAAAAAAAATTTAATTTTTTGTGTCAAAATTTAAAATTTAAACTCTTTGGCACACAGCCTAACAACACAAAAATGTAAATTGTCAGCAGAAGAAAATATTTTAAGACTGGATAAATGTATTAAAGGCGAAGCCAGAGAAAAAGTAGTTGTTGATATTTGCAACCGATCCAGAAAAAATTATTAAAATTCTTCAACGTCATTACGGAAATCCAGAACAAATACTTTGTGAATTAATATCAAAAGCAAAAAAAATAAAAACAGTTGATTCACTAAAAGCATTTATTGACTATAATTGTGTTGTTCAAAATATCACAGCAGCTATAGAATATATTCCAACAAATATAATGAGTGAATACTCCAAAATTGCTAGCTATTTTTATTGAAAAATTGCCACAACATTTAGTTGTACAATGGGCAACAAATTTAATGCATAAACAAATTAATGCTAAAAATATTAAATTAACTTATTTCGCTGACTGGTGTGAAGAAATGTCACTTGTCGTTTCAGATATTACTTTTTTTAATAATATTCAAAAATTAAATTACGAAACCTTTGACTATATAATATATGGACTGCTAATCGCTTATATATTCCTTTGCTGTCAAAGAAAAAAATACTATTATGACTGGTAGGTAGCGCATATCACCAGAGATGGGCAATAAAAGAACTAAAGTTATGGAATTCTGAATTAAATCCAGTAGAATTCTCAAGTAAAATCTATGGAATTCTCATAAATGATTTAGTTGTTTAATTGGCCGTCAAAAAGGCGAGCGTCGCCAAAGGCAATTCGGAATAGTTAGTTCCTTTTGCGCCATCTCTGGTGGTATGCGCATAGTCGGTCATTGCTACAGCAATGAAGTTGGTTACTAGCAGTCCATATATTATATAGTCAAAGTACAAAACACAACAAAAATCAGCTGATCAAAATCAAATACGTCAACAAATTCAACCCAGTAAAAAAAGAGAGTGCAAATTATGTCATGATGATGATCACCCAGTAGAAAAATGTTCGATATTTCTGAAAGCTGATACTAAAAAACGTTGGGAATTGGCAAAAAAGAATCATAATTGTTTCAGTTGTTTACGAAATCATCAAGGTCCATGCAAAAAGCGTGAACAGTGCAAAATAAATGGTTGTGATAGATATCATCATTATCTTTTACATAAAACTGAAATAAAAAATATGTCATATAATATTACGGGTTGTATTAAGGAAGAAAAGCATACAGTTTTGTTGAGAATGGTTTCAGTACGAATTAAAGGTCCATTAGCGACGGAAAGAACAACTGCGTTTCTAGATGAAGGTAGTACAACCACACTACTAGACATGGAATTGGCAGATACAATAGGTATTAAAGGTGAAGTGAATCCTTTATGCTGTATATGGACTGGTGAAATTTACAGGTATGAACCAAAATCTGAAATAGTTGAAATTGATATTGCTTCAGAAAATAGAAATAAATTTTTCAAAATTGATGACGTTCGTACAGTACCAAATTTAAATCTACCAAATCAAACGGTCAACATCAAAAAATTAGCTGAACAGTTTCCATATATTAATACTAATATATGGAATATACTAATATACTAATATAATATACTAATATACTAATATACTAATATATATATGGAATATATATGGAATATACTAATATACTAATATATACTAATATACTTATCTTTTTGTCAAAATATGATAAAAAACCAATGATTTTAATTGGACAAAGACATGCTGATCTCATAACTACTCGTAATATTATTCAAGTTGATAATGGTCCAATATTATCAAAAACAAAATTAGGCTTGGCAATTCATGGTTATATTGCCAAAACAGATAATAATAATGATACAAATTTTATATGCTGTCAAACTATTGAAGATGACATACATAATTTTGTAAAAGACCAATTTAAATTAGAAAATTTTGGTGCTTGTATTGTCAAAGAAGATAAAACCAAATCAGTTGATGATAAACGTGCAATAGACATAGCAGAAAATTCTGTCAAAAAAATTAATGGTAGATTTGAAATAAAATTACCATGGAAAACAGAAAATATTAATTTACCTAGCAGCAAACAGATGGTGTTTCAACGATTAAAATGTTTAGAAAGAAAATTGAAAAAAGATGAACATTTAGCAGTTACTTATCAGCTGGAAATCGATAAACTTTTCGAAAAGGGTTATGCCGAAAAAGTAAATGAAAATGATTTGGAAAATCATAAACGTGTATGGTACCTTCCACATTTTCCTGTAATCAACCCAAATAAGCCGCTTAAAACTAGATTAGTCTTTGATGCTGCTATTTCTTTAAATGAAAATATTTCTTTAAATGATAATTTATTAACAGGACCAGATTGGCTAACATCAATTATTGGTGTATTAATTCGATTTCGACAAAATCCAATAGCTTTTTCTGGTCATATAAAAGAAATGTTTAATCGTATTATAATTGAAGAAGAGGATTCATTCGCACAATGCTTTTTGTGGAGAAATTTAAACGAATACACAAAACCAAACATTTATAAAATGAAAGCTATGTTGTTTGGTACAAATTCATCACCATTCTTAGCATAATTTGTGAAAAATTATAATGCAAAATTACAACGTAAAAAATATCCTCATACTTACAATGCAATTGTAAAAAATCATTATGTTAATGATTATTTGGATTCAACAAAAACTGAAGCAGAAGCAATCAAATTAATTACAGATGTAATAAGCGTTCACAAAGAGGCTGGTTTCGAAATACGAAATTTTATATCAAATAATGAAAATGTGTTGAAACATTTGCCAAAAAATTTAGTTTCCGAAAATTTAAAATTGGAAATTGGAGATAAAAATTTACAACAAAAAGTATTGGGTATAACATGGAACGCTGAAACGGATTGTCTAAATTTTGCTTCAGCATTTAATAGAGTTAGTGATGGCATAATGAACGGAACAAGAATTCCAACAAAAAGAGATGTTTTAAAAGCTGTCATGTCCATATATGATCCCGTAGGATTAATCTCACCAATAACAATTAAAGGTCGTATTTTAATGCGTGAAATTTGGCAATCAGGTATTGGTTGGGACGACCAATTAAAAGCTGAAAAGTTAGCAATATGGCAACAATGGAAAAAAGAAATAAAAAATATCACAGAAATAAATATACCAAGATGCTATTCATATTATAGTGATGAACCAGAAAAGGTTGAACTTCACATTTTTAATGACGCAAGCCAGGTGGCTTACTGTTCTGCTGCATATCTTCGGTTTTTATATAACAATGGTATTAATCAAAATTAAAAGTAGTATTAGTGTCAGCAAAAGCTACGGTTGCACCAATGCCCAATAAAAATATGACGACTCCGAAATTGGAATGTTTAGCTGCGGTGATGGGTTGTAGATTAGCCAAAATGGTACAAAATGAAATAAATATTAATATTAAAAAATGTTTTTATTGGACAGACTCTACAACTGTCATAAATTGGATTAGTACTGATAAAAAATTAAGAGCTTTTAAAGCAGTAAGAATTGCTGAAATTTTAGAAACAACAGAACGAACCGATTGGCACTGGGTACCAACATGTTGCAATGTTGCTGATAAAAGCACACGAAATGTTGCTGCAAAATTAACAGAAAATTCAGAATGGTTTCTTGGACCTGAATTTTTATATAAATCAGAAAATAATTGGCCAAAATTGGAAACAAAAAATATTGCACCACAAATATCAGAAGATATTGTATTACTAATATCAGTAGCAGAAAATGTTTTACCAAAAATTGACGAATATATTCAATATCTACCACTATGCCGCCTTACAGCGTGGATGAAAAGATCATTCACAATTCATCTTCTAAAATCAGAAATCAAGAAAAAATCATAGGTTTATTAACTGTTTTCGAAATTAAATGGGCTCAAATAAAATGGTGACAAACTGTGCAGACAGAATGTTATCCAAATGATCTTCGTCAGCTAAAAGAAGGTAAAAAAAATTCAAATTGTCGATTAACAAAATTTTGTTTAAGTTTAGACGAAGATGATGTAATGCGTTTTTCAACAAGAATCGAAAGAGCAAAAGATATAAAAATAATAACAAAAAGGCCTGTAATACTTGATGGTACTCACCCATTTACACAAAAATTAATTATACATTATCACCAAAAAGCTGGTCACGTAGGGTTTCAAGTTGTAGTACATAAATTTAAGGAAAGTTCTGGTTGCCGAAATTAAATCTATATATAAAAAATATTATAAAAAAATGTATGTGGTGTAAAAGAAGAAAGTGTACACCAAGTCAACCACTTATGGGATTGTTACCAGATGAAAGATTTATGACATATAAAAAATCCTTTACTGCAACAGGCATCGATTATTTTGGACCGTTTTATGTAAAACATGGCCGATCGTTGGAAAACAGATACGGAGTAATGTTCACATGTCTAACGACTACATAGGGCTTTTTATATTGAAATTGCAGACTCACTCAACACAGATTCATGTATTAATGCTGTACGCAGAATGATGGCGAGACGCGGAAAAATTAAGAAAATGTGGTCTGACAATGGGACGAATTTTCACGGAGCAAATCCTGAACTTATTGAAGCACTTGAAGAATTTAATGAAACCGAAATGGCAGCTAACATGATTAATTACGGAATTGAATGGAAATTTATACCGGCTGGAGCACCAAATTTTGGTGGTTGTTGGGAACGTTTAATTCGTTGTTTCAAAAAAGCTATTGAATCAGCTATGTCTGTTAATAGGAATCCTACTGATGAAGTATTAAGAACGGTTTTCGCTGAAGCAGAATATCTGGTAAATAGTCGTCCATATTTACTTGAATCAGAAAATCCAGATGATCCAATAGGTTTTACACCAAATAGTTTTTTAATCACTCAAACGACTGACGTTAAAATTCCTGGTAAATTTGACATAAAAGATAGTATGTTAAGAAGACAATGGAGGGTGGCACAATATTTAATTGATAGTTTTTGGAGGAGATTTATTAAAGATTATTGTAAAGTCTTGCGTCCCTTACGTCACAGACTTCACGAAATCTCACTGAAAACACTAGCCGTCAGGCCGAATGTTGTGGCAACTTAGAAAAAGCCGATGTTGTTCAGTGGACTTCTTATTGTTTGATTCAAGGTTTTATATAACACTTAGTTTAGCGGGTAGCCGATATAAGGTTATAATTAAACACTCAAAGTTTCAAGTTGAAGTGATATTTCTTTATTAAAAACCCATTTCTTTTATACCCTAAAATTACATTGATTCTTATGACTAATGGTTATTTTGCTATTTCAGCAAAAATATATACTTATGTGGAAATATTCAATATTTAATTATTATTTATTATAAAGTTATTTACCTTTAAATTGCATACACATAAATATATATATTTACACCTGATTTTCCGTTTTTATTTCGCAGTTAACTCCTGTGCTACTTATAACTTCGTATGGTCCAATGTATATTGGATCTAATTTTTTCCTATTTTCATTTCTTAATATAAACTAAACTACCTACTTCATAGTTACTAACTTTAAGTCTAAAATCTTTATCATACCTAGATTTTCTATCCTGTTTCTTTTTAAGTAATGTTTCCTAGCATCTCTATGTGCTATTTGTAATTTATTTTTCAAATCTATTATAAAATCTTCATAATTGTACACTGGCTGAACATTTCTTAATAAGCTTGAAGATAGTTGACATTGCTTTCCGTATATTAGTTCGTATGGTGTATATTCTGTTTCTGAATGTACTGATGTATTACAACAGAATGTGTAGTATGGCAACCATTTGTCCCAATCTGTATGGTTTTCAGTTACGTATGTCCTGAGTTACGCTCCTAGTACCTTATGACTATAAGGTAATAAAGCGAAATAATTTAAAGAATTTTCTAAAGCTCCTATACTTTCATGGTGATATGCTGTAGAGAACAGTGTGACACCCAGGAAATTCTAAAAATTAAAAAAAAAAATGTTAAATTAGTAATATAATAAAAAATATATAGAAAAATACTTCCTCTGCGTGAGCCGATCTGTCAAGTGTGTCAAGTGTGTTATTGTTTTATTATTTAGTTTTGTTTTTGTCAGGTGATGGGGTCATAGTTTGTAGTTTAGTTGTAGTTATCGTTAAGTTTTAATTTGTGGTGTCACGTATAGATGTCGTGGTGGTGGTGAATTTTTGATTTTCTTCTTTTTCGAAAATGAAAAAAAAAATAAAGGATGATCTTGGTTTGACCTCGGGTCAAATCAAGGGTATGATAAGATGATCGCAGAAAAAGAAAAAGTTAAAAAAATCGAAGAGTCGGATATTGATCGCCGCGCTGGACACCGGGTTTAAATGTTTTGAATGTTTTTTTTGTGTTAGTTTTTTTTTATTTAATCAGTTTTTTTTAAATAATTTTATTAAGTATTAATAAGAAAATGGTATATGTGGTGAAAAAGAAATATTAAAAGACAGAAATGAAGAATTAGAAATAGATTAGAGAGGTGTTTAAATTTAAAATATTTGAAAAAAAATATTTGAAACAAAAAAAAACAAAATATGCGGAAAAAAAATTATTAAAAAGGAAACATATAAGAAAATCTATAAAAGAAATTTAATTTATAAAAAAAAAAAAAAAAAAAAAATTACACACTTTAAATAATAATTATGGTGTCCAGCGCGCGCGTAATTCGAAAAGAAGTCGAACTCCAAATTTTGTTCCTGTGGTTCCTGTAAAAAAATTTTCGTCTCCATTGGTGGTAGCAGTCTGTGTTCCTGAGTATATCAGTCGCCTTGGAAATTCCTGTGTTTTTTTTTGTTATAATTTTTGTTTTATTTAAATCTTGGTTTTTTGTTGTTGTTAATAAAATTGTGTAGAGTAGTTGAAAAATTTGTAAAATTTGGAATTATTTATTTATGGTGTTAAATTATTTAGACTATTTATTTATATATATATATATAATTATTTTGTGCGAGATTTGTTGTTTTGTGTGATTTTCTTTTTCTGAAGATTTTTGGTAGTAAGAGGCCTTATAGTATGTGAACCCGGAGTATGCAGAATTTTCCTTTCGCTATTTTCTTCGATCCATCGTTGGTTATGAGGTAACCAATGTATTGGATTGAAGAGAATAGTTGTTGGTGATATGATGGTTAGTTGGATCATTGGCGAACCACGCCCCACAGACTTTGCTAAGCCGGCAATAGGAGGAAATCCCAATGATCCTGGGAGCTGGAAGAGAAAAAAATTGGTCTTGTTTTTTTTTTGTGATTGAGGCTAGGTCACTCAGACCTGGCGCCCAACACTTCCAGCTTCCGAACCCTTCTCCTCCGAACTTATCTTCAGATAACGAATCGAATTAATTTTGATTTTGTTACAGTTGGCGCCCAAACTTATGGGACTTTTGTGAATTCGTGAGACGTTTGGTCGCCCGAATTTTTGTGAGTGAAATTACAACTCCATCGGAATTTTTGTTGTTCTCTGGGGATGAGTTCGGATGGAGTTGGTGTGACCGTCATATCAGCGACTTATTAGTCCTCTTTCGCCTTGGGTGTTTTCTGTCAGTTTCACCAAATGAAATTCTTGTGTCTTGTCCCGCCAAACATTGCGTAACGGAAACGTAAAGTTTTCCGAGTCTAATTCCTTCTAAGGTCTTGGAAAATGTTACGTTTTGGCGTAACAGAATTGATATGCAAATGTCACATTCCTTATATGAGAAGTGACACTATTTTTCGTTACGATAAGTCCTCGCAAAAGCGTAATGTTTCTGTACAGTTTAGGTGTAATGTTTTCGTACTGTTTAAGTGTAATGTTTTCGTACAGTTTAGGTGTAATGTATTCGTACATATTTAGCGTAACTTGTGCGTACTGTTTATGTGTAACGTATACGTACAAATTTAGCGTAATTTTTTCGTACTGATTTAATGTAGCGTATTCGTATTTATATAATAATTAAAAAACAAATTAGTTATTTTAATAATATATTTCCAAACAAAAATTATAAATTCATATTTATTAATAAATAAAAAATAAAAAAAATAATGAATAAAAAAATTGTAACTTTTTACAAAATTTTTCGTAACTTTTAAGGCGTTCGTAAACTTAACATTTCCGTAAAGAATTTATCGTAAACTTGAAATAGTAGAAAAAAAAAGTTTACATTTCCATTACATTTTCATTCGGAATATAGCGTATACAATTTATGTGTACGCCAACGTTACATTTTGCTTAAGAAATTTCCGTAACTTTTTAGGCGTTCGTAAACTTAACATTTCCGTAAAGAATTTAGCGTAAACTTGAAATAGTGGAAAAAAAACTTTACGTTAACATTACATTTTCGTTCGGAATTTAGAGTATACTTTTAAATGCTTGGCGGGGTGTTATTTATTTTCGTTTTTTTCGTAGTGCTGATAGTTAGATTGCTTGACATGGTAGTCCATGTAGTATCCTATCAGTTTGTGTGTATTTCGTAAATCCGAGGTTAGATAATAATTAAGGTGGTCCTTAATTTGTCCCTCCGATATTTTGTTATTTATTCTTGAAGAAATATTATGGTTAGTGGGATTATTGTATTCTGTGTGGATTATAGTCTTAACCATAATATGGTCTTCCTTGTGTTGTGTGAACTATTTATGAATTTGTGGTGAAGCCAGAGGGAAGACATTTCAAGACGGAAGTATTCCTTTCTCCAAATCCTCTAACCTACTAATCCTTGGTCCTCCTCCTTTTTCATCTCTAATCCCATCCTTAAATTCTGCCTACAAAGGGTCACTCGAATATCCGGGTTTTTTTTTTTGTAAATGGGAAAAATTTGTGTTCCATATTTGACAAAAGGAGAGTATTTAGATTAAATTAGTAAATTTTTTTGATTATCGTAAGTTATTTAATTTTTGATATTAGTAAATGGTTGAATGGGTAAATGTTGGAGTTATAAGTAATAATAATAGAGCGATTTTTTTTTGAGTTGATATAATTAATTTTTGTTGATATTGATATTAGTTGTTTGGTTGAGTTGAGGTATATTAAACAGATGTTCTATTTCTATTTCTATTTATTGTAGAGTTAAAATAAGTAGATAATTAAGTAATAGAAAAATGTTATTTAAGTTACAATAGTTGTAGTTATGCTGAATTTTGATTTTTTTTTGGTAAATAAATAATTTTAATTATTTATTTATTCTTATATAAAAATTGATATTTATTAAGTAGAAGTTAGAACTTTTTTTTGAATTTTCATATTTATTTCGTATTAAGTTTATTTTACATTAGTTATATTTTGTGTTAGGATTAAGCATTATTTTTACCATAATTTGATTTAATTATCCAGTGGCGGACCGTGATCAAAAATTCTGGGTGGGCTAAAGCAAAGATTTGAAATTTTGTTGATCCGCAATCAAAATAGGTTGACATGAGCTGTTTTCGTCACGACTTTGTACGGTAAAACGTTCTTATCTTATATGAAAATGAAATTTACCGAAATTTTTCATACTCTGGACTCTTTTTATTAAGAAAAAACAACACATAAATATTGCAAATTACATTGTTCAAAAAAAAAATTTAACACATGTAATAAATATAGCGAAAATTGACCATATGCAAAAAGCGCATACCATCAATCAATTTTTCTTTGTGTTTATTTTCTCTTTTTCTTTTCAACACAGAAATTTTCTTCTCGAATTTATTATCATACAAATGAAAATCATATGTCATAAAAATAAACCCACTACCACCACCCGCACCCACCTAACCAACATAGTAAATTTTTTCATACTTATATTTGTATGCATGAAAAATGCATGTAATTTTTTTCTCAACTAAGTAGAAAATTGTTATTTTCTGAAATTTATGATCGCCTGGTACTAATTTTAACATTTTTGTTCTAATGTGTGCTATAATTAAATAATTTTTTGTATATAGGGAATTTAAAATATAAGCGATAAAATTATTGCTATGGGCTGCGATTTTCTAGCCCATGAAGATATATTTATTTATTTTTTAATACAAAATATTTATATAACGAAATAAATATTTCATGCAAATTTTTACTCAAAGGAATTATTCGTTCTTGGGGCTGCGATTTTCTAGCCCACGATGATATATTTCTTTTTTTTTTTAATGAAAAATATTTCATGCAAATTTTCAGTATAGGAATATTTTTTCTATGGACAAGAAATTTTCTATCCCAAGTTATGTACATTTTTCTCAATATAGGTATACATATTTTTTAATATAGGAGAAGAAAATAACTCAACTCAATAGTGTTGATTATTCAATATGCGCGCCTGGTATTTTGATTTTGAAAATTTAAAAATTGGTATAAAAATTATTATTTTCTTCTTATTCGGTCAGACATTGTTTGGCTCATATAATGGAAATTTTCTAATATTTTCTTCCATAGAAGATAATAAAATTCTGAAAATCATATAGCAATTACAAATATTTCGCATTTCTATGGGGAACACATGGTCTTTGTGGGCTAGTATAAATTAGCCCAGCCTGATCCATACAAAATTCAACACATACGCAAAATTGTTTTGTGTAAAATTAGTATATTAAGGTGGGCAAATTTCAATTAGCCCCTGAAGTAAAGAGAAAAGAGTAGTTGTATTTTTATAATGAAAAAGTTATGTAGTGTTAGTATAATATATTTGTATTTTAGCGTTCATATTCATATTTAAACTTAGAATATATTTTTATATACATATTACATATCGCAGCGGTGGTGTACGAATTTCGATGGTAAAAATTATATAATATTTAACATAAAAAAAGTAGAAATTTAGAGAAAAAAAATTTAATTTTTTTTTTGCTCATTTTTATAACATATTTTAAATGAATATTTTGTAGCATTTTCCTGTAAATTCAGGTTGGGCTTAGCCCACCCTGCCCAATATGACGAGCCGCCACTGTAATTATCCTCTTATTATAAGGAGAATAATTAAAGTAAGATAAAATAAAAATGGTAAATTAAGTTGATGCTCGGCTAACTCAGTCGGTGAAGCATCTAGACTGCTCAGGGTGTGGGACAGCCCCACGTTGATCTAAATAAAAAAAGAATACATTTTTTTTAAATATCCGTAACATCTGTGATATTTTTTTTTATGTTAGTGAGCGGCGATTTTTTTTTGTATTAGTTAGAATTAGTTTATTTACAATTAAGTGTTTTAGTTAGTAGTTATTTATTTATTACTATAGTATTACATTTAGTTGTTAGTTAATTTATTAGTTGTTAATTTTTTTTTGTTATATACACTTAATTGTTAATTTATTGTTAGTTCAATATTAGTGTTAAATTATTAGTTTATTTATTAGTAAATTATTTTTACAATTATTTGTTATTTATCTTGATTAGTATTAAGTGGGGTTGATTTTTTTTAATTAATTATATATAGTGTATTAATAGAAGTAGAGTAGATTATTATTATTAGTATTAGGGGTAATTTTTAGAATGGAGCTATTAGTGTTGATAGACCGTGTCTCCAGGAGGAAGCTGGGTGATTTCAGTCTGGTTCTGGAGGGGATGCCAGAATGCAGTCTGTTTTGTAACACCCAGGAAATTCTAAAAATTAAAAAAAAAAATGTTAAATTAGTAATATAATAAAAAATATATATAAAAATACTTCCTCTGTGTGAGCCGATCTGTCAAGTGTGTTATTGTTTTATTGTTTAGTTTTGTTTTTGTCAGATGATGGGGTCATAGTTTGTAGTTTAGTTGTAGTTATCGTTAAGTTTTAATTTGTGGTGTCACGTATAGATGTCGTGGTGGTGGTGAATTTTTGATTTTCTTCTTTTTCGAAAATGAAAAAAAAATAAAGGATGATCTTGGTTTGACCTCGGGTCAAATCAAGGGTATGATCAGATGATCGCAGAAAAAGAAAAAGTTAAAAAAATCGAAGAGTCGGATGTTGATCGCCGCGCTGGACACCGGGTTTAAATGTTTTGAATTTTTTTTTGTGTTAGTTTTTTTTTATTTAATCAGTTTTTTTTAAATAATTTTATTAAGTATTAATAAGAAAATGGTATATGTGGTGAAAAAGAAATATTAAAAGACAGAAATGAAGAATTAGAAATAGATTAGAGAGGTGTTTAAATTTAAAATATTTGAAAAAAAATATTTGAAACAAAAAAAAACAAAATATGCGGAAAAAAAAAATTATTAAAAAGGAAACATATAAGAAAATCTATAAAAGAAATTTAATTTATAAAAAAAAAAAAAATTAAAATTAAACACTTTAAATAATAATTATGGTGTCCAGCGCGCGCGTAATTCGAAAAGAAGTCGAACTCCAAATTTTGTTCCTGTGGTTCCTGTAAAAAAATTTTCGTCTCCATTGGTGGTAGCAGTCTGTGTTCCTGAGTATATCAGTCGCCTTGGAAATTCCTGTGTTTTTTTTTGTTATAATTTTTGTTGTATTTAAATCTTGGTTTTTTGTTGTTGTTAATAAAATTGTGTAGAGTAGTTGAAAAATTTGTAAAATTTGGAATTATTTATTTATGGTGTTAAATTATTTAGACTATTTATTTATATATATATATATAATTATTTATTACATAATCGTCGAGTCGCGTTTTCAGGGTTCGAGTTGTTCCGGACATGTCGGGAGCAGCGTCGTAATCGCTGGGAAAAAGGTATGTGGTAATTTTTTTTTGGCAAGGCAGTGCCAACCATATATGTAATTATATATATATATATATATAGATTCTTGAAGAAGTATGAAGAAAGAAAGATAGAGCTGTCATTATTTAAGTAAATTCTTTATTTATTTTTTTTATTTATTAAATTTAAAGAGAATTTTTATTTTCACTAATAAAATAAAAATAAATATTTTGTTAAATTATAATTTAATATATTGGTGTTGACTTCATTTAATTATTTATTTATTTAGTGATATAGTTTTTGTTGCGGCATCGTTGGCTGATTTTTTTTGTGCGAGATTTGTTGTTTTGTGTGATTTTCTTTTTCTGAAGATTTTTGGTAGAGTTTTTCGATCATGGCTGGCTAAGAGGCCTTATAGTATGTGAACCCGGAGTATGCAGAATTTTCCTTTCGCTATTTTCTTCGATCCATCGTTGGTTATGAGGTAACCAATGTATTGGATTGAAGAGAATAGTTGTTGGTGATATGATGGTTAGTTGGATCATTGGCGAACCACGCCCCACAGACTTTGCTAAGCCGGCAATAGGAGGAAATCCCAATGATCCTGGGAGCTGGAAGAGAAAAAAATTGGTCTTGTTTTTTTTTGTGATTGAGGCTAGGTCACTCAGACCTGGCGCCCAACACTTCCAGCTTCCGAACCCTTCTCCTCCGAACTTATCTTCAGATAACGAATCATGTTGGAGTTATAAGTAAACTTATGGGACTTTTGTGAATTCGTGAGACGTTTGGTCGCCCGAATTTTTGTGAGTGAAATTACAACTCCATCGGAATTTTTGTGGTTCTCTGGGGATGAGTTCGGATGGAGTTGGTGTGACCGTCATATCAGCGACTTATTAGTCCTCTTTCGCCTTGGGTGTTTTCTGTCAGTTTCACCAAATGAAATTCTTGTGTCTTGTGTTATTTATTTTCGTTTTTTTCGTAGTGCTGATAGTTAGATTGCTTGACATGGTAGTCCATGTAGTATCCTATCAGTTTGTGTGTATTTCGTAAATCCGAGGTTAGATAATAATTAAGGTGGTCCTTAATTTGTCCCTCCGATATTTTGTTATTTATTCTTGAAGAAATATTATGGTTAGTGGGATTATTGTATTCTGTGTGGATTATAGTCTTAACCATAATATGGTCTTCCTTGTGTTGTGTGAAACTATTTATGAATTTGTGGTGAAGCCAGAGGGAAGACATTTCAAGACGGAAGTATTCCTTTCTCCAAATCCTCTAACCTACTAATCCTTGGTCCTCCTCCTTTTTCATCTCTAATCCCATCCTTAAATTCTGCCTACAAAGGGTCACTCGAATATCCGGGTTTTTTTTTTGTAAATGGGAAAAATTTGTGTTCCATATTTGACAAAAGGAGAGTATTTAGATTAAATTAGTAAATTTTTTTGATTATCGTAAGTTATTTAATTTTTGATATTAGTAAATGGTTGAATGGGTAAATGTTGGAGTTATAAGTAATAATAATAGAGCGATTTTTTTTTTGAGTTGATATAATTAATTTTTGTTGATATTGATATTAGTTGTTTGGTTGAGTTGAGGTATATTAAACAGATGTTCTATTTCTATTTCTATTTATTGTAGAGTTAAAATAAGTAGATAATTAAGTAATAGAAAAATGTTATTTAAGTTACAATAGTTGTAGTTATGCTGAATTTTGATTTTTTTTTGGTAAATAAATAATTTTAATTATTTATTTATTCTTATATAAAAATTGATATTTATTAAGTAGAAGTTAGAACTTTTTTTTGAATTTTCATATTTATTTCGTATTAAGTTTATTTTACATTAGTTATATTTTGTGTTAGGATTAAGCATTATTTTTACCATAATTTGATTTAATTATCCTCTTATTATAAGGAGAATAATTAAAGTAAGATAAAATAAAAATGGTAAATTAAGTTGATGCTCGGCTAACTCAGTCGGTGAAGCATCTAGACTGCTCAGGGTGTGGGACAGCCCACGTTGATCTAAAGAAAAAAAGAATAAATTTTTTTTAAATATCCGTAACATCTGTGATATTTTTTTTTATGTTAGTGAGCGGCGATTTTTTTTTGTATTAGTTAGAATTAGTTTATTTACAATTAAGTGTTTTAGTTAGTAGTTATTTATTTATTACTATAGTATTACATTTAGTTGTTAGTTAATTTATTAGTTGTTAATTTTTTTTTGTTATATACACTTAATTGTTAATTTATTGTCAGTTCAATATTAGTGTTAAATTATTAGTTTATTTATTAGTAAATTATTTTTACAATTATTTGTTATTTATCTTGATTAGTATTAAGTGGGGTTGATTTTTTTTAATTAATTATATATAGTGTATTAATAGAAGTAGAGTAGATTATTATTATTAGTATTAGGGGTAATTTTTAGAATGGAGTTATTAGTGTTGATAGACCGTGTCTCCAGGAGGAAGCTGGGTGATTTCAGTCTGGTTCTGGAGGGGACGCCAGAATCCAGTCTGTTTTGTAACACCCAGGAAATTCTAAAAATTAAAAAAAAAAATGTTAAATTAGTAATATAATAAAAAATATATATAAAAATACTTCCTCTGTGTGAGCCGATCTGTCAAGTGTGTTATTGTTTTATTGTTTAGTTTTGTTTTTGTCAGATGATGGGGTCATAGTTTGTAGTTTAGTTGTAGTTTAGTTGTAGTTATCGTTAAGTTTTAATTTGTGGTGTCACGTATAGATGTCGTGGTGGTGGTGAATTTTTGATTTTCTTCTTTTTCGAAAATGAAAAAAAAATAAAGGATGATCTTGGTTTGACCTCGGGTCAAATCAAGGGTATGATCAGATGATCGCAGAAAAAGAAAAAGTTAAAAAAATCGAAGAGTCGGATGTTGATCGCCGCGCTGGACACCGGGTTTAAATGTTTTGAATTTTTTTTTTGTGTTAGTTTTTTTTTATTTAATCAGTTTTTTTTAAATAATTTTATTAAGTATTAATAAGAAAATGGTATATGTGGTGAAAAAGAAATATTAAAAGACAGAAATGAAGAATTAGAAATAGATTAGAGAGGTGTTTAAATTTAAAATATTTGAAAAAAAATATTTGAAACAAAAAAAAACAAAATATGCGGAAAAAAAAAATTATTAAAAAGGAAACATATAAGAAAATCTATAAAAGAAATTTAATTTATAAAAAAAAAAAAATTAAAATTAAACACTTTAAATAATAATTATGGTGTCCAGCGCGCGCGTAATTCGAAAAGAAGTCGAACTCCAAATTTTGTTCCTGTGGTTCCTGTAAAAAAATTTTCGTCTCCATTGGTGGTAGCAGTCTGTGTTCCTGAGTATATCAGTCGCCTTGGAAATTCCTGTGTTTTTTTTTGTTATAATTTTTGTTGTATTTAAATCTTGGTTTTTTGTTGTTGTTAATAAAATTGTGTAGAGTAGTTGAAAAATTTGTAAAATTTGGAATTATTTATTTATGGTGTTAAATTATTTAGACTATTTATTTATATATATATATATAATTATTTATTACATAATCGTCGAGTCGCGTTTTCAGGGTTCGAGTTGTTCCGGACATGTCGGGAGCAGCGTCGTAATCGCTGGGAAAAAGGTATGTGGTAATTTTTTTTTGGCAAGGCAGTGCCAACCATATATGTAATTATATATATATATATATATAGATTCTTGAAGAAGTATGAAGAAAGAAAGATAGAGCTGTCATTATTTAAGTAAATTCTTTATTTATTTTTTTTATTTATTAAATTTAAAGAGAATTTTTATTTTCACTAATAAAATAAAAATAAATATTTTGTTAAATTATAATTTAATATATTGGTGTTGACTTCATTTAATTATTTATTTATTTAGTGATATAGTTTTTGTTGCGGCATCGTTGGCTGATTTTTTTTGTGCGAGATTTGTTGTTTTGTGTGATTTTCTTTTTCTGAAGATTTTTGGTAGAGTTTTTCGATCATGGCTGGCTAAGAGGCCTTATAGTATGTGAACCCGGAGTATGCAGAATTTTCCTTTCGCTATTTTCTTCGATCCATCGTTGGTTATGAGGTAACCAATGTATTGGATTGAAGAGAATAGTTGTTGGTGATATGATGGTTAGTTGGATCATTGGCGAACCACGCCCCACAGACTTTGCTAAGCCGGCAATAGGAGGAAATCCCAATGATCCTGGGAGCTGGAAGAGAAAAAAATTGGTCTTGTTTTTTTTTGTGATTGAGGCTAGGTCACTCAGACCTGGCGCCCAACACTTCCAGCTTCCGAACCCTTCTCCTCCGAACTTATCTTCAGATAACGAATCGAATTAATTTTGATTTTGTTACAGTTGGCGCCCAAACTTATGGGACTTTTGTGAATTCGTGAGACGTTTGGTCGCCCGAATTTTTGTGAGTGAAATTACAACTCCATCGGAATTTTTGTGGTTCTCTGGGGATGAGTTCGGATGGAGTTGGTGTGACCGTCATATCAGCGACTTATTAGTCCTCTTTCGCCTTGGGTGTTTTCTGTCAGTTTCACCAAATGAAATTCTTGTGTCTTGTGTTATTTATTTTCATTTTTTTCGTAGTGCTGATAGTTAGATTGCTTGACATGGTAGTCCATGTAGTATCCTATCAGTTTGTGTGTATTTCGTAAATCCGAGGTTAGATAATAATTAATGTGGTCCTTAATTTGTCCCTCGGATATTTTGTTATTTATTCTTGAAGAAATATTATGGTTAGTGGGATTATTGTATTCTGTGTGGATTATAGTCTTAACCATAATATTGTCTTCCTTGTGTTGTGTGAAACTATTTATGAATTTCTGGTGAATCCAGAGGGAAGACATTTCAAGACGGAAGTATTCCTTTCTCCAAATCCTCTAACCTACTAATCCTTGGTCCTCCTCCTTTTTCATCTCTAATCCCATCCTTAAATTCTGCCTACAAAGGGTCACTCGAATATCCGGGTTTTTTTTTTGTAAATGGGAAAAATTTGTGTTCCATATTTGACAAAAGGAGAGTATTTAGATTAAATTAGTAAATTTTTTTGATTATCGTAAGTTATTTAGTTTTTGATATTAGTAAATGGTTGAATGGGTAAATGTTGGAGTTATAAGTAATAATAATAGAGCGATTTTTTTTTGAGTTGATATAATTAATTTTTGTTGATATTGATATTAGTTGTTTGGTTGAATTGAGGTATATTAAACAGATGTTCTATTTCTATTTCTATTTATTGTAGAGTTAAAATAAGTAGATAATTAAGTAATAGACTTAGTTTTTTTTGTATAGGTTTATATATAATAGGTGTTATTTAATTAAGTGTAGTATTAGTGTTTGTAAATTTTACTTATATATTTTTACAAATAAATGTTATTTAAGTTACAATAGTTGTAGTTATGCTAAATTTTGATTTTTTTTGGTAAATAAATAATTTTAATTATTTATTTATTCTTATATAAAAATTGATATTTATTAAGTAGAATTTAGAATTTTTTTTTTAATTTTCATATTTATCTCGTATTAAGTTTATTTTACATTAGTTATATTTTGTGTTAGGATTAAGCATTATTTTTACCATAATTTGATTTAATTATCCTCTTATTATAAGGCGAATAATTAAAGTAAGATAAAATAAAAATGGTAAATTAAGTTGATGCTCGGCTAACTCAGTCGGTGAAGCATGAGACTGCTCAGGGTGTGGGACAGCCCCACGTTGATCTAAAGAAAAAAAGAATAAATTTTTTTTAAATATCCGTAACATCTGTGATATTTTTTTTTATGTTAGTGAGCGGCGATTTTTTTTTGTATTAGTTAGAATTAGTTTATTTACAATTAAGTGTTTTAGTTAGTAGTAATTTATTTATTACTATAGTATTACATTTAGTTGTTAGTTAATTTATTAGTTGTTAATTTTTTTTTGTTATATACACTTAATTGTTAATTTATTGTTAGTTCAATATTAGTGTTAAATTATTAGTTTATTTATTAGTAAATTATTTTTACAATTATTTGTTATTTATCTTGATTAGTATTAAGTGGGGTTGATTTTTTTTAATTAATTATATATAGTGTATTAATAGAAGTAGAGTAGATTATTATTATTAGTATTAGGGGTAATTTTTAGAATGGAGCTATTAGTGTTGATAGACCGTGTCTCCAGGAGGAAGCTGGGTGATTTCAGTCTGGTTCTGGAGGGGACGCCAGAATCCAGTCTGTTTTGTGACACCCAGGAAATTCTAAAAATTAAAAAAAAAAATGTTAAATTAGTAATATAATAAGAAATATATATAAAAATACTTCCTCTGTGTGAGCCGATCTGTCAAGTGTGTCAAGTGTGTTATTGTTTTATTGTTTAGTTTTGTTTTTGTCAGATGATGGGGTCATAGTTTGTAGTTTAGTTGTAGTTTAGTTGTAGTTATCGTTAAGTTTTAATTTGTGGTGTCACGTATAGATGTCGTGGTGGTGGTGAATTTTTGATTTTCTTCTTTTTCGAAAATGAAAAAAAAAATAAAGAATGATCTTGGTTTGACCTCGGGTCAAATCAAGGGTATGATCAGATGATCGCAGAAAAAGAAAAAGTTAAAAAAATCGAAGAGTCGGATGTTATCCCCGCGCTGGACACCGGGTTTAAATGTTTTGAATTTTTTTTTTGTGTTAGTTTTTTTTTATTTAATCAGTTTTTTTTAAAATAATTTTATTAAGTATTAATAAGAAAATGGTATATGTGGTGAAAAAGAAATATTAAAAGACAGAAATGAAGAATTAGAAATAGATTAGAGAGGTGTTTAAATTTAAAATATTTGAAAAAAAATATTTGAAACAAAAAAAAACAAAATATGCGGAAAAAAAAATTATTAAAAAGGAAACATATAAGAAAATCTATACAAGAAATTTAATTTATACAAAAAAAAAAAAATTAAATTTAAACACTTTAAATAATAATTATGGTGTCCAGCGCGCGCGTAATTCGAAAAGGAGTCGAACTCCAAATTTTCGCCGTGGAAATTCCTTTGTTTTTTTTTGTTATAATTTTTGTTGTATTTAAATCTTGGTTTTTTTTTGTTGTTAATAAAATTGTGTAGAGTAGTTGAAAAATTTGTAAAATTTGGAATTATTTATTTATGGTGTTAAATTATTTAGACTATTTATTTATATATATATATATAATTATTTATTACATAATCGTCGAGTCGCGTTTTCAGGGTTCGAGTTGTTCCGGACATGTCGGGAGCAGCGTCGTAATCGCTGGGAAAAAGGTATGTGGTAATTTTTTTTTGGCAAGGCAGTGCCAACCATATATGTAATTATATATATATATATATATATATATTCTTGAAGAAGTATGAAGAAAGAAAGATAGAGCTGTCATTATTTAAGTAAATTCTTTATTTATTTTTTTTATTTATTAAATTTAAAGAGAATTTTTATTTTCACTAATAAAATAAAAATAAATATTTTGTTAAATTATAATTTAATATATTGGTGTTGACTTCATTTAATTATTTATTTATTTAGTGATATAGTTTTTGTTGCGGCATCGTTGGCTGATTTTTTTTGTGCGAGATTTGTTGTTTTGTGTGATTTTCTTTTTCTGAAGATTTTTGGTAGAGTTTTTCGATCATGGCTGGCTAAGAGGCCTTATAGTATGTGAACCCGGAGTATGCAGAATTTTCCTTTCGCTATTTTCTTCGATCCATCGTTGGTTATGAGGTAACCAATGTATTGGATTGAAGAGAATAGTTGTTGGTGATATGATGGTTAGTTGGATCATTGGCGAACCACGCCCCACAGACTTTGCTAAGCCGGCAATAGGAGGAAATCCCAATGATCCTGGGAGCTGGAAGAGAAAAAAATTGGTCTTGTTTTTTTTTGTGATTGAGGCTAGGTCACTCAGACCTGGCGCCCAACACTTCCAGCTTCCGAACCCTTCTCCTCCGAACTTATCTTCAGATAACAAATCGAATTAATTTTGATTTTGTTACAGTTGGCGCCCAAACTTATGGGACTTTTGTGAATTCGTGAGACGTTTGGTCGCCCGAATTTTTGTGAGTGAAATTACAACTCCATCGGAATTTTTGTTGTTCTCTGGGGATGAGTTCGGATGGAGTTGGTGTGACCGTCATATCAGCGACTTATTAGTCCTCTTTCGCCTTGGGTGTTTTCTGTCAGTTTCACCAAATGAAATTCTTGTGTCTTGTGTTATTTATTTTCGTTTTTTTCGTAGTGCTGATAGTTAGATTGCTTGACATGGTAGTCCATGTAGTATCCTATCAGTTTGTGTGTATTTCGTAAATCCGAGGTTAGATAATAATTAAGGTGGTCCTTAATTTGTCCCTCCGATATTTTGTTATTTATTCTTGAAGAAATATTATGGTTAGTGGGATTATTGTATTCTGTGTGGATTATAGTCTTAACCATAATATGGTCTTCCTTGTGTTGTGTGAACTATTTATGAATTTGTGGTGAAGCCAGAGGGAAGACATTTCAAGACGGAAGTATTCCTTTCTCCAAATCCTCTAACCTACTAATCCTTGGTCCTCCTCCTTTTTCATCTCTAATCCCATCCTTAAATTCTGCCTACAAAGGGTCACTCGAATATCCGGGTTTTTTTTTTTGTAAATGGGAAAAATTTGTGTTCCATATTTGACAAAAGGAGAGTATTTAGATTAAATTAGTAAATTTTTTTGATTATCGTAAGTTATTTAATTTTTGATATTAGTAAATGGTTGAATGGGTAAATGTTGGAGTTATAAGTAATAATAATAGAGCGATTTTTTTCTGAGTTGATATAATTAATTTTTGTTGATATTGATATTAGTTGTTTGGTTGAGTTGAGGTATATTAAACAGATGTTCTATTTCTATTTCTATTTATTGTAGAGTTAAAATAAGTAGATAATTAAGTAATAGAAAAATGTTTTTTAAGTTACAATAGTTGTAGTTATGCTGAATTTTGATTTTTTTTTGGTAAATAAATAATTTTAATTATTTATTTATTCTTATATAAAAATTGATATTTATTAAGTAGAAGTTAGAACTTTTTTTTGAATTTTCATATTTATTTCGTATTAAGTTTATTTTACATTAGTTATATTTTGTGTTAGGATTAAGCATTATTTTTACCATAATTTGATTTAATTATCCTCTTATTATAAGGAGAATAATTAAAGTAAGATAAAATTAAAATGGTAAATTAAGTTGATGCTCGGCTAACTCAGTCGGTGAAGCATCTAGACTGCTCAGGGTGTGGGACAGCCCCACGTTGATCTAAAGAAAAAAAGAATAAATTTTTTTTAAATATCCGTAACATCTGTGATATTTTTTTTTATGTTAGTGAGCGGCGATTTTTTTTTGTATTAGTTAGAATTAGTTTATTTACAATTAAGTGTTTTAGTTAGTAGTTATTTATTTATTACTATAGTATTACATTTAGTTGTTAGTTAATTTATTAGTTGTTAATTTTTTTTGTTATATACACTTAATTGTTAATCTATTGTTAGTTCAATATTAGTGTTAAATTATTAGTTTATTTATTAGTAAATTATTTTTACAATTATTTGTTATTTATCTTGATTAGTATTAAGTGGGGTTGATTTTTTTTAATTAATTATATATAGTGTATTAATAGAAGTAGAGTAGATTATTATTATTAGTATTAGGGGTAATTTTTAGAATGGAGCTATTAGTGTTGATAGACCGTGTCTCCAGGAGGAAGCTGGGTGATTTCAGTCTGGTTCTGGAGGGGACGCCAGAATGCAGTCTGTTTTGTAACACCCAGGAAATTCTAAAAATTAAAAAAAAAAATGTTAAATTAGTAATATAATAAAAAATATATATAAAAATACTTCCTCTGTGTGAGCCGATCTGTCAAGTGTGTTATTGTTTTATTGTTTAGTTTTGTTTTTGTCAGATGATGGGGTCATAGTTTGTAGTTTAGTTGTAGTTATCGTTAAGTTTTAATTTGTGGTGTCACGTATAGATGTCGTGGTGGTGGTGAATTTTTGATTTTCTTCTTTTTCGAAAATGAAAAAAAAATAAAGGATGATCTTGGTTTGACCTCGGGTCAAATCAAGGGTATGATCAGATGATCGCAGAAAAAGAAAAAGTTAAAAAAATCGAAGAGTCGGATGTTGATCGCCGCGCTGGACACCGGGTTTAAATGTTTTGAATTTTTTTTTTGTGTTAGTTTTTTTTTATTTAATCAGTTTTTTTTAAATAATTTTATTAAGTATTAATAAGAAAATGGTATATGTGGTGAAAAAGAAATATTAAAAGACAGAAATGAAGAATTAGAAATAGATTAGAGAGGTGTTTAAATTTAAAATATTTGAAAAAAAATATTTGAAACAACAAAAAACAAAATATGCGGAAAAAAAAAATTATTAAAAAGGAAACATATAAGAAAATCTATAAAAGAAATTTAATTTATAAAAAAAAAAAAATTAAAATTAAACACTTTAAATAATAATTATGGTGTCCAGCGCGCGCGTAATTCGAAAAAAAGTCGAACTCCAAATTTTGTTCCTGTGGTTCCTGTAAAAAAATTTTCGTCTCCATTGGTGGTAGCAGTCTGTGTTCCTGAGTATATCAGTCGCCTTGGAAATTCCTGTGTTTTTTTTTGTTATAATTTTTGTTGTATTTAAATCTTGGTTTTTTGTTGTTGTTAATAAAATTGTGTAGAGTAGTTGAAAAATTTGTAAAATTTGGAATTATTTATTTATGGTGTTAAATTATTTAGACTATTTATTTATATATATATACATAATTATTTATTACATAATCGTCGAGTCGCGTTTTCAGGGTTCGAGTTGTTCCGGACATGTCGGGAGCAGCGTCGTAATCGCTGGGAAAAAGGTATGTGGTAATTTTTTTTTGGCAAGGCAGTGCCAACCATATATGTAATTATATATATATATATATATATATATTCTTGAAGAAGTATGAAGAAAGAAAGATAGAGCTGTCATTATTTAAGTAAATTCTTTATTTATTTTTTTTATTTATTAAATTTAAAGAGAATTTTTATTTTCACTAATAAAATAAAAATAAATATTTTGTTAAATTATAATTTAATATATTGGTGTTGACTTCATTTAATTATTTATTTATTTAGTGATATAGTTTTTGTTGCGGCATCGTTGGCTGATTTTTTTTGTGCGAGATTTGTTGTTTTGTGTGATTTTCTTTTTCTGAAGATTTTTGGTAGAGTTTTTCGATCATGGCTGGCTAAGAGGCCTTATAGTATGTGAACCCGGAGTATGCAGAATTTTCCTTTCGCTATTTTCTTCGATCCATCGTTGGTTATGAAGTAACCAATGTATTGGATTGAAGAGAATAGTTGTTGGTGATATGATGGTTAGTTGGATCATTGGCGAACCACGCCCCACAGACTTTGCTAAGCCGGCAATAGGAGGAAATCCCAATGATCCTTGGAGCTGGAAGAGAAAAAAATTGGTCTTGTTTTTTTTGTGATTGAGGCTAGGTCACTCAGACCTGGCGCCCAACACTTCCAGCTTCCGAACCCTTCTCCTCCGAACTTATCTTCAGATAACGAATCATGTTGGAGTTATAAGTAAACTTATGGGACTTTTGTGAATTCGTGAGACGTTTGGTCGCCCGAATTTTTGTGAGTGAAATTACAACTCCATCGGAATTTTTGTGGTTCTCTGGGGATGAGTTCGGATGGAGTTGGTGTGACCGTCATATCAGCGACTTATTAGTCCTCTTTCGCCTTGGGTGTTTTCTGTCAGTTTCACCAAATGAAATTCTTGTGTCTTGTGTTATTTATTTTCGTTTTTTTCGTAGTGCTGATAGTTAGATTGCTTGACATGGTAGTCCATGTAGTATCCTATCAGTTTGTGTGTATTTCGTAAATCCGAGGTTAGATAATAATTAAGGTGGTCCTTAATTTGTCCCTCCGATATTTTGTTATTTATTCTTGAAGAAATATTATGGTTAGTGGGATTATTGTATTCTGTGTGGATTATAGTCTTAACCATAATATGGTCTTCCTTGTGTTGTGTGAAACTATTTATGAATTTGTGGTGAAGCCAGAGGGAAGACATTTCAAGACGGAAGTATTCCTTTCTCCAAATCCTCTAACCTACTAATCCTTGGTCCTCCTCCTTTTTCATCTCTAATCCCATCCTTAAATTCTGCCTACAAAGGGTCACTCGAATATCCGGGTTTTTTTTTTGTAAATGGGAAAAATTTGTGTTCCATATTTGACAAAAGGAGAGTATTTAGATTAAATTAGTAAATTTTTTTGATTATCGTAAATCGTAAGTTATTTAATTTTTGATATTAGTAAATGGTTGAATGGGTAAATGTTGGAGTTATAAGTAATAATAATAGAGCGATTTTTTTTTGAGTTGATATAATTAATTTTTGTTGATATTGATATTAGTTGTTTGGTTGAGTTGAGGTATATTAAACAGATGTTCTATTTCTATTTCTATTTATTGTAGAGTTAAAATAAGTAGATAATTAAGTAATAGAAAAATGTTATTTAAGTTACAATAGTTGTAGTTATGCTGAATTTTGATTTTTTTTTGGTAAATAAATAATTTTAATTATTTATTTATTCTTATATAAAAATTAATATTTATTAAGTAGAAGTTAGAACTTTTTTTCGAATTTTCATATTTATTTCGTATTAAGTTTATTTTACATTAGTTATATTTTGTGTTAGGATTAAGCATTATTTTTACCATAATTTGATTTAATTATCCTCTTATTATAAGGAGAATAATTAAAGTAAGATAAAATAAAAATGGTAAATTAAGTTGATGCTCGGCTAACTCAGTCGGTGAAGCATCTAGACTGCTCAGGGTGTGGGACAGCCCCACGTTGATCTAAAGAAAAAAAGAATAAATTTTTTTTAAATATCCGTAACATCTGTGATATTTTTTTTTATGTTAGTGAGCGGCGATTTTTTTTTGTATTAGTTAGAATTAGTTTATTTACAATTAAGTGTTTTAGTTAGTAGTTATTTATTTATTACTATAGTATTACATTTAGTTGTTAGTTAATTTATTAGTTGTTAATTTTTTTTTGTTATATACACTTAATTGTTAATTTATTGTCAGTTCAATATTAGTGTTAAATTATTAGTTTATTTATTAGTAAATTATTTTTACAATTATTTGTTATTTATCTTGATTAGTATTAAGTGCGGTTGATTTTTTTTAATTAATTATATATAGTGTATTAATAGAAGTAGAGTAGATTATTATTATTAGTATTAGGGGTAATTTTTAGAATGGAGTTATTAGTGTTGATAGACCGTGTCTCCAGGAGGAAGCTGGGTGATTTCAGTCTGGTTCTGGAGGGGACGCCAGAATCCAGTCTGTTTTGTAACACCCAGGAAATTCTAAAAATTAAAAAAAAAATGTTAAATTAGTAATATAATAAAAAATATATATAAAAATACTTCCTCTGTGTGAGCCGATCTGTCAAGTGTGTTATTGTTTTATTGTTTAGTTTTGTTTTTGTCAGATGATGGGGTCATAGTTTGTAGTTTAGTTGTAGTTTAGTTGTAGTTATCGTTAAGTTTTAATTTGTGGTGTCACGTATAGATGTCGTGGTGGTGGTGAATTTTTGATTTTCTTCTTTTTCGAAAATGAAAAAAAAATAAAGGATGATCTTGGTTTGACCTCGGGTCAAATCAAGGGTATGATCAGATGATCGCAGAAAAAGAAAAAGTTAAAAAAATCGAAGAGTCGGATGTTGATCGCCGCGCTGGACACCGGGTTTAAATGTTTTGAATTTTTTTTTTTGTGTTAGTTTTTTTTTATTTAATCAGTTTTTTTTAAATAATTTTATTAAGTATTAATAAGAAAATGGTATATGTGGTGAAAAAGAAATATTAAAAGACAGAAATGAAGAATTAGAAATAGATTAGAGAGGTGTTTAAATTTAAAATATTTGAAACAAAAAAAAAACAAAATATGCGGAAAAAAAAAATTATTAAAAAGGAAACATATAAGAAAATCTATAAAAGAAATTTAATTTATAAAAAAAAAAAATTAAAATTAAACACTTTAAATAATAATTATGGTGTCCAGCGCGCGCGTAATTCGAAAAGAAGTCGAACTCCAAATTTTGTTCCTGTGGTTCCTGTAAAAAAATTTTCGTCTCCATTGGTGGTAGCAGTCTGTGTTCCTGAGTATATCAGTCGCCTTGGAAATTCCTGTGTTTTTTTTTGTTATAATTTTTGTTGTATTTAAATCTTGGTTTTTTGTTGTTGTTAATAAAATTGTGTAGAGTAGTTGAAAAATTTGTAAAATTTGGAATTATTTATTTATGGTGTTAAATTATTTAGACTATTTATTTATATATATATATATAATTATTTATTACATAATCGTCGAGTCGCGTTTTCAGGGTTCGAGTTGTTCCGGACATGTCGGGAGCAGCGTCGTAATCGCTGGGAAAAAGGTATGTGGTAATTTTTTTTGGCAAGGCAGTGCCAACCATATATGTAATTATATATATATATATATATTCTTGAAGAAGTATGAAGAAAGAAAGATAGAGCTGTCATTATTTAAGTAAATTCTTTATTTATTTTTTTTATTTATTAAATTTAAAGAGAATTTTTATTTTCACTAATAAAATAAAAATAAATATTTTGTTAAATTATAATTTAATATATTGGTGTTGACTTCATGTAATTATTTATTTATTTAGTGACATAGTTTTTGTTGCGGCAACGTTGGATTATTTTTTTTGTGCGAGATTTGTTGTCTTGTGTGATTTTCTTTTTCTGAAGATTTTTGGTTGAGTTTTTCGATCATGGCTGGCTAAGAGGCCTTATAGTATGTGAACCCGGAGTTTGCAGAATTATTTTCTTCGATCCATCGTTGGTTATGAGGTAACCAATGTATTGGATTGAAGAGAATAGTTGTTGGTGATATGATGATTAGTTGGATCATTGGCGAACCACGCCCCACAGACTTTGCTAAGCCGGCAATAGGAGGAAATCCCAATGATCCTGGGAGCTGGAAGAGAAAAAAATTGGTCTTGTTTTTTTTTGTGATTGAGGCTAGGTCACTCAGACCTGGCGCCCAACACTTCTAGCTTCCGAACCCTTCTCCTCCGAACTTATCTTCAGATAACGAATCGAATTAATTTTGATTTTGTTACAACAGTTGTTCTATTTTTAACATTTTACACATGTCCTTAAAAACATGACCCATAAATTCCGTTCCTTGGTCGGAAACTATTTTCTTTGGAACACCATATTTTAATATGAAGTGTTCTACGAGTCCTTCTGCTAGAGTATTAGCTTCTTTGTTTCTAAGAGGTATATTTTCTATAAATTTTGTTAACTCATCTTGTATTGTTAAAATATATTTATATTATAACCCTCTGTTGATTCATCTAATGGACCTACAAAATCTACGAAAATTCTCTCAAAACTTGTTTCACTTGTTGATGTTATAATCATTGGTTGTCTTTTCATATTTATATGTTTATTTCTTTGACAAGATTCGCAATGTTTTACAAATGTTGTGATATCTTCCTGTCCAGAAATATTTGCATTTTATATTTGTTATCATACGATTTATTCCTGCATGTCCACTAGTTGGTAATATATGATAATCGTTAAGTAATAGTTTTTTCATCCCTGGTCAGTAATCCTTATCAATTCTTTCATTATGTGCACTTTTATATTAGTATTTTTAAATATTTCATTCAATTTTTTCTTTATATTATTAATATTATTTTGTCGACGGCTGTCTGATAATTTTAATAACTCTCTCTTCGCAATATATAATTTTATCAATTTTAATGGACCAGTGATTTTCTGCACGTCCGTCCATAACAGTCTGCCGAATGATACGGATTGGTCTGTCGTGCTATCTCTTGGTCTTATCATTATAATACAATTCCTTTTTGGAATGTAAGCTAATATTTTATTTGGACCCAATATAATATCCTGTTGATTTTTTAATTTGCTTACTTCTTCATCAAAACTATCTACTATTTTTAACTCAACTAGTTTTAACCCTTCTGGTGGTGGTTGTAATAATTCTTTTATAATTTGTTCATCCGTTTCTTTTGGTGTGTCAATTTGTTCCTCATTTGTTTTTGTTTTTGATCTAGTCGTTACTGCTATAACTAAAATTTTTAGATCGTCAGATGTAATTTTTACTTCCTGGTGAATATTATACATAAAAATTATATTCTTCCAATAAAAGTCTAAATTTAGTTAATCTAGATGAAGGTTCTTTTAATGAAAATAAATAGACTAATGGTCTATGATCAGTTAAAATTTTAAATCGTCTTCCGAAAAGATATGGTCGATAATGTTTAATAGCCCATACTATGGCTAATAATTCTTTTTCTATTGTACTATAATTTGTCTCAGCGTTATTTAAAGTTTTACTAGCATATGCTATTGGTCTATCATCATTATTAGAAAGTACTGCTCCTAGAGCAAACCTTGATGCGTCAGTTCGCAAAATAAATTCTTCGTCAAAATTTGGAAAGTGTAAAATTTTTGGACTTATTAAAATTTCTTTTATAGTTTCGAAAGCTTCTATACAATCTTTAGTAAAATTAAATTTAGCACCTTTTTTTAATAATTTATTTAGTGGAATGGTTATTCAAGCGAAATTTGGAATAAATTTTCTATAATAATTTGCAAATGCAACAAATCTCCGAACTTCGTCTGCATTGCTTGGTTGTGGAAAATTTTTAATTGCGTTTGATTGTGATGGATCATCAAAATGCCTTTCTCCGAAATAATGTGGCCTAAATATAGTACTTCTTTTCTCAGAAAACTACATTTACCAGGATGAATTTTTAAATTTACATCCCTAAGTCGTTGAAAAACTTCTATTAAATTTTTATTATGCGATTCTAAACTATTTCCAAAAATGATCAAATCGTCTAAATATACAAAACATCCCAGCAAACATGTCTTCAATGACATACCCATGAATCATCAAAGACATGTCTTTAAGACAGACCCAAGACAGACTGCTGACATCGTCATACAAATGTCACAAGTCGTCATGCATGACATGTCTTGGGTTTGTCTTGCATGACATGTCTTGGGTGTGTCTTGCATGACGTGTCTTGGGTTTGTCTGGCTAGACGTGTATTATGTTTGTCCTTGTGGAAAAGAAATTCATATTATATATGAAAATGACTATTTTTTATTTAAAAACTAATAAAATACATTTAAAACTAATCAATAAAAACTTTTAACAATAATTATATAAGTCAAAATATGACTGAAAAAATGTAATTAAAGAAATTCACGATTTTTTTCCGCAAGACAAATGCAATACATACTGTCTGACACTGAATAAAATTTTTTTTAGTTTTTGTAATAGTCACCAGAGTCCTAACCATCGCATAGAATGAAATATTTTATTTCGAAAAATATTGTATACCTATCTCTTTCTTTCTAATACATTTTAAATTACCCAAGCCATACTACTGACATGTCTTGGGTCTGTCATGCAAGACAGAATTATTGTTGGGATATCGAATATGTTAAACCTGACAATGCTAATGACATCATTCATGAAAATGCACTGGGTGAAATTTTCAAACCCATTGGCAAACGTGTTAATTGAAAATGTTCCTTTTCAGTCGGAAATGCGGTACACGGTCTACTGTCTTTGTCTAGTTCCATTTGGTAATATCCCTGACTAAGATCTATAGTCGAAAAATATGTTGCACCACCTACCATATCATATATATCTGTGATATTTGGTAGTGGAAATTTATCATCTTCTATAATATCGTTAACTTTCCGGTAGTCAGTGACCATTCGAAATTTCTGTAATCATTCTTTTTCAACAGGATTCTTTTTCTTTGGTACAATTAGTACAGGTGAATTCCAAGCCGAAACTGATGGTTCAGCTATTTTATCTTTTAACTTCGTTTCCCGCTTCGGTTATCGCTAGGACTCTAGAGTTGTCCGTATTGGATGTTCTATTATTATTATAATTTGGCCTGTAATTTTGTGAATTATTATTTTGCCTGTAATTTTGGGAATTATTATTATAATTTCTATTCTGGTTTCCGTTAAAATTCCGGTTGATATTGGTATTTCTATTCCCATTATTATTTCTATTATAATTATTATTATTAGTATTGTTATTATTAGAATTTCCGTTATTATTATAATTATTAAAATTATTATGTGACCTTCTAATATTTTGATTTTGGCCATTAAAATGTCGTCTATTATTATTATTATTACTGTTATAATTATTATTTTGATAATTATTATAATTCCGTTTGTTATTATTGTATTGGTGGGAATTTCGGTTCCTGTTGTTGTCTACGTATCTCACAACTTCCGAATTCCTTTCCATACCTGGATCCAATTCCAATAAATGTTTTATGGCAGTATCGAAATCGGTATGCCTAGCACTGTCCAATATAATTTTGTACCGTTCGCTTACTCCCTTTTTTAAAAATGCCAGTCCTCTTCGATTATTGGCTGCTGTTAGTGCTGGTCTTTCCGACTCGCTCTAATTCGGTCATCCTTGATATTAGACTTTCGATTTCGGTTATAAATTCCCGCATTGGTCTATTTAATAATTTTTGTTGTATATATTGCGACGTATACTCTCTATTCGGTGTTTTTTTTAAATTTTTAATTAATTTTTCCAAATAGTCTATTTCTAATTCTAATATATTTATCATTCTTTATATATAATATTGCTAATTTTTCATACTAATTTTTTTTTCTCTATATATAATTAATATATGTTCCAAATTTAAAGTGTGGGTACATACAAAAAGAAAATAATTTTTTATAAATTCAAAAACATATTTTTAGGCGTTAGATAAAATAATAAAACGAAAATATAGCTTAAAATGCTTTTAAAAATTACTATATAAAAAAAATTTATATACATATATATATAAGTTTCTCTTAAAAAATTTTTAACATAAAATATTTAATATGAGTTTCTCTCTTTTTTTTTTATTTAAAAATCTTAAACATAAAATATTTTTTTTTTCTCTTTTTCTCTTCTTAACAATATCTTATTCTTATTATAGTTACATATACATTCAAAATAAATGTTTCTTCTAATTACAAAATTATCTTTATATTTCAATTTAAGATATAATATATATATACATATACGTTTACTTAAAAATTTTTCTTTACTTAATATTTTCTCATAAATTTTACTTTACTTAGTATTTTTTTTTCATAAATTTTACTTATACGGCAATCATAATAATTCTCTTTTAGGCCGTGGAAATGGTAGATAGATTAATTTGTCTCCTTATTTTTTTATCAAGGTATTCTTTGGCTTTTGTCCATACAAAATATAATGCTACAGCTATTACAAGAATAATAATAATTAATTGTAAGTCAGAGTATATTCTGAGCTCATTTTTTGTATTGTTGTTAGTAGTTGTACCTGCATTATTGGTTATAAACACCTCTTCTTGTTTTGAGATCTTTTACCCCATTTTGGTATATAAACAATATTAATTAAAAGAAAAAAAATTTAAATATATATATTTTATTTATATATACATTTTTTTTTTTATATGATTTACGTAATTTTAGGTTTTTAACCTTAATAAACTTTTACGACTTTTGTATATATATATTTGTATAATTTAATAGTGTCTAAACAAAAAAAAAATTTTTCATATTATATTTATTTATTCATATTTGATATATATATTTATTTATTTATGCATTTATTTTAGTACAATATTTTTGAATGTATTTAAAAAAAAATTGTCATATATATTTATTTATGTTTAATTTAATAACTGATACATTAATTTAATAATTTGTGACACCGTGTATTTTTTTGTAATATAATTTCCTAAAAAGAAATAAAAATTATTAAATTAAAATAATGTAAAAAAATACCTTGTTTAGTTGTTTACGTCTGCGTCCATCTTGATGTTATTTGTATGCCGGCTTGTCACATCTCAGATGTCAGTTAGTAGACAGGCGCGGAGGTAAATTGGAGGTGGGTAGCCATGTTAGTAGTAAGTCGAAATTCCCGTCAGCGCTGCGGTCTCTTGATTTTCGGAACAGAAAACAATAGACAACCTTTGTTGCCCTTGTGGGCCATGTTTTGATTCCGAAAGTCAAGAGATCGTGTGATCGAGGAAACAATAGCTTTTCGAAATGGAAAAAATTTGAAAAATTCATTGTTTTCGAGGAGTTGGAAGAAAAATTGGTTACCGATCGGTCGAACTTTTTGGGGAATATTTTTTTCGTTTTGAAAAAGTTTTTTTTGGGAAAAAGTTTTTTTTAAATTCGTTTGGATGATTGTTGCGAGAAATAAAAAATTGATTAGTTGTAGCAAAGTAAAAGTATAAGAAGTAAAAATAAACCAAGAAACATTTAAAAATTAAATAAACCGAGAACAATTAAAAATTTTGACCTAGAATTTGTGGTGGGAAAAAAAAATTTAGAAAAAGAAAACGATTCCCAAGAAAACTAGTAAAAACAAACAAAAAAAAATATTCGCGGATAAAATCAGTGAAATTAAATTTTGATAATAGAAAAAAAGAACAGAAAAAGATAAAGAAATAGCAGAAAAAAAAACTTATTTAAATAGTTTTGTAAAGGTAATCGTCCAAACTCTCCATTAAACCGGCATTTGTGGTGTGATCCACAAATTTCACCAGAGAAAAAAATAGAGGAAACTTAAGAAAATTAAAGGAAGAGCAGAATCAGCGACCCGACGTTCCGGATTTATAATTATTATTTTTTTATTAGTGTGTAACTTACATTATTAGTGGTGATAGTTTTGGGTTTTTTTTTAAACAAAATTGTAGGTACAGGTAGCTGGTTCCGGACCCAGACATGTCAGGAGATGGAAGCAGTTAAACCAGCTACGTTAAATTGTTAAATTCTTCATAATATGTTCATTAAGGTGTACGCGTTGTGTTAGCTTTTGTTTTTTTGTGTAAATTAAAAATTTTTCTTGTATAGTAGTTGATTATTTATTTATTTATTCCAGTAAAGTAAAATGTCTAAATTAGTTGCTTTTGCATAGTTTTTTTTTGTTAAATTATATATTTAATAATTCAATTAAAAAAAAAAAAAAAATATAGTAGAGTAAAGTTTTGTGTAATATCTTAATTATTTGTTATTGGTATCATTTATTAAAAAAATTCTTAAAATTCAAAGTCGTTAATTTTTATAGTTTGTTGTACACCAGAATAATCAAATTTATTATTTATTATATGTATATATATCTATCAAATTAAAAATTTTCTCACCACCGATACATGTTCTTAAATTGTATTATTATTAAAAAAAGAAAAAAACAACAAAAAAATGAAATCATTTCGTTTTTTATTTATTATAATTTAGTGGAAATTTAATTATTTTTTTGAAATTTCCAAATTGTTTTATTATTTTGTATAAAGAGTGGCTACTGCGTTGGGTTGCTGATCGCTTCGTTTTTGTTGGTTTTTTTTTTAATTATTTTTTTCGTTGATTTTTCTTTGAATATGAGTTGCTGATTTTTCAATCATTCCCCAGGATGGATCGCAATGGATTTCTCTTCCTTTCTTTGTCCTTTTCCTTATGGTGATACTTCGTAGAATTTTTTGAAATATAAATTTGATTGGAAATTTTTTTGTGGAAGTATCGCCATTTTGTAGTATTGATTGCCGTTTGGATCACTGGTCGACTCACGCCCCACAGGCTGAGCGTAGCTGGCACACTTAGGAGGAAATCCCAGTGGTCCAAGGAGTTCTAGTAACATAAATTTGGTCTAGCGTTTTTTTTTGTGATGCGCTGTTGGTCACCCTAGACCTGGCGCCCACTTCACTAGAACTCCGAAGTTACCTCCTCCGACTTACCTTCAGCTAGCAGGTGATAATTTTTTTTTGTCGATACTAAAAATTACTCATACTGTTACAAATTGATACATATAATTGATATAATTGATAGATATTTTTATAGTTTTTAGTTCAATATATTTTTACACATTTTTTTTCTTCTTTGAATTTATTTAATTTTCGTATTTACGAAATACAATAATTCCAAATGAGTGCAATGGTGCGAAGGGATGATTTACAAAAATTTATTTTCGGGAAAAGATTACTTAAAGGTTCTGCCAGATTATTTACAAATGGTGTTCCAAATTTAACCAGTTGGATTAAATTAAAAGAATCGCTCTTATGTGAATTTCAAATCCATAAACAATTGTCAAAAAGAAAAAAAAGAAATGATGAAACTATCAAAGAATTCATATATAAAATGGTTGAATTATCTAATGCTGGTAAAGTCGAAGCAGAAGCTATAATTAGTTATATCATTGATAGTATTACTGATAATGATATTACTGATAATACCAGATTCATATATATTATGGAATAAAAACAATAGAAGAATTGAAAGAAAAAATTCAAATGAAAGGAGAAAGTTTGACAATAAAGTAAATAATGGTGCAGTTTCAAAGCAATTGAATTATAAACGGTGTTATGTTTGTGGTGACAGAAACCATCTTGGTAACGTTTGTCCAAATAAATCAAAGGGTTATAAATGTTTTCGATGTAATCAATATGGAAACAAATCATCCAATTGCAACGTCCAAAAATTACCAAATTCAATTTCAGTCAAGCCAGAAATTCACCAAATGTTAGTAACTAAAAATTATGTTACTGTAATAATTAATGAAATGCCAATTGAAGCGTTAATAGATTCGGGTGCCGATCTTTCTATTATAAGATTAGATGTTTTTACATGTGTTGTGTTTGTGTTTGAAATATTATGACAATGAAAAAATATCATTTAATGGTATAGGTGGTAGTGCAATTACCATTGGTTCATGTAGAAATTGATAATTCAATATATGAATTGAAAATGTTTATAGTACCAAACGAAGTCGTAAGAGTACCTGTAATTTTAGGTATGAACTTCTTTCGAAAAACACGAATAGAATTTTGTAAAGGTAAAATAAAAAATTTTCCAAATGATATCTTTATTGAAAAAAATGAAGATGATGACAATCTTGATTTTCTGAAATGCTACAATTTCAAAGAAAATGATTATGAAGAAATTGATTTAAGTCATATAAGTAATTTGGAAATCAGAACTTCAATTTCGAATCTAATAAACAATTATATTCCAAAGAAGATACTAGATTCGCCAATTGAAATGAAGATAATTTTAAAAGATGAGTCACCAATTTATGATATGCCTAGAAGGTTACCATATCAACACAAGTTGGAAATCGAATCTCAAGTCAATTCGTAGTTAGAAGACGGAATAATCGAAGTAAGCAATGCTGAATTTGCTAGTGCGGTAGTTTTAGTAAATAAAAAGAATGGATCTAAAAGATTATACATCGATTATCGTCGTATCAATAATCAAATAATAAAAGACCGATTCCCAATTCCCATAATTGTGGATCAATTAAACGAACTACAAGATGCCAAATTTTTCACGACGTTAGATTTGACATCTGCATTTTTTCATGTTCGTGTTTCCGAAGATTCGCGAAAATACACCAGTTTTGTTGTTGATAATGGTCAATACCAGTTTAAGTACTGAGCATTTGGATTTTTGTAATAGTCCAGCAGTATTTCAAGATTTATCTAAACTATTATGTAGACCACTAATTAAAGCTAAGATTGTTACCACTTACATGGATGATTTAATAATTCCCTCAAAATCTGAAGAGGAAGGTGTTAAGAAGTTTTAAAAATGTCTTCAATGACATACACATGAATCACCTAACCCATGTCTTTAAGACAGACCCAAGACAGCCTACTGACATCACCATACAAATGTCACAAGTCGTCTGCATGACATGTCTTGGGTGTGTCTTGCATGACATGTCTTGGGTCTGTCTTCCATTACGTGTCTTTGGTTTGTCTGGCAAAACTTGTATGTTTGTTTTTGTGGGAAAAAAAGTTCATATTATATATGAAAATCATTATTTTTTATTTCAAAACTAATAAAATACATTTAAAACTAATCAATTAAAACTTTTAGCAATAATTATAAGTCAAAATATGATTGAAAAAAAAGTAATTAAAGAAATTCAACATTTTTTTCCGCAAGACAAATACAACAAATTACTGTCTGACACTGAATAAAAAATATATACAAAAAGTATAAGTTTTTTTTAGTTTTTGTAATAGTTCCCAGAGTTTTAACCATCGCCTAGAATGAAATTTTATATTTTGAAAAATATTGTATACCTATCTCTTTCTTTGTAATACATTTTAAAATACCCAAGACATACTAGTGACATATCTTGGGTCTGTCATGCAAAACAGAATTTTTGTTGGGATCCCAGCAAACATATCTTCAGTGACATACAAATGAATCACCATAGACATGTCTTTAAGACAGACCTAAGACAGACTGCTGACATCGCCATACAAATGTCACAAGTAGGCATGCATGACATGTTTTTGGTTAGTCTTGCATGACATGTCTTGGGTATGCCTTGCATGACGTGTCTTCGGTTTGTAAGACGTGTATTATGTTTGCTCTTGTGTAAAAAAAATTCATATTATATATGAAAATCACTATTTTTTATTTAAAAACTAATACAATACATTTAAAATAAAACTAATCAATAAAAACTTTTAACAATAATTATAAATCAAAATATGACTGAAAAAAATGTAATTAAAGACATTCAACATCTTTGTTCCGCAAGCCGCAAGCCAAATACAATACATTACCCAGCAAACTTGTCTTCAATGACATCCCAGCAAACATGTCGTCAATGACATACATAAAAAGAAAATAGTCACCAGAGTCCTTTCTTGCATGACATGAATTTCTTTAATTACAATTTTTTCAATCATATTTTGACTTATAATTATTGTTAAAAGTTTTTATTGATTAGTTTTATTTTAAATGTATTGTATTAGTTTTTAAATAAAAAATACTGATTTTCATATATATGATTTTTTTTTCAACAAGGGCAAACATAATACACGTCTTACAAACCGAAGATACGTCATGCAAGGCATACCCAAGACATGTCATGCAAGACACACCCAAGACATGTCATTAAGACAGAACCAAGGCAGACTGCTGACATCGCCATACAAATGTCTCAAGTCGTCATGCATGACATGTCTTTGGCTTGTCTTGCATGACATGTCTTGGGTATGTCTTGCATGACGTGTCTATGCGATGGTTAGGACTCTGGTGACTATTGAAATATGTTATTTCGAAAAATATTGTATACCTATATCTTTCTTTCTTAAATATTTAAAATCACCCAAGACATACTAGTGACATGTCTTAGGTCTGTCATGGAAGACAGAATTTTTGTTGGGATACCCATGAATCACCCAAGACATGTCTTTAAGACAGACCCAAGACAGACTGCTGACAACGCCATACAAATATCACAAGTCGTCATGCATGACATGTCTTGGGTGTGTCTTGCATGACATGTCTTGGGTATGTCTTGCATGACGTGTCTTCGGTTTGTAAAACGTGTATTATATTTGTCCTTGTGGAAAAAAAATTCATAATATATATGAAAATCACTATTTTTTATTTAAAAACTAATAAAATACATTTAAAACTAATCAATAAAAACTTTTAGCAATAATTATAAGTCAAAATATGACTGAAAAAAATGTAATTAAAAATATTTACAATTTTTTTTTCCGAAATACAAATACAATACTTTACTGGCTGACACTGAATAAAAAAGATATACAAAAAATAGAAGTTTTTTTTAGTTTTTGTAATAGTCACCAGAGTCCTAACCATCGCATAGAATGAAATATTTTATTTCGAAAAATATTGTATACCTATGTCTTTCTTTCTAATACATTTTAAATTACCCAAGACATACTAGTGACATGTCTTGGGTCTGTCATGCAAGACAGATTTTTTATTGGGTACTGGCTGATACTGAATAAAAAAGATATACTGGTTTTTTTAATTTGGTGAAAAGGCGGTTCAGAAGCGGTACTTTTTTGGTTCGCCAAAAGCGAATTCGTTTAATGTCTTGAAGGGTAGAAAAGACCATATTAGATATTTTGTTTGATTGTAATGAAAAGATTCGTGACTATTCAACTTCGTCGTTTTACAAAAATAAGTAATTTATTTATTTATTATTATTTTCTTATGGCTTGTAAATTTAAATATTTTAAAATATATGGTAAGTAAAAATATGAACGTTATATGTCTATAAGACTGTAGAGATTTTATGTGCAACGACTCGTATATTTTTCTTTATTGAATTTAATTTGATTATTTTCAATATCCATCAAAAATTACTTTCCTTTGTTTAGTGAAGGTCTAGATATGGAACGCTAATTAATGTCTTGCTTAATAGGCTCAGAATTTAAGTACTCATCGTGTTTTGCAAGGATGTAACAAGTGATAGATTTTCTTTATTGTGTTTGTTAAGTTATTAACCATAATTAAATCCTTATAATTTTATATACCTATTTGAGATGTTAGCATTTGTTTGTTTTGTGATTAATTCGGAATTTTTTTTTGAGTTATAAATGTTGGATTTTTTTTTACTTTATTCAATAATCCGAGTATACCAGTTATTTTATTTTATATCGATTAAATACAGATTTACTAAAACACTATACAGACTTCATTAGAGTATTGGGTCATATTAAGTCACACATCAAAGCTTATTAAAACGCAATCACAAATTTATTATTTCTATTACAATAACAAACTTATTTAGATGTTGAATATCTGCTCAATTATGAATACTTCTTCATCTAACTCATCTGTGATTTTTTGTATGTTCAGTTCAATAATCTTTTATTATCTTCAGTTGTTAAGTGACACAATATCATTTTCATTCCAAAGTAGATACAGTATGCAAAATCCGTATTCGTACACCCTTATTTTAAAGAGAAAAGTGTCTATTGCTGTAAAAATAATACAAAATTTTATGAAATAATTTATGTATTACATTAATGGTGCATTAATTAAAAGAAAAAAAACGAAATGTACTTTTATTTTTTCTTTATTCAATAATTATTCAATAAAAAATAAAAAAAAATTCATTTAAACTTAAATAAAATCCATATTCGTACATATTAAATATTTACATAAATTTTTTTTTCGATAATTTTAATATTTTGTGGGTTATCCCTTTTGTTTTAAAATGGCCTTTAGCCTTCTAGGCATCGATTCCACAATTTTTTTTTGTTAATGAGGGTGAAATTTTAACCCACTCCGTCCTCAAAACTTCTTATTGTTTTGATTTCATATTTTTTAAATTTTTTTGTAAAAATAGACCATAAATTTTCTATTGGGTTAATGTCCGGGCTTTGTGGTGGCGTTCTTAAATATTTCGGACAATTATATAATATCCAAAGCCGACTGTCCAGCGCCGTATGCTTCGGGTCATTGTCCTGTTGAAATATAAAATTTTGTTCGCAGCCTAAATTTTTAGCTCTTCGTGTAAATTCGTCTTCAAAATGTTAATATACTTTTTGGCGTCCATTATACCATCAATTAAATGTATATTTCCAACTCCTGCTGCACAAAAACACCCCCCAAACCATCACTGACCCACCACCATGTTTAAATGAGGGGAGAAGGTTTTGCCGACACAGCCTTGTATTACGCTCACGCCAAATTTTTACCCGTCCATCTGAGATTTTTAAATTGTACTTACATTCGTCCGAAAAAATTACCCTTTTCCACAACTCCATATCCTTTTTGGAATTTTCTGGCAAAGATAATCCGTTTTTGCCTGTTGATGATTCTACCAACGAATGGTTTTCTTGCGGCTATTCTGCTTCTAAAACTAAGTTTTCGCAAGTAATTTCGGACGGTTTGTGCAGTAACTTTATGCCCATATATTGTTCTAGATCTGCAGCTAGTTTTACACCACTGACTAGGATCTTTTCGGATTTGGCGCAGTAAAAAGGACTTATGTCTCCTGTTTAATACAGATCTGTTTATATTTCGCGGGTTTTTCTCGATTTGGCTATATTTTGTATATGCATTTACCACATATTGCACCGTAGATCGACTTCTTTTAATTATTGACGATATTTGTCGTAGAGATTTACCGTCTAAAGGTAAATCTATTACTATTTTTCTAACATTGTTTGTTAGTTCACTGGATTTTCGACTCATTGTAAAAATATTATTTAACTTACGCGCAGGTTTGACTAACTAAAACTAATGACGTTCTCTTAATTTCTATGAAGGATTCCAGCGACTATAAATTCCAACATAACGGTAAGATTAATTGTTCCTTGTAAAAAAACAAGTGTCTTTAAATGACATTTTTTAATGTATTATTGAATAATTATTGAATAAAGAAAAAATAAAAGTAAAGGGTGTTCAAAATTGAGGTATCATTTTGATTTTGCCGCCATTTTTTTTCTACCTGGAATTTTTATACAAGGTTTCTTCAGGTATATTCTAAATACATTAGTTAATATGGAACGTTACACGAAGGAACAACGTGTTTTTGTTATTAAAACATTTTTTGAAAATGGTAAAAGTTTTCAAGCTGTAATTAGGAAATTTCGAACAAATTTTGGTAGAGAAAATGCTCCAACAAATCGTGCCATCAAGCTGATGGTTGATAAATTTCTAGAAACTGGATCTGTTCTTGATAACAGAAGCAACATTTATCAACGTAGTGGCCGTTCAACCGAGAATGTAGCAGCTGTGAGCATAAGTGTTGAAGAAGATCCAAGAACTTCCATTCGTCATCGTTCGCAGCAATTAAACATCAAACCATCCACATTATTCAACATTTTGCATCGTGATCTCCATTTAAAGGCTTATAAGATCCAGCTGACGCAAGAATTAAAACCAACTGACCATGCATTACGTCGGCAATTCGTTTCTTGGGCAATCGAAAAACAAGAAGAAAATGAGAATTTTTTTAACAAAATAATCTTCGCCGACGAAGCTCATTTCCAGCTCAATGGCTACGTCAATAAACAGAATTGCCGCATTTGGGGTGAAGAGAATCCAAGGGTTATCTTAGAGCAACCGATACATCCACAAAAAGTTACGGTTTGGTGTGGTTTGTGGTCAGGAGGAATCATCGGACCATATTTTTTTGAAAACGCAAATGGAAATGCGATTACGGTCAATGGAAATCGCTACAGGGAGATGATCCGAAGCTTTTTGTGGCGGGAAATTGATGATTTGGACGTACAGAATATGTGGTTTCAACAGGACGGTGCCACTTGCCACCCAGAAAGAGAAACAATGGATCTTTTGAAGGAAAAGTTCGAAGATCGCATTATTTCTCGTAGAGGAGGAGTGAATTGGCCACCAAGATCGTGCGATTTCACATCGTTGGATTTTTTCTTGTGGGGTTTTGTGAAATCGAAAGTGTACAGCAATAATCCCACAACAATTCAAGAGCTTTAAAACAACATTATCGAGCAGATTTCAACCATTGAAAACAGTTTATTGAACAACGTGATTCAGAATTTTGGTAAAAGATTGGGAGCCTGCCGAGCCAGTAGGGGGGGGGGGGGCACTTGGCCGACATAATTTTTCATTATTAACCGGAACCTATTTGTAATAAATAAAAATAAAAATATATTTAATATTTAAAAAAAAAAGTCTTTTTTTATTCAAATTAAAATGATACCTCAATTTTGAACACCCTTTACATTTCGTTTTTTTTCTTTAAATTAATGCACCATTAATGTAATACTTAATTTATTTCAGAAAATTTTGCATTAAATTTGCAGTTATATACACTTTTCTCCTTAAAATAAGGGTGTACGAATACGGATTTTGCATACTGTAGTTTGATTGCACAATGAATGTTTCGTAATGATATCAATTTATTCGTTTTATGGTCATAATATAAAATATCAAAAAAAAAAATTAAATTTCAAGTAGGTATGTGCCGGTGATTATGACATTGATCTAACTCAAAAAACCAAAAAGATACATTTTCACGAGGATTTACTAATCGATAAATAATAAAAATTGAAGCCAGTTCGGGTATAGTAGTTTCTTTCTTTGGACCACCAAGCTGTCAAAATTTATAAATGGCAAATAAATGACGGACTAGGTTTTATTTGTAATTCCGGCAGCAATTTTTAATATAGATAGCAACGCTATCTATATTCCATTAATATAGAAGTAATGTAGAGTAAGTTTGTTTAGTAGGTTAATATTTTCTCCTGAGTATTTTGTGATGCCATTATAATAATAATGTGATAGTTGCAAAAATAAAATACATATACCCACTGCATCAAAAAAAAAACATCAAATTTTTTTTATTTTAAGTTCATATATTTTTCTTAAATTATTATGTTGAAATTTAATTTTTTTACATTAATTAACAAAACATATTCACTTTAAAAAAATAACAAAAAATTATAGAAATAAATTATATATGTGCCGGTGATTATGAAAGTGGTCTAAGTCATATATTTTGCGTTTCGAGATATTTAAAGATTTGTGTTTGGATAAATTGAAAAATACATACGATTTTGATAAACGAATCAAAAACAAAGTCAAGTTAACGGTTCGCTTTCTACGCAATCTTTATGATTGTGCATCAGATCACAATATTAGAGTATTCTTTACGCAAAATAAGCAAAAAATTAAATTTTTTTTAAGTGGCAAAAGGTTAGTTGTTATGCTATAATTTAAATGTAACTTGATAGTTTATTTGTGGAAAACTTAAAAATTACAAGTACGTAGTATATTAAGATTTGCTAGGATGTCAACAACTAATATAAGTAGGGAAATTTCTCAAGGCCAAGTGCCAGGAGAAATCAAAAATTAATAGTTAAATTAAAGGAAGAAGGAAAAAGTTAAAAAGAAAAACTGTAAACAGATCACGGGCAACGGTTCAAAGTGTGATTAAAAATTATAAAAAAAATAATTCGTTTGAAGGTGCGCCAGGGTAGGGGTCGAATAAAATTGTTGTCTGAACGTGTTCAACGAAAAATTGAAAAACTAGTGAAAAATGATCCTAAAATTGGTGCTCCAAAAATAACGGCACTTTTAAAAACGGATTTGGATGTATCAGTTAAACTCCAAACTGTAAGAAATTTTTTACATACAAAAGGCTATAAAGGATGTGCTGCACGAAGAAAGCCATATTTATCAAAAAAAACAATATCAGCAAAAGACTAGCTTATGCCAATGAGTTTAAAGATAAGTCCGAAGAATTTTGGAACTCTTGCGTGTTTGTCGATGAATCCAAATTCAACATTTTCCACTCTGATGGTCGTAGATATGTATGGCGAAAACAAGGTACTGCAGCAAAAGACAATAAAAATATTACACCTACTATCAAGCACGGTGGCGGAACCGTCATGGTGTGGGGTGCGATGGGTGCAGGTGGGGTTGGGAATCTGGTATTTGTTGAGAACACTATGAAAAAAGAACAATACTTGAAGATTTTACACGATAATTTGAAAGCAAGTGCAGCGAAAATAGGAATTGCAGAAAATTTCATGTTGGTTCAAGACAATGATCCAAAACATTCATCTAATTTAGTAAAAACTTGGCTTATTCTAAATATTAAATCAACTTTGCCACAGTCGCCAGATCTCAACCCCATCGAGCATCTATGGGATGTTCTCTGCAAACGATTTTTTTTTTTTTTATTGTATGTTTCACATCATTAGAACTAAAACTGGTCCGTAGGACCAACCATCAGTTATTCTTTGTTAATTCTTATTCTAGGTTTATGAAAATTTTAGAATGTCCGGTGCCTGTCTAAAAATAATGCTGTTTTTACAATAAGTCGATTGGTCTTTTTCTTTTGAGCCTTCTACTTCTGTCTGTGACCTCCGCCAATGATCCTGCTTCTTCATGTACGTGGTTAAGTAACTTTGTGTGAAGCGTGGTAGCAACCTTTTTAATTTGATACTCTACACAGTTTATCTTTAGATCTTTATGTAAGTCACTATTTCTCACATACCATGGCGCGTTGCCTATGTTTCGGATTACCTTGTTTTGGAACCGCTGTATTTTTTCAATATGGCATTTTCCCGCACACCCCCATAGCTGTATTCCATACAACCATACCGGTTTAAGTATTTGATTGTAGAGCAGTATTTTATTATAAGTTGACAAATTTGAAGTCCGCCGATGAGCCAGTAGATTTTGTTGTATTTAATTTTGAGTTCTGTTAGCTTAATCTTAATGTGCTCCTTCCACTTGAGCTTCGCGTCTAGTGTCATGCCTAAGTACTTAGCAGTGTTTGCATATGGAACTAAATTACCATTTAGCTGAATTGATGGAATTTGTTCAATTTTCCTAGTTGTGAAAATTATATGCGTAGATTTGTCTTCATTAATCTTGATTCTCCATTTATCGGTCCAGTTCTGGATTACGTTGTTTGCAAGTTGAGTTTTTTGCTCTGCGTTTTCTACATTACTCGCTGTAGTGATTATTGATGTGTCGTCTGCAGACGTAGCTACTAGTACTTCATCTGGGATTGGCAGATCGCAAGTGAAGAGGAGTTATAAAATTGGCCGTAGAATACTTCCCTGTGGTACGCCAGCTTCTATATTTTTTAGGTCTGAGAATTCATCGTCCTTTTTAACTCTAAAGCATCTGTTTTTAAGGTATGATACCAGAAATTCTACATGCTGCATCGGTAATAACTTGTTCAATTTATGTATTAAACTTTCGTGCCAAACCTTATCGAAGGCTTGTGCTATGTCTAAGAAAATTGCTGAGCTATATTGCTTGTCGTTTATGGCATTTTCAATTGTATTTGTGATACGATGAACTTGCTGAATAGTTGAGTGACTTTCTCTAAAACCAAACTGGAAGGAAGGTATTAGTTTTTTCTCATCAACTATTGTTTTTAAGCTTTGCAGAACTTCTCCATTAGTTTTGACATAATCGGTAAGAGTGATATCGGTCGATAAGATTTGGCATTGTTTGGTGGTTTACCCGGCTTTAGTATCATAATGACCTCTGCTACTTTCCACGAATCCGGGACCGTTCTTAATCTAAAGCTTGCGTTGACTAATTGTGTTAGCATAACTATTCTTTTTCTTGGTAATTGAGCTAGAATTTCAGCGGTTATCAAATCGTAACCTGGAGCTTTGTTTTTTTGCCATTTTTGTGATTGCTTCAAATACAGCTTTAGGAGTAACTGTCTGTTTTTTTAGAGAGAAGTCTGTTTTTTTATCTGCGGTTAGGTTTTCCAGGTAATTTAACATGTTGGTTTCCTTAATCTTCTGTATTTCTCTTTTTAGCTGTTGCGTTTTGTTGTTAAGTATGTTTTTATGCACCGGATCTCAATGCTACCAATGCTTTAATTTCCCTTGGATAGTTTATACCTTTAGTCCGTAGTATTTTATTTCTTGTATTGTTCCAAGCTGCATTTTGTATTACTTTTGTAAACTTCATTACTTCTTCTTCTAGTTCTTCTCCGTTTCTTATCTTAACTTTTAGGTTTATAGAATTTTCTACTTCGACTTTAAAACTTCTCCAGTCTGTTGACGCGTTCGGTAATGTTGGTCGTGCAGCTTTCTTGATGATGCTTTCACTTAGGTTCAATATAACTGCTGAATGGTATGAGTTTAAGTCGTAATTATCTTCTAATTCCACATAGTTGGCGGAAACTTTTTTTTATTATTATCTGTTGGCCAATATGTTGGTCTCCCAGTTGAGTGAAAGTTACCTCCATTTTGGACAATAGCAGCTAGTAATTGTTTTCCTTTGGTGGTAGAGATCCTTGATCCCCAGTTAATATGTTGATCCCCAGTTAATATAAGCATTGAAGTCTCCTACTAAATATCTTTCACCTAGTTTTTGTAGTATATTTAGGTAATCTTGCGTTTTCATGTTGAACTTCGGGGGACAGTAAATTGCACCAATATTGAGTTTTTGTGTTCCCGTTTCTACTACTATCATTGAGAGTTGGACTTGATCTGTTTGGATGCTATGTTCTAGGTAGTGTTTTATGTTTTCTTTCTGGCACTTCCTCCTTTCGCTTGCTCTTCAGGATGGTTGGTGAAGTAGCTTTTGTAACCTTTAGTGTTGATAAATGTTTGGTTTGTCATATGCGTCTCCGAGCAGCCATATGTCTATATTTAATGTGTTGAGAAATATTTCTAGTTCTTTTATTTTGTTTTTTATTCCATTTGGGTTCCAAGTTGCTATTCTTATGTCCTTTTTTGTCATATTGCGTTCGATTGACGTGCACAAGATTCAATTCTGTCCATTCTCCTTGCCAAGTTGTTGATTGCTTCCATTATATTTTGTAGCGTAATATTTTGGTTGTGATTTTCTCCTGGGTTTGTACCATGAGCTTCTGACGACATGTTGTTTCTTGCGGCTTGTGCATAGCTGACTCCACTGGTGATCTGACTCATTTGTATGTTACTCGGATTTACTCTGTTATTTACTTGATTTTGTCTTCTCTTTTGTAGCTCTTTCGCTACGGTACATCCCCTATAGTTAGCCGGGTGGTTTTCTGAAAAATGTGAACATTTAGCTGGTGTTTCTCTCGTTTTTATACAGTCCGATGTAAACAATAAAAACCAAATATTTCACATAGTTACTGTACACACAACTTTATGATAGACCCACCGATGGAAAGCTTGATTTATTGAGACCAGATGTAATCGATAGAATTTAAAAATTAGGCCGGTAGGCCGGTATTATTTTGCCAAAACACCTTTTTCCGAATAAAAATGTAATTTTATATAGTAAATGTGCACCAATAATAAAGTGTGACCACTCGTTGGAAAGGTATTTAAGAGTGGAATACGATGTCAGTAACCGTGACATCGTATTTCTACCGATAGAGGCGCTGAATATATAAAATATATAAAATTTTAATTTTTAAAATGTGATTTCCAATAGTTAATAATTCCCAAAAATTAGGTTTAATGTCGCATATGAAAGGTAGTAAGTAGTAGTATCAAATCACAGTTGTTATAATTTTAGTTTCTGCCACTAGAGAGTGTAACATATACTCAAAATATGCAATTATTTATTAAAATTCAAAATTACAATTTCTGTTAAATTTTACATTTTTCTGTTAAATTTTACACTTTCTGTTATAGTTACATTTTCCTGTTATATTTTAAATTTTCTGTTAAATTCTACATTTTCTGTTAAATTTTACATTTTCTGTTAAATTTACATTTTCTGTTAATTTTAACATTTAACATTTTCATTTTCTGTTAACTGGTTTTGGGCCCGTTTGACCTATGGACTAAGCAACAAAATGTACTCTTCACGAACTTTTTGAAACCCAAAATGATTTTTTTTGATTTTGGGCCCCACTTGACCCACGGCAATCCCCGGACTACCACCCATTGAGATCAACTCTTCAAGACCCTTCATTTGATACCCCATATGATTTTTTGTATTACAGGGCCCAACATTGCCCCCGTTTTGGGCCCGACATGACCCACGGCGCCCCCGGACTACCACCCAATGTGATGTGCTCGTGAAGACCTTTCATTTGATACCCCACATGTTTTTTTGTATTATGGACCCCACATTGCCCCTTTTTTGGGCCTGACATGACCCACGGCGCCCCCAGACTACTGCTCAATGAGATGTACTCGTCAAGACCTTTCATTTGATACCCCACTTGATTTTTTGTATTATAGGGCCCAACATTGCCCCCGTTTTGAGCCCGACATGACCCACGGCGCCCCCCGACTACAATCCAATGAGATGTAATCGTCAAGACCTTTCATTTGATACCCCACATGGTTTTTTGGTACATTCAAAAATAAAACGGCCCTCCGCGCCCCCTTCCCCCTCCTCAAAAAGGCCCCAAATTGGTTCTGCTTGCCATGACACTTTGCTTAAAAGCGCAGTACTCACAAGTGTGATGTCAGGCGAGCTAGAACAAGTAGGTGTTATTCTGTTAGGAAAATCTTCGTTGATGGTAATGAAGTCAGAGTCCTCAATTTGTTCGACGAGGCTGTTGCCACGATTGTCGTCAGGTATGGCAGAGTACCAGAGTTGGTGGTGAGCATTGAAGTCACCCATAATGATGGTACTCTGTCCCAGTAGGATGTTTTGAAGTGTTGGTTGGTAGTTTGTACCAACACTGCTTACTGGTGGTATGTAAACATTGGTGAGTGTTAACTCAACAGCCCCAGCTCAAACTACAATGCTCATCGTCTCAAGATGAGGATCGGTGATCGATCTAGTGTCGTGGTCCGATCTGAAAATGCTGCCATATTAGTGCTGTTAAAGGTGGTGAAGTGGTCCGATCTGAAAATGCTGCCATATTAGTGCTGTTACTGGAGGCCAGGTCTTCTGACGACGTAGCACTATTACCGCTATCATCGTCTGAAACTGATCTGCGAGCACAGCCAAATTTTGCATTGAAATCGCCTAAAAGCAACAAAGTATCTTTTTTTATTTATTAATTTCATTACCTCGTTTGTACATGTACAACATAGAAAACAACATAGAAAACAATAATATCAATGATGAATGGAAGAACATTGAAACAGCAATAACAAACGCAGCCAGGGATAACATAGGTAATAAAATACCTACGAGGAATGCAGAATGGTTTGATTGGGAGTGCAGAAGTGCAATAAACATAAAAAACAATGCACGATTAAAATTGATACAAAGAAGTACAAGAAGAAATCGAGACGATTATGTAAATAAAAGAACTAATGCAACAAAACTATGTAGAAAAAAGAAAAAAGAATGGATGAAAATGAACATAATGAAAATACAAACGGAACATAATCAGCGAAATATAAAAAGTTTGTATGAAAACATCAAGAAGGAAACAAGGTGCTTTCAGCCAAGATTAAACATCTGCAAGGATAAACAAGGTGCTATAATATCAAATGAAAACGAAGTTATTAACAGATGGGCTGAATACTTTGAAGAACTACTGAATATGCCACAAACAGTGAATGAAAGTGAGGATGATATTATCTATACTGCTGAACCATGTATTTCGCCTCCGACCTATAATGAAGTGGTAAATGCAGTTCTTAAAATAAGCAATAACAAAGCACCTGGAGAAGATACTATAACAGCTGAACTATTAAAAAATGGAGGGGAATTTCTTCACAATAAATTACATAATCTAATATGCAAGATATGGGAAGAACAAATCATGCCAGATAAATGGAATATTGGACTGTTATGCCCGGTACATAAAAAAGGAGATAAAACGCAATGTGAAAATTACAGAGGAATTATGTTACTGAATTGCGCATACAAAGTATTATCTAACATAATTTATGCAAGGCTAATACCCTATGCTGAAGAAGTGATCACGGAATACCAATGCGGTTTCAGGAGTCAAAGATCAACAGTAGACCAACTTTTTGTAATGAAACAAAGTATTGAAAAATGCTATGAATACAATAAGGACTTACATATTTTATTTATTGACTTTAAACAAGTATTCGACAGCATAAATAGGCAAAAAGTTTTAACATCATTATTAAGACAAGGAATTCCGCTTAAACTAGCGGAACTGGCATTAATGACAATGAATAGCGCTAAGGCCAAAATATTAGTCCAAGGACAATCATCAGTTGAATTTGACGTAAATTCAGGAGTAAGACAAGGAGATGCACTATCTGGTTTACTTTTTAATATGACATTGAACTTCGCCATAGGAAAATTTGACAAAGGTGGAAACATATTCTCGAAAAGCTACCAAATAATAGCTTATGCTGACACGATATCGCAATTGTAGCAAGTAGCTATAGAGATATGATAGAAGCTTTTGTAAATATTGAAAAAGAGAGTATTAAGGTCGGACTAGAAATAAACGAAAATAAAACAAAATACTTAAAAATCTCACGTGATGAACATAGAAGATTGGCCCAGAATATTACAATAGGAGAATATAACTTTGAAGGGGTAAAGAATTTCACTTACCTTGGCGTAATAATAAAAAATGACAACAGTATGCACTACAGCATACAAGATCGCGTGAAAGCGGGTAACAAATGCTACTTTGCTAATAAAAAATTACTGACCTCAAAATTACTATCAAGACAGACAAAAACCTTAATTTATAAGACCATCATACGACCAGTAGCCACGTATGGATGCGAAGTATGGACGTTAACCACAGCAGATGAAAACTGTTTGAGAATATTCGAAAGGAAAATATTAAGAAAAATTTATGGTGCAAAAAGATTAGAAAATGGCGAATACGAAAGAAGATCTAATAGTGAACTAGACCAACTAATACAAAGTGAAGACATAGTGCGTTTCGTAAAGGCACAGCGCCTGAGATGGGCTGGTCATGTAGAAAGAATGAAAGAAGATAGAGCACAGAAAATAATATTCAACAGGCGGCCGGATGGTACACGAGGACGAGGGAGACCAAGAGCCAGATGGTCTGACAATATCGACAGAGATATAAGAACCCTAAATATACAAAACTGGAGAGCGGTAGCTAAAAACAGAAACGAATGGAGGCGAATAGTGAAGAAGGCCAAAGCTCACCCCGGGCTGTAGCGCCATATGATGATGATGATGATGATTACCTCGTTTAATTCTTCGTAAAATCCATCAGATATTTCTTTATGTGCGTCCGCAGTTGGTGCATATACTTGAATTAAATTAAAATTATTATATTTAATTTTTAGTTGTAGTAACATGATTCTGTCTGAATGGCATATCACAATATTAACTAGACTTTTCAATTCTTTCTTTATCAAGAAACCAACACCATTCCAACATATATCATTATTACCTGAATAATAAAAATAACCATTGTCCCTAACCATTTCACCACTACCTTTCCAGTGGACTTCGCTAATACCTAATACATCAATATCCAATCTTTCTCTTTCCAACTCAAAATTATTTATTTTATCAGGTTCAGCTAGACTGCGAACGTTCCATGTTGCTATTTTCAACTCATTATCTTTATTTTTGTACTTCATTGTTTCTTATGTTGTTGTTTAAATGTAGATAATATTCTACTAGGGATAATTTCTCTTTTTAAGGTGGTTTCCCGTTGCCTTCCTTAAATTTCTATTTTAAATATTTACGTTTAATCAAAAATCTTAGTCCTTTAGAATAGCTAGGTTCGTGCCTTAAGTATCAACCGGTTACTTTTTATGGCTTTTTTTAAAAAAAAATCCCTTGTTAACGCTTTTCTGTCCGTCCGATGTAAACAATAAAAACCAAATATTTCACATAGTTACTGTACACACAACTTTATGATAGACCCACCGATGGAAAGCTTGATTTATTGAGAACCAGATGTAATTGATAGAATTTAAAAATTCGGCCGGTAGGCGGCGCTATTTTGCCAAAACACCTTTTTCCGAATAAAAATGTAATTTTATATAGTAAATGTGCACCAATAATAAAGTGTTGGAAAGGTATTTAAGAGTGGAATACGATGTCAGTAACCGTATTTCAAATTTATACCGATAGAGTCGCTGAATACTAAAATATATAAAATTTTAATTTTTAAAATGTGATTTCCAATAGTTAATAATCCCCAAAAATTAGGTTTAATGTCGCATATGAAAGGTAGTAAGTAGTAGTATCAAATCACAGTTGTTATAATTTTAGTTTCTGCCACTAGAGAGTGTAACATATACTCAAAATATGCAATTATTTATTAAAATTCAAAATTACAATTTCTGTTAAATTTTACATTTTTCTGTTAAATTTTACACTTTCTGTTATAGTTACATTTTCCTGTTATATTTTAAATTTTCTGTTAAATTCTACATTTTCTGTTAAATTTTACATTTTCTGTTAAATTTACATTTTCTGTTAATTTTAACATTTAACATTTTCATTTTCTGTTAACTGGTTTTGGGCCCGTTTGACCTATGGACTAAGCAACAAGATGTACTCTTCACGAACTTTCATTTGAAACCCAAAATGATTTTTTTTTGATTTTGGGCCCCACTTGACCCACGGCAATCCCCGGACTACCACCCATTGAGATCAACCCTTCAAGACCCTTCATTTGATACCCCATATGATTTTTTGTATTATAGGGCCCAACATTGCCCCCGTTTTGGGCCCGACATGACCCACGGCGCCCCCGGACTACCACCCAATGTGATGTGCTCGTGAAGACCCCACGTGTTTTTTTGTATTATGGACCCCACATTGCCCCCTTTTTGGGCCTGACATGACCCACGGCGCCCCCCCAGACTACTGCTCAATGAGATGTACTCGTCAAGACCTTTCATTGGATACCCCATATGATTTTTTGTATGATATGGCCCAACATTGCCCCCGTTGTAGCCACCACATGACCCACGGCGCTCCCCGGACTTCCACCCATTGAGATCTACTCTTCAAAGACCTTTCATTTGATACCCCACATTATTTTTTGTAATATAGGGCCCAACATTGCCCCCGTTTTAGGCCGACATGACCCACGGCGCCCCTCGGACTACCGTCCAATGAGATGTACTCGCCAAGACCTTTCATTTGATACCCCATATGATTTTTTTGGTACATTCAAAAATTAAACGTACCTCCGAGTTCCCTTCCCCCTCATCAAAAAGGCCCCAAATTTATATGGTACCAAGCATTTGATGACACGAGCTCAACTTCTCAACTTCTAAATCAAGCCGTTTAAGAGTTATGGCCAGGTGAGGAGATATATATATATATATATATATGTATATGTATATATATATATGTATGTATATATATATGTATGTATATATATATATATACCTATATACTGGAAGTGTGAATTCATAAAAAGGAAAGTAAAATAACCATTGTTCATAACCATTTCACCACTACCTTTCCAGTGGACTTCGCTAACACCTAATACATCAATATCCAATCGTTCTCTTTCCAACTCTAAATTATTTATTTTACCAGGTTCAGCTAGACTGCGAACGTTCCATGTTGCTACTTTCAACTTTTTATCTTTATTTTTGTACTTCATTGTTTCTTATGTTGTTGTTTAAATGTAGATGATATTCTACTAGGGATAATTTCTATTTGGTGGTTTCCCGTTGCCTTTCTTAAATTTTTACTCTAAATTTTATCAATTTATTACGTATTGTGAATCTCTTGTCCTTTATCGTTCCGTTTCGTACCAGATTTACTTGATTTGAATATTATTATTTATGTTGTATTTTTTTTAACTAATTATTCGCATGACTCAAAATCGTTGTCCTTTAGATATACCAGGTTGTACCAGGATTCACGTGTTTTATTCAACTTATTCAGTTGCTTTTAGGTTGATGGGTTGCTTCAGTAGCTTCTGATTTATAATAATTGGTGTCAGTTTTTTTCGGTCGGCCTACCCTATTAGATCTGTTGTGTATTGTTTTTTTCTTCGTATCTACGTTATCTCCAATTCTTTTTGTTCTTTCGCTGATTATAGTTTCTTCGCCATCAAGTTCTACCTCAATTGATTTTCTTTCTGATATAATTTTATTCTTCTTTATTGTTACTGTTTTATCTTCTTCCAGTTTTTTTTGTAGCTTCAAATGCCTTTCTTCGCTGGTCTCTTTGAGCTAGCGTAAAATCACTTTTAATATACTACGGGGTTCCTACCAGAGCTTTTTTATTTTTCAAAATTTCTATTTTTTTTCCGTATGCTGGTCAATCCGACTATAATCGGTCGTGAAGTTGTATGTTTACTAGACTTCCCAATCCGATGAATAAAATTGATATCACCTTTGTATATAAATTTATATAGAAGTCCCACTTGACTGATTTTTTTTAATCGTGGCTACGAAAGAAGTGCTAACTAAAATATAGTAGGGACATAATTTTTGATTTAACAGGGCCATCTACATTTGAATAACTGAAACAATTCAAAATGGCAAATTTGTGTATATTTGTTATTTTTTTTATTTCTTTTTCTTGGTACAGAAGTGTAAGGGGGGAAGAAAATATATAGAAAAAAAATTTTTATATGCGTATTTGAATAATTTTTAATGAATTTTAGAATAGAAACAGAATTTTTTGTTAAATTGCAAGCGATGGTGAAGTAAGGGGGAAGAAAACATATGAGATTTTTTTTTATGGATGTGCGTATTTGAATATAATTTTCTGAGCTAATTTAAGATTGAAAATATTTTTTTTATTTTTCAATTCTTAAATTCTTGGGGAAGAAAATATATCAGATTTCTTTCTAGAATGTTCTAGAATGTTCTAGAAATCGAATAATTTTCAAGAATTTATGAATTAAAAATGTTTTTTGTGTTATCATACCTTGGCGATGGTGCCGATTTTATAAAATTTCCTAATTTTTTTATTTTTATTGGTCTGGATGAAATGATGAATGGCTTATTTTCATCTGGGATTTTCTCTGATACCACTGGATGGATTGGGCTGATATCTGGTAAACACACTCATTATTATATACGGCTTTGGTGTAACCTTATCTTGGTTGGTTATTTTTTCTTCTAATACTTTAACTTTGGTTTTCAACACCTCAATTTCCTCACTATTCTTTATACAAATTAAATTTATTGCACTTACAGTTTCTTGCTGACTTTTTTCAATTTTAACTTCTAACTCGTCCTTCAAATTCTTGATTTGTTCGTTAGTCTTGGCAAATTTTTCTTCAATTAGCTTCACCAGTACATCAATTTCAGTGCTATCCATATCACCTTTTATTTTCGTTGTGTATGCTGTCAGATGATTGACAATTAAATTTAATTTGACTAAATTATTTTCTCTATTGTTTCGATGGTGGTTTAGGTTATGTATTCACCATAAATCTGATACTAGAAATATATAATTATTTTTACTTTTCCTATTAAATTTTTAACTTATCCATGGTATAATAATCTATAAGGTAATATATTGCGCATGCATGTTTCTATCTCTTTCTCAGATTGTGACGTAAGCTGGCGACCACTTTTTTATATTTGCACTAGTTTTGCATATATATATGTGATATTGTATTAGGAAATATATGAAATATCATTATACAAATTAAATTTATTGCACTTACGAAGACCCTTATATTTTATTAGGATTTATTTAATTATGGATTTGTTGGAAAATCTGAAAAAACCTTATAAATATTTTAATAAAAAAAAAACCATAATTTGACAAATAACTTTAATTAATTGTTTTATTTAATTTTTTGTTATTGCCATCAATTTTGTATTGTAATTGTGAATTTAAAATTCTTATTTTAAAATACATTTTGCATTTAAAAAACAATTTTTTTTTTACATCTACGTGTAGATCAATGTTTTCCGATGTTTCCAATAAGTTTTATATATAATTTTGACCAACTTTTAATTTATCTTCATTGTGCTTATTAAAAATATTCTCTAAAAAAGTTAATTTATCTACAAAAATAACATTTGGTTTTTGTAGTCCCCCTTCGTTGATATGGTCCGTCCAAGTAAATCCAGAAGGTCAATTTTCGGAATATTCAGCAACGACTTGCTATCGATAGTCGATAGTCTGGTCGTGTCGATTTTTATTTTGTATTGTCTAATTGTATCGCCTCGTCTAAAAAGTATTGTCATATCACATTTAAAATTATATTACATTTTAAAACTAATTGTGAGTCGATTTGTATGTGTTTATATGTATGGGGATTTTAATAGATTGATGGCGATTACATTTTAATTCGCGACAGATAACGAATTGGGTGCATTATTTTCAATTAAGCAGTTAACTTGGGCTGATATTTGGTAAACACATTCATTATAGTGGTCTGGATGAAATGATGAATAGGCATATTTTCATCTGGGATTTTCTCTAGCACCCTTGGATGGATTGGGCTGATAATTAGTAAACACATACATTATAGTGGTCTGGATGAAATGATGAATCGGCATATTTTCATCTGGGATTTACTCTGGTCCCTCTGAATGGATTAGGCAGATATTTGGTAAAAACATTCATTATAGTGTTCTATTGTTAACTATGCTAGTGCTCCTCCATTATTTCCCACAATGTACCAGAAATCACGTTTTCATCATATAACCATCTTCCAAGTAGAGCTAATGGAGGAGCAAGAGCATAGTTAACAATAGAACACTATAATGAACTATTTCCTAAATATTTAGTAGTAGTAGCATGAGCTGCCATAACATTTAATTGGGTTGTCTCCATTATTTTGTAACAGGTGGGCCAATAATATTATACAATAAGTATAATATTATTTATAATATTATACTTATTTTTTTTATTAATATTAATATTAATTAATATTAATATTTAATATTAATTTTCTTCTATCTCTTTTTCCCTCCAAGTTCGAAAATTGCCTATATTGAACATCTAATAACTTTTGAACCAATTAAAATTTTTATAGGTCTGTAAAAGCTATAATATAGGAAAATCTTTTATCTTAATTGTGAAATTAACAAATTTTTAAAATTTAATTCTTTGATGTATAAAAATACCGTTATCTTAATACAACTTTTTTTAGTTTTTTTAACACCCTGTATTTCCCAAACTGCTTATTATGGAAGGCTGAAATTTATGTACCAAAGAGATATCTAAAAAATAACTAGAGTCTCTGAAGAAATTGTATCCGTATCTCCCCTCCGCTTTACGTTGTGACCCTTCGAAAAACAAAAAATTACATTTTTAATTTACTTATATAATTATAACTGCACAATATTTTTAAAAACAAATATTGAGAAAACTTTCGAAAATCATATTTCCTTAAAGTGCATTAATTAATAAATTATAATCATTTGCCTCACACTTATAATTAATCAAAATGCTTAATCATGTAAAATTTTGCAAAAAACGAACATTTTGCATATTTTTAGGAGTTATATAAATTGAATATTGGATATTATTTCATATCACATTATGTTAAATTAAAAGCAAAATTACAGAAAACTTAAATGATAAGTTTATATATATTTTCCTGGAATAATAACTTTGAAAGGAAAAAAAAATAATAAAATCGTACAAGGACACATTTTTTACCTATATTTACCATTTCATTTTTATGTATAGTACATTGAAAATACTACTAAAAAATACTATTCACGTAAATGAATTCCCATTATTTTACAATAGCTCATAGTTCTATATGAGACGATTTTGAGGAAATGTGCTTCTGACAAACCCAGGGTTTGTTTCTCATATTTTTAAACTCTAAGATAAAATGTGCAGACAAAATGAGTCTTACAAAAGATAATTTTTGGGTACTATTGATATTTTAAATATACATATGTATTTGTTAATAATTACAATATTTTTCTTCCACCTTTTTGCTGTAATAATTCATGTTTCCTTTTTTACTTTTTTTTATATATAAATACTTAATAACACATAGTTAATAATCAATATATTGATATAATATATAATATTTCCCAAAGCTTTTATGAGATGTTTGATCCATTCAATAAGTATCTTATTGCGCGTATGCCTCCTCGTAGTTCAAAGAATTTGTAAACTCGCATAATTTTTGATTAATTCATGCAATATAATTTACATATGTAGGTATTTTGGGTCTCATTATGATATATATGTACATAATGGAATAGTTTCAGTCCTTTATTATAATAATTTCACACTTTGATAGTTATTCCTTTTAGCTCTTACATATATAATTTTTGTTTATTCTTTGACGTGTGAGTTGCTTCATCCATTCCTTATATTTAATTGTTTATACAATATGTTCTGTTTAACAATTTCGAAATGTCAATTTATTTTATTTTTAGCTTAACATTATTAAATCATCAAAAATCTAGCTTGGGACTGCTAAATCTAATTTTACAAGTAAAATTAGTACACTTTTATAATCCAAAATATATTTGATTATACTAAGGCAAATTGTGTGCTGATTTGGACGCGAAAGAAGGTAACAAACTTGTAATATGCTTTATTTTTTAAACAATATATTAATGATATTTAAATTTTAGTTATAGGAATTTTTAGTAAGGATCGAAAAAAAGGATAATTTACACAAATAAACTATAATAAAGAATTCACAGAGAATAATGGTTAAAACATTTCAAGCTTATCTACCACCAACAAACCGTACATATTCCTGCGTACACTGTAGAGCACATCTAGCCAGCCATGATGAACTTATATCAAAAGTACTTTTACTTAAGTTTCTATAATAGCACGTAAATTATAATTTTAATGATATACCTATCATATGAATATGATACAAATATTTAAGTCGATAATTACATAAAATCCTACAGCACAAATTTTTTACAGTTTAATTTTAATGAAATACACAACTAATTTTATGTACGAACTTCACGATGATGTAGAAACTTGTCGTTGACATTTACTTTGCACAACTCGCTGTTCTATAAATGTGTTGTTTTCAGAATAAGGCTCTAAAATCTTGCAAATATCATATTGCATCTATAATAATTAAACCCACTTTTCTATCTATATAAAATGTATATAAAACAGAAAATATACATGTGTGTCTTTCACAGAATCTCCTCCCAAACGGTGAACAGTGACAGATAGACAGACTTGAAATTTGGATATGTCATTCTAGCTGTCAATTCTAGGTCAACTGTGCTATTTTCAACTTGCAAGTACTCAAGTCAGTCTGTCACTCCGGCGAAAATGCAGTTTAGCTTTGTATGGCAAAAAAAATTCCCGTTATTGCGTGCGGTGAATGACTTTGAATATGACCCGAGCGAAGCCTGGTAATAAATCTAGTAAAATTAGAAAATTTTAACAAATTGAATGAATAATCGAATATTTTTCTTTGGTTTCCGCATACATTTGTGGTTCGGTGATAAATGCGCACACGAGAAATGCGCACACAGAAATTTGCGCACACAGAAATTTGCGCACACAGAAAAATGCGCACATAGAAAAATGCGCACACGAAAAATGCGCACAAGGAAATATCCGCACATGGGAAAAATAAAGGATTTATTGTTTTATTAAAATATTAAAATAAATATTAAAATAAATAAAATAATTATTTGTTAATATAATATATGAAAAGCTTTTTTTATTGGTATTATATTTCTTAAAGAGATATAAGAAAAAATTACGAAAAGGAAAAATTCATATTTACTGACAATATTAAAATTATTATTTTTATTTTATTTTCCTCAATATCTTACATATAAGGAAAAATTAAATTTTATTTTAATATTTAAATAGTTTATTTATTGCAAATTTGCCAATTTCCTTAAATATTTTATATATGTTGCAAAGAAGTAATTAAGTACTTCGGTATAATTATCTTCCTCCGGATAAGTTGCAACAAGGTAATTAAATATAATTCTAACATCCGATGATGGAACGAACGCTAATGCTGCTAAAGATTTAAGCTTTAATTTTTCGTCTAAGCTTTTACGATAATATTCACTTATGAATTAATTCGATTTTTTGATATCAATTAAAAAAGTTAATTATTTGAATATCCAGAGCAAAAAATTTTAAAAAATATACTTCGTTGCCGTAGTTACTTAATTTTACTTACATTTCATTGGATATAAAATTATGCATCTAATATATGTATATATTAAATTATATTCTAATTCTAATATAATATTATATTTTACCTTTGTTTGTTATAAAAATTGCCTGTCTTAATTTAATTTTTTATATTTTAATTCTTTTTTTTTAATTTTACTTATCTGAAAAACGTAAAAACCCAAGATTTAATATTTTCATTGACAATTTATTAGATTTGACCTCTTTTTTTATCAAAATTCTTAATGTTTAATTCATTTGTTTTAATTTTACTTATCTGAAAAACGTAAAAACCCGAGATTTAATATTTAGTCCTTTTAAAGGCGTTTTAATATTTTGAAATTAATTAATTTTTATTTTATTTTTAATTTTGATCTTATTTTTATAACAATTTTTTATATTTTTTTATAAATAACTTAAGATTTTCTAAATTACTATAATACATAAAAACAAAAAATGTTGACGAATAATTTATGTAACTATTTAAATATTAAAATAAAATTTAATTTTTCCTTATATGTAAGATATTGAGGAAAATAAAATAAAAATAATAATTTTAATATTGACAGTAAATATGAATTTTTCCTTTTCGTAATTTTTTCTTATATCTCTTTAAGAAATATAATACCAATAAAAAAAGCTTTTCATATATTATATTAATAAATAATTATTTTATTTATTTTAATATTTATTTTAATATTTTAATAAAACAATAAATCCTTTATTTTTCCCATGTGCGGATATTTCCTTGTGCGCATTTTTCGTGTGCGCATTTTTCTATGTGCGCATTTTTATGTGTGCGCATTTTTCTGTGTGCGCAAATTTCTGTGTGCGCAAATTTCTGTGTGCGCATTTTTCTTGTGCGCAAATTTCTGTGTGCGCAAATTTCTGTGTGCGCATTTTTCGTGTGCGCATTTTTCGTGTGCGCAAATTTCGTGTGCGCATTTTTCGTGTGCGCAAATTTCGTGTGCGCATTTATCCGGTCACGGATAAATATATGTAATTTCGATTGAACAAATTAAATAAAGATAAACATATTCGAAGAAATAAGGTACCACCTTAGGCTTCGCTATTCAGAAAAGACCGCTACTGCTTCCTTCCACCGTTTCCTAGTCTTGAATATATCAATTTGTATAAGTGAATATATCAATTTGTATAAGTATAACATATACTTAAAGAAAGTATATGTTGGTTGCCTTTTTTTGAATAGAGGCCAGGGTGGGTGATTTGTGACTATCACATATCACAATTGAGCATTGCGTAACGTGATTGTCACAATGATAGTCACATTTTTGTGATAGTTTTCGCGTGATATGTAATTTGTTGCCACAATGGTGGACTTTTATTTTCTTCATTTTTGTTTCAAAAATTAAGTATGCCTATATTTTCATCTGGGATTTTCTTTGGTACCTCTGGAAAATTATATATGCCCATATTTTCATCTGGGATTTTCTTTGGTACCTCTGAATGGATTGTGCCGATATTTAGTAAACACAATCATAGTGGTCCGGATGAAATGATGAAGGGCCATATTTTCATCTGGGATTTTCTCTGGCACCCCTGGATGGATTGGGCTGATATTTGGTAAACAATCATTATAGTGTTCTATAGTGAATCATGCCAGTGCTCCTCCGCAATAAAGAATTATGACAGTTCTATTTTAAATATATGTTACGCCTTGTAGCCGCAGAAATTAAAATTATAAAAACTGATTTCATACTACTACTTACTACCTATCAGGTGCGACATAAAACCTATTTTTTGGCGCTTATTGGGAAAAACATGTTGAAAAATAACATTTTACAGCTCTTAGTATTCAGCGCCTCTAGCGGTAGAAATTTGAAATACGGTTACCGGCATCTACTCTTAAATACCTTGCCAACCCTTTAAGAAAAGCTAACCGTAAACGAACCGCCGGCGAAGTCTTTTCTTCATATATGAGTTCGTTTACGAACCGCCTTGGCAGTTCGTAAGCGAACCGGAAACGTAAATGTTAGAATAAGAACAGTAGAAAAAAATACGATAAACAAACCCCGGGTTTGTCAAAAGCACATTTCCTCAAAATCGCCACATGTAGAACTATGAGCTATTGTAAAACAATGAGAATTCCTATATGTGCATATTGTGCAGTTTTAGTAGTATTTTCAATGTACTATACATAGGAAAGATAAAAAATGATATGGTAAATATAGGTAAAAAATGTGTCCCTGTTCGATTTTATTAATTTTTTTTCCTTCCAAGTTTATTATTCCAACAAAATACATATATATAAAATTATCATTTAAGTTTTCCCTAATTTTGCTTTTAATTGAACATATAATGTGATATGAAATAATATCCAATATTCCCTTTATAAAGCTCCTAAAAATATGCAAAATGTTCGTTTTTTGCAAAATTTTACATGATTAAGAATTTTGATTAATTATAAGTGTGAGGCAAATGATTATAATTTATTAATTAATGCGCTTTAAAGAAATATGAATTTCGAAACTTTTCCCAATATTTGTTTTTAAAAATATTGTGCAGTTATAATTTTACAAGTAAATTAAAAATGTAATTTTTTGATTTTCGAAGGGCCACAACGGAAAGGGGAGAAGAGATACGGATACAATTTCTTCAGAGACTCTAGTTATTTTTTAGATATCTCTTTGGTGCATAAATTTCAGCCTTCTATAATAAGCAGTTTGGGAAATACAGGGTGTTAAAAAAACTAAAAAAAGTTGTATGAAGATAACGGTATTTTTATACATCAAAGAATTAAATTTTAAAAAATTTGTTTATTTCACAAAAAAGATAAAAGATTTTCCTATCTTATGGCTTTTACAGACCTCAAAAATTTTTATTGGTTTAAAAGTTATTAGATGTTCAATATGGGTAATTTTCGAACTTGGAGGGGGAATAACTCAGAGGGGAAAAGAGATAGAAGAAAATTTTGTTCTACTGGACCTATTATTTTATTACTATCTATCTATGATCAAAATTTTAATACTCTATCTTAATAGATGTAGAAGTTTGTGTAAACGGACGGACGGACAGACGGACAGACGGACAGACGGACAGACGGACAGACAGAGTGAAACTAATATACACATTTCTTCCAATTTGGTTGGAAATGTGCTAAAAAAACGTAACGCCAAGAGTTCGCCAAAATCGGTTCGTTTACGAAACGCCGCAACGATTCGTTTTGGAACCGCCAAATTCGGTTCGTTTACGAACTGATTTTATTTCTAGAAATAAAAATACGGAAAAGTTATTTTTTTAGCATTTATTTCATATAAAAAATATAATTTTTAACAATAAATAATTATTTCACCACTGATTTAATTTTTTTTAATTTTATTACTTAATTTATTATATAAAACACAAAATTACTTATTAATATTTATTTTATTATATTTAACAAAATACTATTATAAGACACAACCTTCGTCACTCCTGTTTATTTTTGTTATGAAATTATAAAGTTTATTTTAAAAAGGCGTTACTTATCTAGTTCGTATACGGTTCGCCAAAAGCGAATTCGCTTATTTTTCTTAAAGGGAACGGGTGGTAAAACTTCATTTTTGATGCAAATTTACTATATAAAATTAGATTTGACAGTCTTATGTAGTGTTTTGTAGCGAATCTTTTGATTTCGTCATGTACTGTATTTATTTTTAAATCCCGATGTAGGTCGCTATTGCGGGCGTACCAAGGAGCGTTAACCATGTTGGGTAGGACTTTGTTTTGAAATCGCTGGATTTTATTAATATGGCATTGACTGGCACACCCCTACTAATATTTTATTGTTTGTTGACAAACATGACTTTCGGCCAATTAGCCAATATAGTTTTTTATATTTTAAATTTAGTTCGTTAATTTTGATTTTGACATGTTCCTTCCATTTAATTTTTCTGTCGAGATTCATTCCTAAATATTTGGCTGTAGTGGCGAATATTCGTCATTTTGTCTGACTGAAGTGTCTGTTTGTTAAATATGAACTGATGAATTCAACATGTTGTATGGGTAGCATGTTAAGTAATTTTTTTATGAGGCCAGCATGCCACACCTTGTCAAATGCGACATCTATAAATATTGCTGAACAAATTAATTTTTCCTCTAAGGCTTTTTCTATTGTGTCTGTAACTCTATGTATTTGGTCCACGGTGGAGTGTTTCTCCCTGAATCCGAATTGGAAGTCTGGTATTAGATTGTTATTTATTATGATTGGTTTTAGATGTTTTAAGAATAATTTTTCTACTAGTTTAGATAATATTGGAAGAAGTGAGATAGGACGGTATGATTTGGTATCCGTAGCTGGTTTACCAGGTTTTTGGAGCATGATCACTTCTGCAAACTTCCATGTCTCAGGGAAATGTTTCATCCTAAAGCAAGCATTAGTTAATAAAGTCAACATTATAATACCTTTCTTTGGTAACTGTGTTAAAACTTCAGATGTGATGAGATCATAGCCGGGAGACTTATTTTTCTTAAAACCTTTGTTTATTATTTCAGCTACTTCTCGTGGTGTAACTCTGATTATATTTTGGTTGTTTGGATTTTGAATTACGTCATTTTGTGTGTCGTCATTATTATCGTTTGGTTTGAATACTTCGGCGAGATTATCCGCAAATGCTTCTGTTTCAATGCTTCTGCTTGTCCAATCTGTTGAGGAATTTGTCAGAATTGGTTTAGGTACATATGTGATTATCTTTTCTGCGAGCGTCAATATAATACCTTAATGGTCAGAGTTCAAGTCCAGGCAGTTTTCCAACTCGATGAAATTTGGTGAGATTTTTTTCGTGATAAAGAAATCTAACAGATCCGGAATCTTGTTATTGTCGGAAGGCCAATAGGTGAGGTTTCCTGTTGAATGTGTACATCCTAGTTCGGTTATTGCGTCTTTTAGTTCTTTGCCTTTGGTGGTTGTCATTTTTTTTTAGGTTATGTCGCCTCATTTTTTTTAAGTTATGTCTAGGAGGACAATATGCAGCGGCAATTGTTGTTTTTTGGTTGAATGTTTCTACGACTATGACGGTAAGTTGGATTTTTTCTTCTTCTAGGTTTTGTTCTAGGAAATATTTAATATTGTTTTTAATTAATATTGCACTTCCTCCTTTTGCTTGATTTTGTTCGATAGGTAAGTATTATATCCTTTGAGTGAAATATACATTTGGTCAGTAAAATGTGTCTCGGAAATTAAGCATATGTCTATTTTATGATTATTTAGAAAAATTTCTAGTTCATATGTTTTATTTTTTATACCATTTGCATTCCACGTAACTATTTTTAAATTCCGTGCTATCATAATTGATTTTTTTGCTACCTTAAACCAGGAAGGTGTATTTCCAATTTGTCCATTCTGAGCGAGAGACTATTTATCATATCATAAATAATAGTAAGTAATGTTTGCTGTGCGTTTTGTTGGATGAGAATCACAAATAATACGCAGAACAGCTGTTGCTGTTCTGCGTATTATTTGTGCAAAAGAGACGTTCTCTTTGACTCCTGCATTGGATGTACTACTAGCTTGATTGCTTTTTTTTTTTTATGAATTTGTTAGAACGTTTTTTCTCTTCTGAAGCTCTTTTGCTATGGTGCAGCCCCTGTAGTTGGCAGGATGAGCTTCACCACCACAATTAGCACAGTCCCTCTTTTTGGTACATTCTATAGTTAGATGATTACCTGAACATTTAACGCAGCTAGGTTGACGTTGGCAGTATTTCGAAGTGTGACTTTATTTTCTTTTTATTATTTTATTCTCTACTTTTAATATTTTCAGGTTTTTTTCCAGCAATTCGTTTTTAATATATTCAGGATCACAGGATGGATGTAAGTGTCTGACCAACACTCTTATTGGACGTGTTTGCTTGTTCTCATATGAGTGCCATTCAAGCTTCGCTTCATTGGCGTATTTAGTTAAGTCTCTATAACCTGTTTCTGTATTTACGTTTAGTTTAATTTTTTTGTTATTTAACATGTTAGCTGTGAATTCTACCTTTTTAGATTTCAATGGTTGGTTAAGTTCTGTGTAATTATTTACATTGCTGATAATTACAGGAGGTGGTCTTGGTTTTATCGCTGGTCTAGGTGATGTTTTCATTGGATTATTAGTCAATAATAAGCTGTTATTCAACGTTGTCTTTTTTGGTTCATTTATGTAATAATTTTGTCATGATTTTTTTGATATGTTACTGTTAATGGTGAAAATCGATTTCCAGAGCTCACGTTGTCATAATTATTTATTATTATCGGCTTATTTTTGGTTAGTTTTCCAACTGGTGGTGTTTTTTTATTTGAATTATTTAGTTTTGGTATAGCGGTTTTTATTCTTTTGGCTTTCGGTAGTAAGCATTCCGTTTCTTTGGCTATATTTGTTGGTGTGGATACGCTCTCAGTTTCTGATTGAAGAGGACTATCATTGTTTTGTAGTGCTGAAATAATTTCTTTTAATTCTTTAATTTGTTGTCTAGCTTCTTTAAGATCATCTTCTAGTACTTTAATTCTTTCGCGTTCCGTTTTTGTGATGTTTATATCACTCGAAGATTTCGGGCTATTTTCTTCTGATGAAATATTCTTCCTCTTAAATGTTTTGTTATGTTGTGATTGTTGACTGCGTTTCGAACTTTGAATTATTATATCTTGTCTGAACTGTTCTTGTAGATGTATTTCCATTGCGAATGCATCGAAATCAGCTAGAGAATTGCATCTTCTTGTTCTTGGTTTCAGTGCTTCTTGACTATTTTCTATCACTGTTGTTTGTTCTTTAATTGATATATCCATTGGATTGTACTCGTTTTTCCCATCATTTTTATGCTCTTCTGTTGGCGGAGACTTTTGGACTCTTGCACTTCTTCCAAATGGATCTATAGTCAATCCTAAGCTTGTGTTGTTGTTTGAGTTTTGTTATTTAGCTGATGTTATTGCTTTTGTTAAATTAACCACTGGCGACTTATCTGATTTTAATGGAAAATCAGACAAGCCCTCGCCGACAGCCACGGCCTCTGTCGACACTTTGGTAGATATTCCTACCGTTTTTTTTGCTTCTGCTTTGTAACTCATTATTGGTTTTTGTTGTGACATTTTATACCTTCTGTCAGGTTTGTTGATACTGCCGCCCCTCTGGGAACAGACGTAGACTAGTTGGCATTCAAAAAAATTATAGGCATTTTTTGATATTCCTAAAAAATATTGCTTGACAATATAAATAATTTATTTGAAAAAAATAATTCATCCATGTTTTTTTTTTTACCAGGGGCAAAATTTTTTTCTTAGTTTTTGCTTTGTCATATACATATGGTACTCAGTATGATTATATTATATTATATTTACAATTTACATATTTTTAATATGATATTTTGCTCACAATTTTGCCAACTTTTTTTTTTGGAAGTGAAAACCTAGCTTTAAAATAAAAATATAAATTTGACAAAATATAAGTTTGTATATACATATATAATACGCCATCTATAGTTTTTTTATAAAATCTCATCTTCATCTTTCGTCCAATTCGAAATTAGATTTCGAAAGTTGGACGTCCAAAAAAATTTGATTTATGTCCTTAATATATGTTAGTACGAACTTTTCCCATGGCCATTTCTCAAAAAAATCGAGTCAAGTGATAGTACATACTATATAATTTGTCCAAAGTGTTGCCAGTACTCTACATCTACATGACCTGTGTTTATCCGAAGTTGCATTCGTGCACCACAGGCTGTTTCCGGTTCCATTAATTTTTCTATTCTACTGGATCGGATGAGCTTAAATATTGGAAAATATAACCCATTTGCTTAGGTCTGTACTTTGTATGGAAAAAAATGAGCGTATTACAATATAGTGAATTTTAAAGCTGGAAGTTTAGGAATACATTATAGTTACTATTTCATAGACATATAGTTACTCATTTAATTTCACAAACCTTTTTGTGAACTGGGATCAATATGACCCCTTTCAATAACTTGGAAAAATACTATCACGAAGAGAATTATTGCTTCCATGCCATTACGACCAGATGTGTAATCATCCTTTAATTACTTAATTTTATCAAAACGGTTTTACAATCGAATTTAAAATATACAAGAAAAGTCTGTACAAGAGAATATTCAAATAAGAAAAACAGAAAAATAACTAATGTCTGGTGCATAATCATTATTAAAAAATGACAGAAAATAGAAAAAGAGGTTTTCGGGTCAGATTGATCAAAACATTCATTAATTTTGGGTAAAGTCGTGTAAATAACGACCTTATTCCAGAAAAAGTCAGTTTTTAGCGCTTTAAAAAAAAAATCCTTTATATTAACGCTTTTCTGCCCGTTTGTCCGATTTAAACAATAAGAAGCAACTATTTTACATAGTAAATATACACATACATTTATGACAGATCAATTGACGAATGGAAGCATGACACCTCGCGGAATTTTTGAGAACCTTAATACAGAAATAACAATGGTTTACATATGTAATTTTTATATGTAAATTTGAATGGTGATTTAATAAAATTATAATTAAATGTATTAAAAAAGAGATAAATAACTTAAGTAAAAAATTAATAATATACAAAAATATGTAATTAAAAACATCTGCAAAAAATATTTGTAAAATAGGTATGCATAATGTAATTTATATTTATATTACAAACTTAAAAATTTTTTTTTGTTTAAGTTAGTAATCAAAATATACTACAATATCTGCAAAACGTATTAACAGGTGAATATTATCATCTCTCCATTCTATATTTGAAGAATTCATATCGTACCCAAGAAATTGAAATTTAAAAAAACGTTATGTTTGCATACAAAAATTTTATTTTTATAAAGCTAATATTAACACACAAATTTATTTGATTAACTTTTGTATATTTTAAATAGATTCATCATTTTTTAAAACATTTCTTTATATATATTTAATTGTTCACTAATAAATTAATTAAAAATTATATTTACCAAAAAACTCTATTTTCAAATATCTCATACAAATTTGGTATCAAAACAAATACTTTCAAATTTAATATCAAAATCAGGGTGCTAAATTTTCCCGCTGCAGCGCAAAAATCACTTTTTTTAAATTAAACTTTTAAAACTGTTAAATAAAACGTGTTTTATTTAGTTAATTTTAATAGTTCTAATATTAGCTTTCTTATAAAGTAGGCTTAACATGTTCTTTACAAGAATTCAACACTCGAACTCTCCGAAATACCATTTTTCGTCGTTTATATATTCTAATATTGCTTTCTCGGCAATATTAGAATGTTCCAATAATTTATAATAATTAAATTGCTTTTAACTACATAAATAAATTTATTAGATAACGACAAATTCATACATTAATTATGTTACCATTGCCCATTATGCTGATAACGCATTGTACTTTATTATTATTACTAAAGCTTATGTGCTTTGGTTTGTTTGCTTTTGGTTTATTTACCTTTTGTTTATATATTTCGTTCTACATATGATACATAATAATTTATGTGTGTCATTATGGTTTTGCTTTATTTTTATACAATAATTATTGTAATACGATGACGTATTTTATTATTATTTTGATTTAAACTTTCATATAATATAATGCGCTGACGGTAAAATGCGTTTTTAGGCAATGATGACATAAATGTATGAATGTTGTCACACAACAAAGCGCAGGGAAGATAATCTAAAATAAAATAAATCAGACATTCTTGTAATCATATTTTTTGCCGCTAGAGGGCAGCAAAATACAAGTAAAAACTTATTTAATATAGTAAATGTGCACTAAATTAATTTGATAAAACAATTATTAATTAGGTAAAAGAATTTGGAAATTATTATTAATTATTATTTTATTATTGGTAGTTGCCTCTCCATATTAATGAGGTCAAAAAAATTATAAATCAGGTAATAGAATTTGGAAATTATTATTTATTATTGATATGGAGGGGCTGTATTAATGAGGTAAAAGAATTTGCAAATTTTTATAATTTTACATGCATTGTATAAAAATAAACCACAAGCATATTCGATCATGATCAAACTTAGAACTATAAAAACTTTTTGTACATTGCTACGAAACTGCGCAACATATAAGATTTGCTTTTGAAGTCAAAGTAGAATTTCTTTATTTTTCGTAATTTAAAATAATAATTGAAAGCGGTTGTAAAATAAAAACTGCGGAATTGCGTTAAAACTTCATTTACAGTTGAAATTTTCGAATACGATGCTTTTGCAGTGAAGACTTATCGAACACACTACTTTTGCAGTTTTGCAGTTCCGAATTAACGAACGAACTTCTTACTTAGAACTAGGTTAGAACTGCATTATCGAAAACGCCCATTCGGTGGTTAAATGAAAATTATCCAGAACAATGTAGTGGACGCAATGGACCAATTTCATGGCCAGCAAGATCTCATGACAACATCACTTGATTTTATGTCTGCAAATTTTTGAAAGGACACGTATATGAGGCTGTAATAGAAACACGGTAGCAATTAATAAAGCGTTTAGAAAATGTGTGTGTCAAAATAAAAGAAAATCAAGAAAATGTAAACATGGTTCAAGCAATAACAAGACGACTACAACTATGTTTATTCAAAAAAAATTAGATAATTTTTAAAATTTTCTATAACTATTTTGTATAAATGTATGAATTTTAAATTATTATTATTTTATTAAAAAATACTAAATATTTACTTTTTTGTATTTTTTTTTACCTCGTGCTGGCACTTTTGTAACGGCTATAACTCATAAAGTTATAATTGTATTGAAAAAGTTAGTATAGCGTTTTTGTGCTAAATTATCTGAGCATTCTAATTATGCAATAAAAACCTTAGTGATTTTTTCGATAAAAAATAAATTAAAAAAAAAATTTATTTTACTTTGATTTTGTGTTACAACAGTAAATTAAATACGGTAAAAAAAACTAGTCCTAACATCAGGCAGGAGTAATTTATTATCTTACCAACGAGCCAACAATTTATTTACGTCAACAATTGTAGAAAATATTTCATTTTTAGTGATACAAGAAAAAATAAAATAAAATAATTTTAAAATGGCTGCCATTCTGTAACGGTACATTTCCGGAAATGTCGGGGATACTTCCGAATAACGGGCCCCGAGCTTTTAAGATGACGTCATTACATAACGGAACTTTATGACATCAGGACTCCGACTAATAATGTCATTTTACCCGCAACCCGCCATCTAGTAGCCGAAAAATGCATAACAAATTTTTAAAAAAATGCATATTTTTGCCATTTTCTCCTTAACGGTAAATTGTAGGATCCCATTTTTTTTTATTATATTTTTAGGAAGTCGTCTAAAACTGCAAATTACTAGATATAGAGGTGTAGTGAATATTTTACCGTTATTTTCATAACGGTAAGCGTTATGTGGACTTTTTTTTATTTAGTGTAATAGAGCAAAGTTTCAGATTTTTGTTTAAATCAACTTGTTCTAAGAAAAGTCTTCTAGAAAACGATTAAAATAATATTTTACAAATCAATTTTTTTTTTTGCAACTTTTCAGAAAAGGGTAAACCCATTATTAGTTGTAAAACTTTTCGGAAAAGGGAAAACCTATTATTAGTTGCAACTTTTCGGAAAAGGGACAACATATTATTTTTGATGGGTATACTTAGTGTTTTTTAAATTATAAATGTTATGGCCAATTTTAAGTTTTTTACGCCCTTTACCTTAAATTTTTAATAAATTGGTAATTTATCATGTAGGAACTGAAATTCGTACAGATTGTTGGGGAGGTTACATAGATTTAAATCTAATTGGTTATGTGCATAAAACAGTAAACCATACGGAGAATTTCGTAGATCCAGAAACTAATGCACATACCCAAAGTATGGACTTAAAAAGATGTTTAGGCCGTATACGGAAATATAATATGGATTTACATTTATGTGAATTCCTTTGGAGGAAAGAAGCAAAAAATAAAAATCTCAATATATTTTAAAAATTAATTTTTGATATTAAAATGTTATATTGTGGTTGAAAAAAAAAATCATAATAAAATTTTTAAAGTTTTTCTCGTTTTTATCCTTTTTCTAGAATACTTTTGTTAGAACAAGTTGATTTAAAAAAATTTCTGAAGCTTTGCTCTACTAAACTAAATAAAAAAAGTCCACTTAACCCTTACCGTTATGAAAATAACGGTAAAATATTCAATACACCTCTATATCTAGTAATTTGCAGTTTTAGACGACTTCCTAAAAAAATAATTAAAAGAATATAGGGAATTTCATTAGCTACAATTAAAAAAAAAATTGGGATCCTACAATTTACCATTAAGAAGAAAATGACAAAAATATGCATTTTTTTAAAAATTTGTAATGCATTTTTCGGCTACTAGATGGCGTTTGCGGGGTAAAATGACATCATTATTCGGAGTCCTGATGTCATAAAATACCGTTATGTAATGACGTCATCTTAAAAGCTCGGGCCCGTTATTCGGAAGTACAGCCGAAATTTCTGCATGGGAATTTTTTTCTTGATGTTTTTTAAATTATAAATGTTATGACCAATTTAACCTCCACTTAACCTCCACAGAAAAGTAGCTTGATGGGGTATTTTTTGCTTGTTCATTACTTTTTAGTTGAATATTACTTTAATATAAAGTATTTTTTATTAAAAAAATCTTAAAATTAGTTCGGTAAAAAAAATAGCAGTCTTAAACAACATTAAAATAATATTATAAAAATAAAGAAATTTTGTCCACAAATTTGAATCTACTACTTCTGAACAATATTTGGAAACGTGCTACACCTGAACATGGTCATTAGTATTTGGTTGCGCCCCCTTTATTTTTAATTACCGCTTGACATCTTTTGTGCATGGAATCAACCAGTTTGTTGCACTTATAAACAGGTATGGCGGCCCATGCTTCACGAACTGTTGTCCATAACTCCTCAACATTCGAGGGGTTAGCTTCAGCGACGGCAGTATTAACATCTGCCCACAAATTTTCAATAGGATTTAAATCCGGCGATTGTGCGGGCCACTGCATCATATTGATGTTGTTCTGTTGGAACCATGATTTTGCCCTTTTACTCGTATGCTTGGGGTCATTATCCTGCTGAAGTATCCATTTTAATGGCATTTCATCCTCGGCCCACGGCCCACGGTAGAATTTTTTCCCATGCCGAAATCTATCATTTTGAGCATCTTCGAGAATTTTAATGTACCCGAACTGATTCATGATGCCAGGTATTCTAATTTTAATGTACCCGAACTGATTCATGATGCCAGGTATTCTATATATGGGCCCAGTGCCATAGTAGGAAAAACAACCCCAAGCCATAATTTTCGCACCACCATGTTTAACTGTCTTTACAGTATATTTACTTTTATATTCCGTTAGTGGTGGTCTTCTAACATATTGCCTACGACCTTTAGTGCCAAAAAGAACAATTTTAGTTTCGTCGGTCCACAAAACATTTCGCCATTTATTCAAAGGCGAATTTACATGTTCTTTAGCAAAATTTAATCGATTGGTCCTATGTCGCTTGGTTAGTAAAGGCACTTTACGTGGACTTCTAGCCGGCAATCCAGCTTCTAATAACCGTTGTCCGATAGCTCGTTCACCTAACGATAAGTTTAATTCAGTTTTTACTGTTTTAGCGGGTATTGACGGATTCTTTTTTAGTAATGAAGCAATTCTGCGATCAGTTTTTTCAGTTGTAGCACGTTTCCTGCCCCGAGTTCCTACTTTTGCTGTCCATTTTAAAGCATTTGAAACTTTTTTTGCAGAACACCCAATAATATTTTGTACTTGTTTATAAGTTTTCCCTTCATTTATTAGTTTTTTTATGAGATTTCGCTCGATTTCTGTACAGTGTTTGGCTCGACCCATTACGCTGAAAATATTTCAATCAATGAAAATCAAATAACTTCAAAAATATTCAAAAAACATTATTACTTACCAATTTGAAAAAAAATCAACTACTATAAGTATTTAAAAATATTTTTATATGAATTTCAATAAAACACTGCTATTATTTCGCCGTCTAATCTCTAACACTTTTTTAAAAAAATGCATGCATGAACATATTTCTTTGTTTTAATTCTTTTTTTTTTGCATATTTTTTATGCATTTTGGTATACATATTTGCTCTTGTAACAAAAACACTTGAGCAAACATACCAAAAAAAAAATTTCACACTTAGGTGTGACATAATTAAGGACTGCTATTATTTTTTCCGCAACTGTAGTATCAAATTTCAATTCAGATGGGAAAAAATCATGTGGGGTATCAAATGCACAAGTTCTTCCAGAGTACATCTCGTTGGGCAATCCGTGGGGGTTTTGAAAAACATCTAAACAGCACCGGGGCCCATGTAAGGCCCAAAATATTGGCCAGATGTGGAATTCCAAATCGTGGGCCATGAGGACCTATTTATTTATTGTGCCAAAAATAGACAACAATAACAATAATAATACTTATAAAAAATAGTTAACAAGTTTCCATACAAAATTTAAATTTATAAAATTCAAATTGTTTTAAAAAAATACAGTAATGATTTCCCAAAAAATATTCGGTAATAATATTTTTGTCGTTCAGTTCTGTTTGCAGAGATAACTCAGCTGCCTTATGAACAGCTAAGATTTCTGCTTGAAAAATACTGGAGTTATCAGGTGCCCTGTATATTTTATCCAGACTAAGTTCTTGCGAGTACACACCCGCACCCGTCCCTGTTTCCATCTTCGACCCGTCCGTGTTTATAGCAATCTCGGAGGACGAGGTGACACTATTACAGTCCCACTCCGCTCTGATCGGTATTGCCACATCATATAACACATCGAAGCTGAGAATCGGGGCGAGATAATATATTAGATCCCATGGGGTCCAATAGTATGCTAGAGTACCCTACGTGACTTAGCAATACCCGGTAGAAAAAAAAAATTAGCAATACCCGGTAGAAAAATATCCGAAAGGTAAACTGTCATTTAACTTTCGGATTCGGATTTCTTCCGAGTTTAGTTTAGCCAGGCCAGGTCTGCTACCGCCTAATTCGATTTTCGGATAATAAGATTCGTATTCGAATAATTCATACCGCGCAAAACGAAACTCGGAAGAAATCCGAATCCGAAAGTTAAATGACAGTTTAACTTTCGGATATTTAAATTCTTAAACTACTTACTATATTATGCCTATATATGTATATATCTAACTACAAACTATTTATTATAAAAATACTATATTTTAATCCTAATTATTTATACTATTAGTACTAAAAGAAAACTATAATTCTATCTAACAACTAAAATAATAATAAATTACAACTAATATTCTAATACTATTAAATATTATATTTAATAAACTAAAAAACTATATTTTCACATTTAATTTACTAATTTAATAATAATTTTACTATACTTTTTTAATATCAATAATTTTTAAGAAATAAAATTCCACTATTATCAATCAAATTGTAAACAAAACTATAACAAATTACCTCAAATACCACACATTCGATTGTAAAATTATTATCGAATAAAATATGCGAAAATGCTTCCGAAATTAGCAATACCCGGTAGCAAAATATCCGAAAGTTAAACTGTCATTTAACTTTCGGATTCGGATTTCTTCCGAGTTTCGTTTTGCGCGGTATGAATTATTCGAATAACGAATCTTATTATCCGAAAATCGAATTAGGCGGTAGCAGGCCTGATCCGAAATTCGGATTTGACTAATCCGAAATTCGAACAATTCGAATTTCTTAGCCGGTAGGCAGCCTGTCCTCAATGGTCGGTTTCCAGTTCAATTTGGGATGCAAGATCAGCCCCAAGTATTTGGCACTCTGCGATAGCGGAAGAGAAATGCCATTTAGACACGGGTGTCTAAAAAGTCGTTCCCTTCTTCTAGTGAAGAGTACCAGTTCTGTTTTATCCGGATTAACATTTAACCCGCATATTCTTGCCCACTTACTTATTAGGTTCAGTCCGGCTTGTAATAGTTCGCTTAATGTATCTAGGAATTTTCCATAAACGAAAATTGCAATGTTGTCCGCATATGCTACTACCTTCACGCCCACGTTGGGTAGAGCTTGCAGAATTTCATCAACCACCAGGAGCCACATAAGAGGCGACAAGACTCCACCTTGTGGTGTTCCCCTGGTAGTGTTAATTCTTATCTTCCCTGTTCCCAGGGTAGAATTTATTGTTCTTGACTTAAGCATAAAAGAAATCCATTGGATCACGAACGGATCTAGGTCCATTCTGTGAAGCGCTTTCTCTATGGCATCCATTCTAACATTATTGAATGCGCCTTCAATATCTAAGAATGCCGCCAGGGTGTATTCTTTAAAACTCAGAGATTTTTCCACAGTAGAGACCACCTCGTGGAGAGCGGTCTCCTCTGATCTACCTTGCACATAAGCATGCTGCGCGCTCGAAAATCCCTTTTCTTCTAAAACATGTCTGAGATGGTAATCTAATAGTCGTTCCATCGTTTTCAATAAAAATGAAGAAAGACTAATAGGCCTATAGTCCTTGGCTTGGGTATGACTTGGCTTACCAGCTTTCGGTATAAAGGTTACCCTAACTTCTTGCCACAGTGCTGGGATGTATCCCAGTTTTAAGCAACTCTTAAAGATCCGCACTAGGGAAGGACCAATTAGTGGCATGGTTTTCTGTAGCATAATTGGAACCACACCATCGGGCACCGGGGATTTAAACGGGGAGAACGACATGATTGCATGCTCAACTTTTCTTAATGTAACAATCTGCTCTGGAAATTGATCAATCGCTAAGTTGCGATTCCGAATCTGAGAAGTATTGTTTCCCAGATACGCTAAATTTCCGGGAAAATGGGTGTTAACGAGCAGATCTAAACTTTCTTGATTAGTCTCGGTCCAAGTTCCATCTTCCTTTCGGAGGTACCCAGGAATTTCTGGGTCCTTCGCTAGGATCTTACGTAACCTGGAAGCTTCGGTAGTGTTTCCAATATCCTCACAGAGCCGTCTCCATGAATTACGCTTAGCGTAGTCTTATGTCGTTGCGTTTAGCTTTCTTAAAAAGATTACGCTTAGCGTAGTCTTATGTCGTTGCGTTTAGCTTTCTTATGTCGTTGCGTTTAGCTTTCTTAAAAAGTCTTCTTGCCTTGCTTCTCAAAGTTTCCAGGTCTTTGGACCACCACTTTGGCCCATTTCTCTCTGACTTGTTTGAAACAGGGCAAGATGACCTATATGCGCTCATTAGGGTTTCTGTTAGATCATGAACTTCCTTGTCAATATCCTCCACACAGGCCGGACCATTACCTTCAATTGGTCTTATTCTCGCGTGGACAACATCGACAACATCGACAAAGTGATCCCAATTCGTTCTTTTAATATTTCTAAAAATGTTTCCTTGACATAAGCTTAGTGTTACATCAAAGAGAATAATTCTGTGGTCAGAGAAAGATTCCAGGTCCGATACTGACCAGTTTTCTATTTTAAATCTTTCTGAGTCTGATATTAAAGTTAAATCTAGAACCTCTTCCTGCCTCTTATAACAAAAGTCGGTTCGTGACCTTTGTTACATATTAGTAGGTTAGCAGAACATAGATACTCAAATAAAGACTCTCCTCTACTATTGATATCAGTACTGCCCATTTTGAGTGATGCGCATTCGCATCACATCCAACAATAATGTTCAGTTTTTTCATTTTCGACATCAGAACTAAGTCGCAGAACCTAGTTGGTGCGGTAGTTCTTCTGAGGCCGCTTCCTTATCCCATACCAACAAGAAGCGCTGTCCACCACCCTTGAGTGGTGGGTCCCTGTCCACTATCTTCAAACCTTCTATAAGGACCCCGATATTTTGCTTCCTCAGTAGTTCCAAGATCTTTTGGTCCTGGTATACTGGGTATGGTGACCCATGTCTGGGGCAAAACCAATGTCAAATTTTGCGCCTTCCATATCTCCCCGAGCTGCCTAATATATTTAGTTTCTCCCCGAGCTGCCTAATATATTTAGTCAGCTTCTTCAGAATGGAAAAAAAAATTATTTGTTAGTATAATTTTTTTCTGAAAATCGGTTTTTAGAGCAAAATGTATAGGGACCTTTTTGATGCGGCGAAGAAGGAGCACCATATATCTGATAATGCGAGTTTAACTTCTAAATTGAGGAGATATATGCAGGGTGGACACGAAATGGCTGAGCGACGATATACAACGCTATTGATGGTAATATTGGAAGAAAAAAAAAATTATATGAACACTTTCCTGGATTCGGGTGTCCACGGAAAAAACTAGTTTTGGTTTTGTTGGATAGGTAATAGCCAGGTCCTTAACACAATCTATAAAGAGTTTTCGTAGCTTCAGGGGATTTGAACCTACATGCCCCGAAATGTGATTTTTTTTTTATTTTGCTCTAAAAACCGATTTTCTGAAAAAATTTATACTAACAAATAATTTTTTCTCCTTATAAAAATGCGCACCACTAGCACATCGTCTTCAGCTCGAAGTGGGGCCGAATCAAGGTGTGTCCACATTATATCTATATATATATATATCTATATATATATATATATATATATATATATATATATATATATATATATGTATATATATATATATATATATATATATATAATATTTTTATTTATTTATATATGCATATATATATATAAATATATATATATATACAGGGTGTCTCGGTTTGGGACACCCTGTAGATGCTAATCCGTTAAGGGGTGGTTTGGTTCATTATAAGCAAAAAATCGTATAGAAGGGAGCTACAGGGTGTTTTAAAAAAGTCCTCCGGAGAAGTAGGTACAAGCACTTATTCAATTATAACTTCTAGCGTATTGAACCTAGAATATCCAAACTAGGCACGTTTGATAGACAATTGATTTACCTTTATTTGAATGTTACCGTTATTTTCACCGGTTGCTAGGTCTGCGTTAAATTGCGTTAAAGTTATGATTTAAAAAAAAAAGCAGATTTTGGAAAAATGTTTTCTCAAACTTTTACCGGGTTTAAATTTAAACAAAGCTTTTACCTGCGACTTCTGGTTTGCCCAGTAGAAAGGTAACAAAAAAACGTCCTTTAATTGCCAAATCAGGTATTTGATTTGAAAAATTCAGATACTTAACTTAAATGTGGGTTTTTTTTAGAATAATTTATTGGAGGTAATTGTAATTACGCTTTTAAAATTTGCCGACACTAATTTCTAAGTAATTAAAAAAATTTAAAAATAAGTTTTAAGGCTGGTAAACTTGCAATAAATAAAGTAAGCGATTACCTCTTTTTATAAAATAATTGTGTATAAAACAAACAACAAGTGCGATATTATAAAAATAAAACACGGAAGTGCAATATTAAAATGGCAGAATATTGAAATCTAGAGTATGCAGACATACACTACTTCTATGGATTGGCTGATGGTGATGCTTTGGCTGCACGAGAGGCGTATGTTATTAGATATCCTGCACGACGCGTTTCTGATGCTAGAGTATTTTCAAATATTCACAGAAGATTACGAGAGACAGGAAGAGCAACATATAATCGTAATGAAGGTCATTCAACACAACGTCGGACAGTAGAATTAGATGAACGTATACTTAGAACAGTAAGAGCAGATCCTACAATAAGTATACGCCGACTTTCTTCTCAATTAAATTTGTCAAGTCAACTAATTTCAAGAGTATTACACCAGGAGAGATTGCACCCTTTCCACACAATAGCTGTGCAGGAGATATTACCAGCAGATAAGGCGAAACGAGTGGAATTTTGCAACTGGTTGATGGAAAGACATATTGACGATTACACATTTACATCAAATATCTTATGGACCGATGCGATGCGTCGCAGTTCACAAGAAATGGAATTACAAATTTTCATAACTTACAGGAATGGGCAAGTGAAAATCCGCATACAACAAGAACGAGATCATTTCAACATCGATTTAGCATAAACGTTTGGGCTGGTGTAATTGGTGATATGTTCATTGGACCAAGATTAAAAAGTGCAGAATATTTGCAATTTTTGCAAAATGAATTGCCAGGATTGCTAGAAGATGTTCCCCTTGTACAAAGGCGAACACATTTATACCAACAATATGGCGCTCCAAGTCACTATGGCCGAATTGTTACGGAATGGTTAAATGAAAACTACAGAAATCTTTGGATAGGAAGAAATGGCCCAATACATTGGCCTACAAGATCCCCAGACCTAACAGTTATGGAATTTTATGTTTGGAGGACGATGAAAGAAGAGGTGTATGCAACCGAAATAACAACATTAGAAGAATTGAAGGCACGAATTGAAGTAGCAGCGCAAAAAATTAGAGACCAATTACCAACTCTTGATATGACAAGATCAATACAAAAACGAGCACTTGCTTGCATTCAGGTGGGAGGAGGTCACTTTGAGCAACTGCTATAATCAACGAACTATATAATATAGAAGCCTAAAGAGGTTATGTTTTCATATAAATGATTGGTCCCAACATCTGACAGCGACGCTGGGGTAAAATGACAGTTGGCGGATATAAATTTAATAATTAAGCCATGTACTATTTGGTGTAAAAATAGAAGTCGTGACGTCATTCAGGCTTGTCAAATTTTTTATTGCTTTCTAAGAACAAATTAAATATTATTTAAATTATAATTAATTATAAATTATAAATAAATAAATAAATTATGCAATAAAAATGATAAATTATACAATAAAAAATTTGAGAATAAAAAATTTGAGTGACGTCACGACTTTCTATATTACACCAAATAGTACATGGCTTAATTATTAAATTTATATCCGCCAACTGTCATTTTACCCCAGCGTCACTGTCAGAGGTTGGAACACGAATTCTAACCTCTTAAGCCTTCTATATTATATAGTTCGTTGGCTATAATCCTATAATGGTAAACTTATTTAAATAACACTTTGAAATAAAATTATTGTAATCGAAACCAATTTTTACTTTCCCTTTTATGAATTCAAACTTCCAGTATATATATATATATATATATATGTCGGTATCTCCTCACCTGGCCATAACTCTTAAACGGTTTGAGCGATTAATCTCAAATTTGGAAGTTGAGCTCGTGTCATCAAATGCTCCTCACCTGACCATCTTCTCACCTGGCCATAACTCTTAAACGGTTTGACCGATTAATCTCAAATTTGGAAGTTGAGCTCGTGTCATATAAATGTGGGGCATTTTTGATGAGGGGGAAGGGAGCTCGGAGGTACGTTTAATTTTTGAATGTACCAAAAAAGCCATGTGGGGTATCAAATTGAAAGGTCTTGGCGAGTACATCTCATGGGACGGTAGTCGGGGGGGGGGGGGACGCCGTGGGTCATGTCGGCCTAAAACGGGGGCAATGTTGGGCCCTATATTACAAAAAATAATGTGGGGTATCAAATGAAAGGTCTTTGAAGAGTAGATCTCAATGGGTGGAAGTCCGGGGAGCGCCGTGGGTCATGTGGTGGCTACAACGGGGGCAATGTTGGGCCATATCATACAAAAAATCATATGGGGTATCAAATGAAAGGTCTTGAAGAGTACTTCTCAATGGGAGGTAGTCCGAAAGCGGCGTGAGTCATGTAGGGGCTAAGTTGGGGCAATATTTGGCCCCATCATACAAACATCATGTTGGGTATCAAATGAAAGGTCTTGAAGATTACATCTCAATGGAGAGTATTATGTGGGTCCCGTGGGTCATGTGGGGCCCAAAAGTGGGTCATGTGGTCTGATCATAGAAATAAATCATTTGCGGCATCAAATTAAAGGTCTTGAAGCGTAAATATCGTTGGTTAGTCCATAGGGTTCCGTGGGTCAAGTGGGGCCTAAAATTAAAAAGTATCAAATGAAAGGTCGTGAAAAATACATCTTGTTGCTTAGTCCGTAGGTCAAACGGGCCCAAGATCAGTTAACAGAATAAAATTTACATTTTCTGTTAATTTCAACATGTTAAATGTTGAAATTAACAGAAAATGTAAATTTAACAGAAAATGTAAAATTTAACAGAAAAATTTAAATTTAATAGAAAGTGTCAAATTTAAGAGGCCTTTGCCCAAAAAGTAAGATAAGGTTTTACGCTGGAGCAGATAACTTGAGCTGTAATTATCGGATTTTGATCTGGTTTTTTGCAAATGGTTGGTAATAGACCTACCTTTTACACTATGTAGATTTTTTTTTAACTTTTTGACCTAGGTTGTCTGGAAATTTAAAATGTTTTTTCATTTCCATACAAAAAAAACGTTGCGACCAAGATTTTTCCACAGTTTTCATCCAATTTGGGTGAAATTTTGAAGACAAGTAGTCTTTATAAAATTAATCTACACTCGGCAGCCCTTTTTTTCATTTTGGACCTAGGTTGTCTGGAAATTTAAAATGATTTGTCATTTCCATACAAAAAAAACGTTGCGACCTAGATTTTTTCCACAATTTGCATCCAATTTGGGTGAAATTTTGAAGACAAGTAGTCTTTATAAAATTAATCTACACTCGGCAGCCGGAATTTTGATTTTTGGCTCTAATTTTGATTTAGCAGCAATTATATTTTCAAACTTTGATATGGAATAAAAACTAAACTAAAGAAAATAAATTCATAAAATTAAGTCATTTTTTAAATTTACTCTTTTCCCAACATTTTCTTAATTAAAATTTTAAAAAATAATAGAAAATAAGTTTGTAGGAGCCAAATTAAGGAAGTAACTTTTTCCAAAATTTTCTAAAAAAATACTAATTTGAAATTGTTATACAGAAAACAGTTCCACTTATTCCTAATAGGATCGTCGGTTGTACATTGTTATATTCGCTATTATTTTTTGTAACTATATTTCTCTCGTTGTTCTCTATGTCCTTTTTTTGGGTATACATACATACTTTTTTTTTGCATTTTCTTATACAGGTTTTAGTTATATGCAAGTATTTTCATTTAAATTTTAAATTTCAATATTTTAGAATTTTTTCGTTTTCTATATTCAGAATATTTATAATTTTTTAGGGGTTTAATAGTTTTTTTGTTGAATGTGCTAAAAGTCTGTCGAGTAAGGTTAAAAAAAGGATAAATAAGAAAACTCAATAGCATATTTAAACGGGAATATTATTAATATTATAATAATGAATAATGAATACTAATAAATAACAAAGAGGATAGGTGTAAGCCATGTTATTTTAAAAATACCAACATTATGTATATTACTTTTCAATGAACTTGCTCAATTTAATATTTACCAATTTTTTTCATTTTTCATTATAAGTAATATACATACTATAATTTCTAAAAAATATATACGAGTATGTATGTAGATTAAAAAAATTTCATTCTACCAAAGATATTTTTTTTAAATGCATTCATTCGGTATAAATTAAACTACGATCGCATATTTGATTTTTTCCCCAAAAATAAGAAAAATAGAAAAATATTTAAATTTGAAATTTGAAATTTAAATATAAAAACCCTTTTGAATGGATATAAGAAAAAACTCATTGCAGGTAACAAATATAAAAAAGGATCAAGAAATAACCACAGCAATAAACCATCGTAAAATAAAAACAACAACAAAGGCACACAGGAATAATATTCTCAACTGAGTAGAAAACAATTTGAAATTATGTTCATTTACTCAAAATAAAAATTTTGTGTTATACAAAATGTATGTTGCCGATCATTTTGTGTATGCATATTTTTAAATTGTTATACACACCATGTATAGTATAACAAAACGAAGTATACCAGATATAATTTTACTTTTTGGGCAAAGGCCTCTTAACAGCAAAATTTAAATTTAACAGAAATTGTAAAATTTAATAGCAGATGCAAATTTAATAGAAATTGTAAATTTGACAGAAAATATAATATACATATAACAAAAAATGTAAAATTTAACAGAAGATGTAAATTGTAAAATGTAAAATTTTGATAGATTTAAATTTAAACCGAAAGTGTAAAATTTAACAGAAATTGCAAAATTTAACAGAAGAAGTAAATTTAACAGAAAATGAAAATTTTTAGAAAAAATGTAAAATTTACTACTTTTCCTTCTATGAATTCACACTTCCAGTATATTTATTACTTGCCCTTTTATGAATTCACACTTCCAGTATGTCGGTATCTACTCACCTTGACCGATTGAGCTCAAATTTGGAAGTTTGGTGCTCTATAAATTTGGGACCTCTTTGCTGGGGGGAAGGGGGCACGGAGGGCCGCTTAAATTTTTAAATGTACCTAAAAAAGCATGCCGGGGCCTAAAACGGGGGGAATGTTGGACCCCATCATACAAAAATCATGTGGGGTATCAAATGAAAAGTTTTGAAGTGTACATCCCATTGGGTTGTATTTCTTGGGGCGCCGTGTGTCATGTAGGGGCTAAAACAGGGGCAATGTTGGGCCCTTGAGCAACTGTCAGCAATAGTAAGGGAAAGTAGACCATCTTACAAAAACCATGTGGGGTATCAAATGAAAGGTCTTCAACAATACATCTCAATGCGTAGTAATCCGGAGGGCGCCGTGAGTCATCTCGGGCCCAAAATGGGGGCAATGTGGGGCCCCATCATACAAAAAATCATGTGGGGAATCAAATGAAAGGTCTTGAAGAGTACATCTCAATGAGGGTAATCTGTGGGGCACATTCGATTATACGGGTCCGTGGGGCTTCGTAATTCATGTTAGGGCCCAAAACCTGTGTCATGTGAGGCCCATCATAAAAAAATCACGTGGCGCATCAAATAAAAGGTCTTGAAGAGTAGTCCGAGCGGTACCCTGGGTCATGTGGAGCCGATTATACAAAAAACATCAGCTACATGTGGAATTCCAAATCGTGGGCCATGAGGAGCTCAAACAAATCATTCCCAAGTTGTCGAAGTATTTAAATATTTTTAGTCGGTCAAATGAATAAATATTTGACCGACTAAAAAGTGTAAAATAAAAAATATAAATAAAAAAAAGTTTTTTAAAAATACTTTCCCTTAAAGAAATATTCAACTAAAAAGTAATAAACAAGCAAATAATACCACATCAATGTACTTTCCCGTTGAGATTGAGCAACTGTCAGCAATAGTAAGGGAAAGTAGACCTTATCAGATCTAATATCATTTATAAGGAGGACTACTTACCCTTACTATTGCTGACAGTTGCTCAATCTCAACGGGAAAGTACATTGATGTGGTATTATTTGCTTGTTTATTACTTTTTAGTTGAATATTTCTTTAAGGGAAAGTATTTTTAAAAAACTTTTTTTTATTTATATTTTTTATTTTACACTTTTTAGTTATTTTTTATTTTAACACAATTAAAGGACATTTTTTTGTTACCTTTCTACTGGGCAAACCAGAAGTCGCAGGTTAAAGCTTTGTATGGCGATTTCGTAGGTAACAATATGACGCATTCAAATCATATTTAAAAAAATTTAAACCCGGCAAAATTTTGAGAAAACTGGCATTTTCCCAAAATCTGATTTTTTTTTTGAAAAAATCATAACTTTAACGCAATTTAACGCAGACCTAGCAACCGGTGAAAATAACGGTAACATCGAAATAAAGGTAAATTAATTGTCTATCAAACGCGCCTAGCTTGGATATTCTACGTTCAATACGCTAGAAGTTATAATGCACCCCCCTACCCCCCTTCCATACGATATATATATATAAATTTAATGTGTCCACATATATATCATCCGTGTTAAAATATCACAAACTATTGTTTATTTACATTTATCTATATAAAAAAAAACCGAAACAAATAAAATGTATTTTAGTTGTGTTTTTTGCAGACGCATATGAATTTATCGGCAACAGAGAGAATTTTTGCCTTTAAAAGCAACAACAATTTACAGAGACGCGCAGTATATACAGCAAATTGTTATTGTTTTCAATGTAAAAATATCCGTTTTTGTTGATAAATTTATATATGGGTCTACAAAAAAACACAGCTTTTGACATAAAATACAAGTGTTAACATTGATTTTAAATAACTAGATAAATCATCATTTGAAAAACATGTAATATTAGTGATCGCTTTTAACAAACATTATTATTTTTTCATTTCTATCTCTTTTAGTGAGAAAATTATTTATGTATATTCCTTTTTACGTTTTTTGTTGTTTTTATGGCCTTGAGAATTTTTATTTTGCTTTATAAAGAAAAAATTCATTTTGAGAAGAATAGAAAAATTCAATCTCGAGGATTTTTTTTGTTTTTTCATATTTTATGTTAGGGAAAATTTATATTTGTCAAAAAAATTTATAATGAATGTTTATTATTTTTTTTACAGGAATTTTGAATTTTACTTTATTATATTTAAAAAAAATTATTTTTTGAAAAACCTTTAAAAAAATTTATTTAAAAAAAAATATTGTCTGATGGGGATTGAACCCGAATGTTATTTTTCATAATTTTTTCATACACAAAAAGCGCAAAAGGAATATACTTTATTTTCTTATTTTTTCACTGAAAGAGAGAATTTATTTTGCTGCTCACTTAGTTTCAATTTATTTTTCAAATTTCTGAAAATGGTGTATGTTGCCGAAAGTTGCAGTGTCGGTGATTTATCTAGTTATTTCAAATCAATGGTGTTACCAAGTTTTTGCTTTACAAGTGCTGCCAATTTTTGGAATAAATATATTTCACGAGTTGCCAGATTCTAATTAGTGATTTTGTGATCACATTACATAGTACCAAAAATAATTGTGATTCCTTTGTGAAGAAAAATTAAATTTTATTAAATATTTTTAATATAATTAAATCAAAATTTGACATTAAAAACAAATAATTACTGTTACTGTTAATTACTGTTTAAACAAGCAAATAATACCACATCAATGTACTTTCCCGTTGAGATTGAGCAACTGTCAGCAATAGTAAGGGAAAGTAGACCTTATCAGATCTAATACCATTTATAAGGAGGACTACTTACCCTTACTATTGCTGACAGTTGCTCAATCTCAACGGGAAAGTACATTGATGTGGTATTATTTGCTTGTTTATTACTTTTTAGTGGAATATTTCTTTAAGGGAAAGTATTTTTAAAAAACTTTTTTTTATTTATATTTTTTATTTTACACTTTTTAGTTATTTTTTATTTTAACACAATTAAAGGACATTTTTTTGTTACCTTTCTACTGGGCAAACCAGAAGTCGCAGGTTAAAGCTTTGTATGGCGATTTCGTAGGTAACAATATGACGCATTCAAATCATATTTAAAAAAATTTAAACCCGGCAAAATTTTGAGAAAACTGGCATTTTCCCAAAATCTGATTTTTTTTTTGAAAAAATCATAACTTTAACGCAATTTAACGCAGACCTAGCAACCGGTGAAAATAACGGTAACATCGAAATAAAGGTAAATTAATTGTCTATCAAACGCGCCTAGCTTGGATATTCTACGTTCAATACGCTAGAAGTTATAATGCACCCCCCTACCCCCCTTCCATACGATATATATATATAAATTTAATGTGTCCACATATATATCATCCGTGTTAAAATATCACAAACTATTGTTTATTTACATTTATCTATATAAAAAAAACCGAAACAAATAAAATGTATTTTAGTTGTGTTTTTTGCAGACGCATATGAATTTATCGGCAACAGAGAGAATTTTTGCCTTTAAAAGCAACAACAATTTACAGAGACGCGCAGTATATACAGCAAATTGTTATTGTTTTCAATGTAAAAATATCCGTTTTTGTTGATAAATTTATATATGGGTCTACAAAAAAACACAGCTTTTGACATAAAATACAAGTGTTAACATTGATTTTAAATAACTAGATAAATCATCATTTGAAAAACATGTAATATTAGTGATCGCTTTTAACAAACATTATTATTTTTTCATTTCTATCTCTTTTAGTGAGAAAATTATTTATGTATATTCCTTTTTACGTTTTTTGTTGTTTTTATGGCCTTGAGAATTTTTATTTTGCTTTATAAAGAAAAAATTCATTTTGAGAAGAATAGAAAAATTCAATCTCGAGGATTTTTTTTGTTTTTTCATATTTTATGTTAGGGAAAATTTATATTTGTCAAAAAAATTTATAATGAATGTTTATTATTTTTTTTACAGGAATTTTGAATTTTACTTTATTATATTTAAAAAAAATTATTTTTTGAAAAACCTTTAAAAAAATTTATTTAAAAAAAAATATTGTCTGATGGGGATTGAACCCGAATGTTATTTTTCATAATTTTTTCATACACAAAAAGCGCAAAAGGAATATACTTTATTTTCTTATTTTTTCACTGAAAGAGAGAATTTATTTTGCTGCTCACTTAGTTTCAATTTATTTTTCAAATTTCTGAAAATGGTGTATGTTGCCGAAAGTTGCAGTGTCGGTGATTTATCTAGTTATTTCAAATCAATGGTGTTACCAAGTTTTTGCTTTACAAGTGCTGCCAATTTTTGGAATAAATATATTTCACGAGTTGCCAGATTCTAATTAGTGATTTTGTGATCACATTACATAGTACCAAAAATAATTGTGATTACTTTGTGAAGAAAAATTAAATTTTATTAAATATTTTTAATATAATTAAATCAAAATTTGACATTAAAAACAAATAATTACTGTTTTTGAATTTTTTGGTGGTTTTTTTATATAGTGTTGTTTAAATAAACAATTTTCATAATATGTCAACCGAAAACGAAATCGCGCTCCATTTTTGGTGTGTTGTAAAATAAAAGTTTTCAGCTCTAGTTTTCGCAAAAACTTTGGTTTTCAATTTTGGTGTGTCTAGGCCTCTAGGGTATTATTCCATTACCAAAATTCATATATAATATAATATAATGATATTGTGCAAAATAAGGATTAAATGATTTTCGTTGGGGTTAATATTTTTAGTAATTATTATTATTATTATTAAATGCTATTATTATTATTAATGCTATTATTATTATCATTATTTATTAATATTATTTATTTATCATAAATGCAGCAGATGTGGCTACAATTTCTTCTATTTCATCATCACTTCTGCTGCTCCCAACATTAAGATTCATTTTAATTTTTAAATATATAAAAATCAGTAATATTATAATTAACACACTCTTAAAAATTATTTTGAAAAGTAAACAACATACTGTCAAATTATTTTAATGCCAATTTAGCAATTGTCAAACTTTTCTACTATACAATACTTTTAGGGCTTTTTTTCAAAAAAATGTAAACCCCGATGTAAACAATAAAAACCAATTATTTCACATAGTTAATGTACACTCAAGTATATAGTAGACCCACCAATGGAAAGCTTGATTTATTGAGAACCAGATGTAATTGATAATATTTTTAAATTCGCCTGGTTGGCGGAGCTTTTCATATTTTTCCAAAACATTTTTTTCCGAATAAAATTGTAATTTTATATAGTAAATGTGCACCGAAAATTAAGTTTGACCATTCGTTGAAAAGGTATTAAAGAGTAGAATACGATGCCAGTAAGTGTATTTCGAAGTTCTACCGCTAGAGGCGCTAAATTCTAAAATATATAAAATGTTAATTCGGCTGCGCGGCATTTTTCGCAATTAGTTCACGACGATTACGTTATGAAACTTTGGAGAACTTTGGACATCGCGTTAAAATTTTCGTACGCTCCATCTCCGTACTAACTTTAACCTTAAACAAAAATTGTTAAGATCGAAATGGTTGATTAAATTTTGAAAAATATTTTTGAATGAATATTATTTAACAGTATTTTTTTCAAATTGTTTGCAAATAGTTCTAAGCAAGTAATATTATTTGTAATGTCTCTGCGTCACAAATACATACAAATATAACATATCAAACTTTTTTTAAACAATTAGGTCGACTTAATAGGAAAAAGAAGGAAATATATCTGATATTGTAAACAGCAAACATATAGTATTTCTTTGCTTTGTTTAGGTACTCCTATTAAGTAGCCCTTGAATATATATAGTCTTTGCTTATACTTAGTGAAATTAAAATTTGAAATTCATTTATTTTAAATTTTTCACGTAATATTGATTCCATTTTATGATTCGCAGTCGTTTCAAGGAAGTCAAGGACGAGCATATCTATTCAATTCTGTGTAAGTTATTTTTAATATTTATTTTATTATTAAGTACATTACAATCTCTTTGGGAATACAATTAAAAAAATATGTATGATTTAAATTACAGTGTGAACGTAGCTTGCGGACAAGCAGAAGAACGTGTACTATTAACTGGTCTTCACGCTGTAGCCGATATTTATTGTGAATGTTGCAAAACACCACTTGGATGGAAATATGTAGGAAAATAGCTTGTTATTAAATTTATTTTTAAAATTCTATATTCAAATCTTAATATTATTGAAATAGTTATGATTATACTGAATATACTTACAAATAATTACAAATATCTGAATATACTAAATAATTACGAAAAAAGTAATAGATATCGTTAACATACCACACTACACATAAATTCCCGTTTAGTAAAAAATTACATAATACGGGGTTAAAATCGTCATAACTTTGATAATTGCCGTATTTGGTAGTTCAACATTTTCATCTCAGTGATTTTTCATTATATTTTAAGCCACGTTCAAGAGAGATGTATAAATTAAGAAAAATATTTTAATTTTATAATTTTACCAGATTTATGGCCTTATTCTGACAGTCGTATTTTCTCTCGAACGACACGCCTTATATAAAATTAAATTACACACATGAAAAAAAGTAGTATTCTCTTAGTCGTTATGAAACGCTTTGAAATGTCAAAAAAGGAAAAATTTGGCGTAGGCAATTTTGCTTGCGAAATTAGAAAGTCGTAAAGTAAAATATTTTTTTTTTGTATTATAATACAATAAATATTTCCACAATTATGTCAGGGTTATTCACTACTGCCGGACGTAGAGAAATTTATACCATGGTTCGATATACCGCCCCTGAAACGGGTTTGTTAATGTCAATCAGATTAAAAAAAATATGGACCGATTACTCTATTGCCAATAATTCCATACCAAACAGTATATCTAACGGAGTGTAATTGATGCTGATGCAACGCTCTTGGATTCTCTGTACCTCAAATTCGACAGTTCTGCTTGTTTACTTTACATTTACATATCCATTTAAATGAAAATTTTCTTTGCGTTGTAACAATAGGTTGTTGGAAACATAATAAAATTCTATAATTTTGACCCTATGAAGCCATTACAAAATTTCTTAAAATTTTTTATAATATGGAAAAAAAAAATTTAAAAAAATTAAAATCTCAAATACTACAAATATTTTAAATCAGTCAGTCCAAGTTGGCCCACCCTGTATATTAGTATTATATTATTGTGAATTTATATTATTGTGAGATAAATATGTCTTTTCCTAATAAATAAAACCCTAATTATTTATTATAGCTTATACATTTATATATTTTTTTTATTCCAATATGAATATATGTTAAAATAAAATATGAGTTAAAAACATGAATGGAAATGTAGTCTTTTTTATCGGAAATAACATCTCTAGTTTCAAAAATATATTATATATTAAATATATTGCTATTATAGCCATCTAGTGGGAATTTTATAATAATTTGAGAAAAATAGAACTCTTATGAGACAACAACTTGTTCCGTTTTTTCAACAATTGCTTCAACCGCATTTTTTTTATTTAATCTTTTTTGACGACTTTCAAATAAAGTTCTTTACCAAATCTGGTACAATATCATCTTGGGGAGAAGCTAATTTTGTTATTCACTAGCTCTACCCCTAATCTATGAGTATTATAGCCATCTAGTAGGAATTTTATTACCTTTTTAGAGTCGGTATCAAACGAAATATTTATTTGCCGTCAAATACGACACGACTCTCAGAAAATAAGCACATTAATAGTTAATGGTGTCAGCTAATAAATCGTAAAATTTTATATTTATTTTGATAATTGTCGTATTTGGTACTTCAACATGTTCATCTCAGTGATTTTTCATCATATCTTATCTCATGTTCAAGACAGATATGTTATATTCTAACATTACATAATTCCTTGATACTTACCTTTTTGATATAATAATTTAAGTAAAGTTTCCAATTTGCTTCCTTTTGTATAAACTTCTTTATTTAAACTTTATTTATTGTTACAATTTTAACTTTAAATCTACTGTTTAACTATACATATACTTTTATTCTGTAATACCATTGATTTTAAATAACTAGATAAATCATCATTTGAAAAAAAATATTGTTATATTTGGGCATCAGAGGGCGCATGTATCGCTTTTAACAAACAATATTATTTTTTCATTTCTCTCTCTTTCAGTGAGAAAATTATTTATATATATTCCTTTTTAGCGTTTTTTGTTGATTTTACGACCTTGAAAATTTTTATTTTGCTATATAAAGAAAAAATTCATTTTTAGAAGAATAGAAAAATTCAATGTAGTGAATTTTTTTATTTTTTCATATTTTATATTACAGAAAATTATTATTTGTCAAAAAAATTTATATAATGAGTGCTTATTATTTGTTTCACAGGATTTTTGATTTTACTTAATTAAAAAAAACCTTTAAAAAAAATAATTAAAAAAAAATATTGTCTCTGATGGGGATTGAACCCGGATATTATTTTTACTTTCCCTTTTATGAATTCACACTTCCAGGATATAGGTATATATATATATATATATATATATGTCGGTATCTCCTCACCTGACCATAACTCTTAAACGGCTTGACCGATTGAGCTCAATTTTGGAAGCTGAGCTCGTGTCATCAAATGCTTGGTACCATATAAATTTGGGGCTTTTTTGATGAGGGGGAAGATGAGCTCGGAGGGCCGTTTAATTTTTGAATGTAAAAAAAAACCGTGTGGGGTATCAAATGAAAGGTCTTGACGAGTACATCTCATTGGACTGTAGACCGGGGGCGCCGTGGGTCATGTCGGGCTCAAATCGGGGCAATGCGGGGCTCCATAATACAAAAAATCATGTGGGGTATCAAATGAAAGGTCTTGACGAGTACATCTCATTGAGCGGTAGCCCGGGGGGCACCGTGGGTCATGTCGGGCTCAAAACGGGGGCAATGTTGGGCCCTATAATACAAAAAATCATGTGGGGTATCAAATGAAAGGTCTTGACGAGTAGAGCACATTGGAGGGTAGTCCGGGGGCGTCGTGGTTCATGTCGGGACCAAAACGGGGGCAATGTTGGGCCCTGTAATACAAAAAATCATGTGGGGTATCAAATGAAAGGTTTTGAAGTGTACATCTCAATGGGGAGTATTTCGTGGGGCGCCGTGAGTTATGTAGGGGCTAAAACGGGGGCAATGTTGTGCCCCATTATACAAAAATCATGTGGGGTATCAAATGAAAGGTCTCCAACAGTACATCTAAATGGGCAGTAATCCGGAGGGTGCCTTGAGTCAGCTCGGGCCCAAAACTTGCTAATGTGGGGCCCCATCATACAAAAAATCATGTGGGGTATCAAATGAAAAGGTCTTGAAGAGGACATCTTGTTGAGTACTTCGAGAGGTACTCTGGATCTTGTGGGACCCGTAATGCAAAAAGACATGAGAGGTATCAAATAAAAGGTATTGAAGAATACATCTCGTTGCGCAGTCCGTTGGGCTTCGTAATTCATGTTAGGGCCCAAAACCTGTGTCATGTGGGGGCCCATCATAAAAAAATCATGTGGGGCATCAAATAAAAAGTCTTGAAGAGTAGTCCGAGCAGTACCCCGGGTCATGTGGAGCCAATTATACAAAAATACATGTGTGGCCCCGGGGGCCATGGAAGGCCCAAAACATCGGCCACATGTGGAATTCCAAATCGTGGGCCATGAGGAGCTCAAACAAATCATTCCAAGTTGTCAAAGTACTTAAATATTTTTAGTCGGTCAAATTAATAAATATTTGACCGACTAAAAAGTGTAAAATAAAAAAAAGAAATATTTAATAAATAATTTGACCGACCCAAGTTGTTCCCAAGTTGTCAAAGTATTTAAATATTTTTAGTCGGTCAAATTAATAAATATTTGACCGACTAAAAAGTGTAAAATAAAAAAAAGAAATATTTAATAAATATTTCTTTTTTTATTTAATAAATATTTCTTTTACATCTAATCATCTAATAAATATTTCTTTTTTTTATTTAATAAATATTTCTTTTTTTTATTTT